>CAJHNH020000963.1:115611-165611 GCA_905116865.2 Candidula unifasciata | reverse complement strand
GCTTTATGAGCATTTCATATCCAAGAATATGATATATTGCTCTCATCGATTCGCCATTACCGACCCTTTGCACTCTCTCCTTCAAAGAATACATAAAACAGCATAACTGCCACTTCGACACCACGACAGCCGCTATTGTGAAAACCGAGAGAGAGAAAGTGAGAGTGAGAGTGAAAGGGGGAAATTATTTACAACAGTACAGTCATCATCAGTAACATATGTTCCCTGTTCACCCAGGCTAAGTATAAATTGTAATGATATTGATATGATGTCTCCAGTCGTTGATTGCGAAACAGCGTTAGATCATTTTCCCACCAGACTCTGTTCATGACAGTTGGGCTGATGACTAGCATGCCATTCCCTGTTAAAGTCCTGGACAGGTGCCTCAGTTGTCTGGTGTTGAAGTCCTGGACAGGTGCCTCAGTTGTCTGGTGTTGAAGTCTCCCGATAAGCTGTCTAGTGTTAAAGTCCTTTGATGAGTTGTCTGGTATTGAAGTCCCCTGATGAGTTTTCTGATGTTGAAGTCCCTTTTAGATGTCTGGCGCTGAAGTCCTCAGTCAGATGCCTCGTGCTGAAGTCCTCTGTCAGATGCCTGGTGTTGAAGTCTCCTGGTAAGCTGTCTAGTGTCCCCTGGTGAGTTTTCTGATGTTAAAGTCCCTTTTAGATGTCTGGCGCTGAAGTCCTTTGTCAGATTTCTGGTGCTGAAGTATCCTGGTAAGCTGTCTAGTGTTAAAGTCCCCTGGTGAGTTTTCTGGTGTTGAAGTCCCTTTTAGATGTCTGGTGCTGAAGTCCTCTGATGAGTTGTCTGGTGTTGAAGTCCTATGGTGAGTTTTCTGATGTTGAAGTCCCTTTTAGATGTCTTGTGTTGAAGTCCTTTGATGAGTTGTCTGGTGTTGAAGTCCCCTGGTGAGTTTTCTGATGTTGAAGTCCCTTTTAGATGTCTAGTGCTAAAGTCCTCTGTCAGATGACCGGTATTAAAGTCCGTCGGTTAGATGTCTGGGGCTGAAGTCACCTGTCAGATGTCTGATATTGAATTCCCGTGTCAGAGTCTGGTGTTGAAGTCCCTTGTCTGGTGATTGATGTTAAAGTCGCTGTTATGTGACTGATGTTAAAGTGCTTTCATCAGATGGCTGGCGTTTAAATCCTTTGGTTAGATGACTAATGTTGAATTCCCCTCTTAGATGTCTGATGTAGAATTAATTTGTCCAACGCCTGATATTGAATTCCCCTGTCAGATGACTGACGTTGCGGTCTCTGTCAGATTGACTAAAGTTGAAATGCTTTGAACAGATGACCGAGGTTCCTTCTGGGCTGGGATGTGAACAGTAGTATAGTATAATTAGGGCACCAGAACACTTGCATTTTTTAAAAGTA
This sequence comes from Candidula unifasciata, assembly GCA_905116865.2. Taxonomy (NCBI): domain Eukaryota; kingdom Metazoa; phylum Mollusca; class Gastropoda; order Stylommatophora; family Geomitridae; genus Candidula; species Candidula unifasciata. The sequence goes on along the minus strand of CAJHNH020000963.1, from coordinate 164,237 downwards.
TTTTATTTTTTATTTTTTTCACCCCCCCCCCCCTTTTTTTTTTTTCTCCTCGAAAAATGTAAAAAAATGCAAGTGTGCTGGTCCCCTAATGATACTAAGCAACTGTGAATTACTCACTGCCTTATTTACAAGCATTTCATGACCTTCATGTTTATGGCCTTTATCCTTTTTATGTATTGTTTATTAGTTTATCTCTTCAGTCTATAAAGTATATCGTCAGTGATGTATAAAATAAAATTTAAAAAATAGGCCTGCGAGCATTATAAATATATACATATATAAAGAGAGAGAGAGAGAAAGAGAGAGAGAGAGAGAGAGAGAGAGAGAGAGAGAGAGAGAGAGAGAGAGAGAGAGAGAGAGAGAGAGAGAGAACGAGTTTGGCAAGTCTGGTATAAGGAAAGATTAATAAAAATTTACACACCTGCACATAACAAGACACAAAACTTTGTTTGTTTGTTTGTTAAATTTTATTTTCAGCACACATTAGCCATTTTGAAATTAATTATGAGTTAGCTTCACAATACTCTAAACACCCCCATATGTGCTCAGAGTCATATAAATATTACATTAGCGTCCAGCGGTTAACAGCTCCAGTTTTATGCTGGTTGAGAAAACCTTTCGAACTTCTCGTGTGCCTCTCGGACATGACTGTGCCCATCTTTACTGTGATACGTGAAGTCCACAGTTGATTTTTAGCCATAAATGTGAACATGTATCTACGTATCCTTAAAACTTGGTCGTTGATAATTGATAAAGAGATAGGAGAGAGAGTACAGATGCTAATGCTGTCACCTGCCAGTTAGCTTTACTGCTTTGACACCCGAATATCTTTTTTCCAGCATAACAGTAAATGTTTAAGGGTATCATCTTTATCCTTACTTTATGCTATCAGTGCCAAAAATGGACAATGAACAGGACACCAGAACAGCAAGGTCACTAACAACACAAGAAGGGACAAGATTACGAATACCAGCATTAGAAAGAAAGTTGAATCAAGAACACGTCTGGATTTTATTGACAGACAAAGAAGGAAATGGTTCAGCCATCTAGAGAGAATGCAGCAAGACCTAACTGCATAGGAGTCATTTTGCAGCAGAACATTTGGAAGGAAGTCGAAATGGAGACCAAGAAAAAGATGGATAAATGGCGTAGCTGAAACCTAAAAAAAAAAAAAAAAAATAACAAATGAACAAATCCTTTTCCCAAGCCACCAAAAAAGTGCAATACAAATACAGAAAACCACGACACTGGTATCAATGAGACGACCTAAATAATACTTAGAAGAAGATAATTGAGTTTATATATTTAAAACAATACAAGCAGGCTGTAGCCAGAAGAGGAACTGTCACTACCACCGCATTCACCACCACTAACTTATTTTTTTCTTTCTTCTTCAACCGCCCCCCCCCCCCCACCGGCAACGATGACAAGACACGTTAAAGCGATTGTTTGTGGGGTTCTTCAACAATGCCCTGAAACAAAACAGGCCAAAGTTAACCGGGTACCTCTATATTATTAAACCATGGCGGGGTGGGCAAAATGAACATCCAGGGCCTGACTTATTGTTTAATATACAATGGTAAACAATCAACGCCCCCAGGAAACTCTGTAATACATAATGACATGAACATCAGTTACATAAACTGTATGAGCGGGCGTAAGGGGTCAATACACATGAATATTCCGTGAGCAATGAACGAAACGCTTCCTGCTTACGGTCAGTCTGTTGAACACGCTATTTTCCGTGAGCACATGAACGAAAGGAGTGCTTCTGACTGAGAGGCCAGGAACTAGTAGTCTGCCTAAAGATAAACCAGGTCTGTAAAACGGATGTGTGCGTAAAACTCAAGTTTTGGAACAAGAGTAAAGTCCAAAAGTAGACAGTCAACGAGAACTTTCCACGGGAGTTTACAACCAGTGAGCGCTAAGAAGTTGAACATTGATGATTTTTAAAAGGCTATCGTTTAATGTCTGTTTAGAAAAAAATCCATGAAAGCTGTGCCTTCCGACCGATACATTAGAATTCCTTTCCAGAGGGTCAGACGTGATAAGCGGACATAAGAGTGCATGGGCATTCACAGCTCGCTCTTCAGGCAGAACAGTTAAGGAAGCCAGCGGTGCCTTCTCCATGACCACCAGCAGCATGACGATGGAGGTGATGGCGGTAACACATTCTTTCACGTGGCTGGGATCAGAGAACTATTCCGGCGTGTGTGCTGAGTGATTATTTGAGTATGATCCGGCGGGTCGAGGCAGACTGGTTACGCAGAAAGTGGTTTGAGTCATTGCAAAATTCTCCGGTGTGCGCAGTTTCTTTCATATTTGTCCCAGGACAGGCAGGCGTTGTTGGTAATGAGAGAGCTGATAGACTGGCACTGCATTAATTGTACATGGCCGGCCCATGGATCACGCAGACATTGTCATTGCCCTTAGAGAGATAGGACCTTCTGAGGATTTTGGAAGCAACGTGTCCACATCTATTCTAAGAATACGCGAATTGGGAGTAAAGATCGGCACAACCAAGCATGAGTAGCACAGTGGACACACACGAAGTCTTGTTAACCAACATAGGACTGGTACTATTAACCACACGACGCTAATGAATATGTTGAGAGGGGAATCTGAGCGCCTATGGATGTGTCCGGAGTGCTGTGAGGATAATCTAACTCATAACTCATATAACTCATGATAAGCTTACCTGTGTGGTTTGATAGGACATTTCCTTTTCCAAATAATTTCTAGATCCTCTGAGTCTTTCATATCGGCAGTTTTGTCCCAGCATAAATTCACTCCGAACAACAATACTGACCTCATATGATCGTTAAGAGAAAGACAAGACAACACAATGGTATTCCCTGTCACCTGAAAAGGTTCCTTGAATACATAGGCGTCATATGCTACTTTGGTTCAAGGCTCAAGGAAGCAACCACGTCATGCAGAGGACTGCCTAATCAACTTTCCGCGTACTGTTTTCATTTTGGCACCACTTGGTGAACTGATGTGGGACAAGCTAGATGTTGTGAGGGTCCTTTGGGAGCAAGTGAAGTGTGTGGAGGCACAAACAGATCATTACGGTATGAAAAGAACTGCGCTGCGAGTAGTTACCAGGGACTCAGATGCTCAAGGAAAATGCGAGACGGAAATACAGTCAGACAGTTACTGGTACCATCGGAGTTGAAACTCTTTGCTTGCTGCTAAAGATGGGGATGAAGGCTTATCTAAACTGTAATTATAAAAGCTCTTTGTCAGTGGATGAACTCCATTACATGTATTTTGTTACATGGTAAAAACAGTTTGTTCGATGGCGTTGCTAGTTTTTAATATTTGTACTATGACCTGGAGTTTCCTGCGTTTGTCCCCTCTCATTAGATGTTTTCTTATTTAAAAAAGTCGCATTAAGTCCTAATAGTAAGAACAGAGAAAGTGTTGAATTTAACTCAATGCAATATATTGAATATATGGATTAGTTTGGCAAGGATATACACAGTTTTTGTAATCTGACAACCTGAAAGGTTGATTAATTAATTCATAAAGCGGACTATTTTGTATAGTTAAAAATACAAAACGTCAACAAGTCATTTCAAAGGTTTCTAATATCTATCTAGATTGTGAATAATTTGTTCTGTAAAGTCGTGAAGATGTTGGCATTGCCAGGATGATCAAAATTCGATCGAGGTTACCTTCCAGCGGTATCTCATAATGGGTGATTCCATAAAAGGTTACAAATGTAATACACACACAATTTTACAGTATTTGCCCGGCTCTCCAGCGTAGTTGGCTAAACCGGATTGCGCGGAGACAGGGTGACGAACTCCTTGTGGTCCGGGTTCAATCCCGGGGGTAGGCAGGAAAGCCACATTTCTCCCAGATTTACGGTATTTACAATGGAATCAAGGCCGAAAGGTTGCGATATCCATAATACCGAGCCTAAGGGTTAACAACTCATAGCTTCTAGATACTAAAACAGACAAACATACGAATTGTATATCCACCAGAACAAATGGACAGTTGCACATTTCAGCAGATCCCGGACAACTTGCTTGCTCTTAGTACCGGTAATTGTGGTCAAGGCAGTGGCTACCGCTCACCACGTGTACGTGGAATACAAGGGGAAGCCAACATAATATCTTCTTCTTCATCTTGTAGTCCATCTTTTCCAGAAGTCAAAACTCTCATTAAGAGAAAATCAGAAACAGATTGGAAAACCAACACTGGTTATAACTACGGAAACGATTTTCTGAAACACTTGAACAGAACAGATCAAGTCACAGTTTTTCGCTTACGCACTGGACACTGCAGACTCAATAAACACTCACATAAATTAGGTATGAGCCAAACAGCTCTCTGCCAGTGCCTTCGTGCTGAACAGACTCCAGAACATGTCCTGCAAGACTGTCCTCTCCTGGCGGAGCTGCGGAGCGACATATGGCAACACCCAGTAGAACTGACAACTAAGCTTTGGGGAAACCTAAGAGACCTTGAAGAGACATCCCAGTTTATGACCCACAGTGGATTATGCGCATGACCAGAGATCGCTGAAGATGAATCTTGTTGTCCATACCTTGTGGCGTTGGTTGTCTGGTCTGTTTATAATTCTCTGTCTATTTACTGCCAATCATTTTTGAAAGAGATGTTCTTCAATGTTGGGATTCCAAGCTGCCCTTTATCTATTCTTTGCGGTTACTGCCATTTCTCCCCCCCCCCTCTCTCTTTCTCTCTCTCTCTCTCTCCCTCTCCCCTCCCCCACCCCCTTTTTCCACTTGCCCCTCAGGCCATGGAAATTTTAGCAGTTATAATGTACTGCCGATTTTTATTTTTTTAAATTTTTTGTGCTTAAACTGAGAGTATTGAATATTTCTACGGCAAGTAAGAAGGCCTTCTACCTTACCTATCCAAATAGAACACATTACGCAATCACAGAAGCCAGTAAAAAGGCATTGTATTTTAATGTAAGGTAACTGTTAGCAAGGAATCAGGTATTAATCGATGTTTTCTCTTCTAACCGTTCACCTGCTGCAAACTCGGGTGGAAAGCTCTGGTTCTTGGTCCCGTTCTGGACTTTGGTCACTCTGGTCTCGTTGCTGTGCGTGAGTTTTACATGCATATCCATTTTTCAGACCTGGCTTATTTGTTTGTAGACTGTTGGTTTCTTGTCACCACCCTTTCCCCTCCTCAGACACATGCAATCTGACTTCGTTTCTTTTAAAAATTTAATGTCTTTCGTGTATGGATTCTGTGTTGAACTAGGCTGAAGGCTCGTTGGCGGGGAAATTTACGAGGTGTCAACGCGGTCTGAGTCAACATTCATACCAAGATCGTGCTGCTGGGCAGGCTTGGTGAACAGAGATATTGAGTAGGAGAGGAAACACGAGAATGACTGCGTGCGTCTTGAGTAAATTAAAATGCATGCAGAACTCAAGCAATGTATATACTGGGCAGAGTTGAGCAGAGTTGAGAAAACAGTGCGAGGAGATTGTCTTGCGGTGCAGACGCGTAGGGCCGTACTCTAGTGAAGCAAGGCAATCATTCTACATGAGAGACGGTGAGTGTTCCTTGTGGGTGTCTGGCTATCGACTGTGTATCGATGAGACTCAGTAATTGAGAGTCTGGTCAGTTCACTGTAGAATTCCTCGGCGTTGGCTGACAAGCGAAGTGTGAATGTTGAGAAAACTTAGTGTTGCATAAATCTGCAGTCAGTGAAAATGGACGTGCCTATTTAATGTGTTAGATTATTCGCGGTCTAGCTGGGTAAGAGAAATGAAGTGTGTTTATTCTTACTACTAGCCCGAAGCAGAGAGTTGGTCAGTGGCCGTAGACACGGAAGCGGTTACAGCTCAAGAGTTAGGATCAGCAGCGAGGGTGAGGCTCTGTTGTGGAGCTCCGCTAGAAGAAGCAAGAGCAATAGAGCAGGAGCATAGAGTGTTGGCAATCATTAGCCATTATGTTAACATGACATTAGTGCTTGCTTCGTAATTCATTCTCTATGTGTGCGAGTTTGTGGACACGCACATCTTGTTGAATAGATACTTGTAATGATGAACTGCTGGTTATGATATTGTGGACTGTGTTTTGCTCATAGTGTGAACGAAATTCATTAGTTGGACACTTCTCATGTGTGCTAGATACATCCACCCCAATTATCACACAACTATGTCGTTTTCCTTGACATTTCATTGGAACGTATATATTCTTTAAGGAATGCACATTCTCTTTCCCCCATCACACTACCACCTCACTCCTTTCCTTCCAACCACAAACAAAGTAAATTTCCGTATACTGAAAGATAAATGTTACACATAAATATTGTCATAGCAATTTGTATTGTCTGAACGATGAACTATAAATCTTCCATATGAAAATGTGTCATTAGAATGTGTATTGTGTGAATGACGTACTGTCAAATTCTCCACCGACTTTTCTTTCTGTCCAAGAAAGATGGATCGTCAGCATGGTTGCTAGAAGCTTCCATTAACTATTAGGTAAATAAGAGCAATGGTAATTGCACTGAGCATCACAAAGTGGAATAAAGTCAGCAATTTCTTCACTCCAGACAGCTGCAAGAGAACAATGGTGTACAAATATCAATGTTATATTCAAAGAAAGCATAGTACGTGGGTTGTCAAGAAAAGAAATGGGCAACAGTTATTATGAAAGAGGACGGTTACACGATATTTGTGTAACTTAGCACCTAGGTTCTTTTCGGTTTTTTTTTTTTCGTCCACTACATCTCGGGGCCCTCGAGATTTGGTAGGAAAATTCCTAGAACGTATAATAGTGCCGGGGGAAAGAAGGGGGGGGGGAGGGGGTTAGGGTTAAGCTTAGTAGTAGTCACCTCATTTAATACTAGCCCTAATCCTACCAGTTTCCCCTCTATAGGACGTTCTGGGAATTTCCCTTCCAAATTTCGAGCGACTTGAGGTGTGGTAAAATAACATAAAACAACCGGTAGCTAACTAGAATAACATGTCATGGCTGAACGAGTAATGCAAAGAATACTATGCTTTAGCCTTTTAGTTTTGTTTGGCTAGCTGTTGTTTCTCTCGAAGTACGGACAGCAAATAAGCAATAAAAATGTCAAATTTAGATCCAAGAACTGGTGACACAGTGAACAACATGTGTCACTCCATTGAAACGTATAAACTAGAATACTCATTCAGCCATTTTGACTAAGACAACCGTTTAGTGCATGTGCTTGCGGAGCGCCGTTTAACGGTCGCACTGACGGGTATAGGCACTTTGTCATTTCTCGCGTATGCGCATGACTGGCCAGTCCACGCGACTGCCATGTTACAACGATATAGCACAAACCGTTCTCGTTTATACGAACTATGAATGGGTTTTCTCCCCTCGTATACAATAATCTATGTACATCACTTGAGCATGTGCAGGCACAATAGCATGTGCTGGCCAATGACATATCCATAGAAAGTAGCATAAATAACATTATTTTCTAATACTTTCCATTGCAAAGAACTTACGAGTTGATTTATAGAATGTTGTTAAAGTTACTTCGTCTTCTTCTTATCGTTCACTCCAGCAGAAAATTCTGGTCGTTCGTCCATTTCTGGGCTTTGGTCTTGTTCTAGAACGTGAGTTTTGCATGCACATCCGTTTTACCGATTTGGCTTACCTGGGTGTAGACTGTTGGCTTCTCGCCTCACAGGTTGAGGCACTCCAACTTCAAAGGAGACACCAATAATTAGTCAAGTTGACGAATTGTTAGGGAGCAGTGGGTTGTCCCTCCCCCCCCCCCTTCCCACTTTCCCCCTACAAAATGGAGTCCTGAAATCAACAGTGGGAGTTAAATTCACTGATTCCGTCTGAACTGTAAACGCCACTGGAAGCTAGAAAATCACTAAACATGGGAACGAAAGTTAAACGCACTGGAGAACAAATACTTAAGATAATTTGTCAACATTAAATGGAATTATTGATTAAACAAAAACACATAAATGAGAGAAATGTCTGGACATTTACAGGTATCAACAGTTATGAGACAGCTTATTATCATGTAGCAGGTCCTTTGCAGAACGTCGCTCTCATCACGGTCTGCCTGAAAGAAACTCGGTCTCTCGCCGGCTCTCCCGCCTCATGTACTTTCATACTCTAGGAGTCACTTATATCCTGTGCCCATCTTGGTGTTGGTCGGCCCCAGCCGCTCCTTCCTGGTACCATGCCTTCTGCTATTATTTTTTCCAGTCCGTCGTGGCGCTTGATATGACCAAAATATTTCAGCTTCCGAGAAAGGATGCTGTTTGTTAGCCAATCCTCCTCGATGTTCAGATCTTTCAAGATGTCAGTATTCCTCCTCTTCTTTGTCTAAGATATTCTGAGAATCTTTCTATAGCATTTTAGCTCAAAAACCCCTATTCTCTTTTTTAAAGACACGAGACAGCCAAGATAGCGATATATTCAGCACACCCTGGTGAAAAGCGAGCAGAGAATAAGAAAATGGGCGCTTAAATGGGGAAACAAATGCACTGATGAAACAAGGATACCAGAAATGCGACCCTAAGATAAACATTGATAAGAGAGGCCACAGATGTTGGACTGTATTCTGTCTATGATACTGAAATTATTGCACATAATAGAATGGAATGGATGAATAGACTGCCGCCCCAACAGCACAAAATAACGCTGACGATGATGATGGAAGCTGATCGAAGATGATGATAAACATAACTATTAGTTCGACGCAATGTGTCCCATAGTAATTCGTTTTACATCAGTATGGAGATGATAATGACAACATAAATTTAGTAACCAGCAATGAGTTTCTGTATGGAGATGAGAATGACAACAGAAATTTAGTAACCAACAATGAGTTTCTGTATGGAGACGCTAATGAAAACTTAAATTTAGTAACCAACGTTGAGTTTGTGTATGGAGATGCTAATGGCAACATAAATTTAGTAACCAACGACGTTTCTGTATGGAGATGCTAATGGCAATCTAAGTTTAAAAACAAAGTACTCTAGGTATCATCCAGCTATTGAATGAAGGGACGGACTTTCTACTTTTTTTTTGCAGTTCACTGCACTTGGTTCCTGAGAGTTCACAGCGAGCTTTACCATTAAGAAAAATCCAGCTCAAAGCAATAGGCATGAAATGCTTGAGGTAAGGAACCTGAAGAGAATCGATAATTGTTTTCTCGAAAGAGAGAGAAGCTGCAACGAGAGCGACGTGCCCTAAAGCACCTGCTTCATGATGACGTTGATGTAACAAGTTGTAAGGAAATGTAATATTATTCAGAACATGTATACTTATCGTTTTTTTACCTGTAGTTTTTAAAAGGAGTGCAGAGTTATCTTATTTCGCTTTACATAATTATTTCATGACTGGTTTCATTTCTTTCTGACATATATGCTAGTGTGTAATCCATTAAGTATTCAGTATGTGTCGAAATGTCGGACGCAAGCCCCGAGATAACCCAACCTACAGGCTGAAGCAGGTTTTGGGACCTATCCCAGGGGGATCCTCATCCGAATGGTGGCACTTTGTTTACCCAGGTGTTTATCGCTGTTTAACGTCATTATCATTAATCCATTTACTTTATTCTTTCTTTCTCCAGTTTCGCTCCCTCGTGACTACCTGAAGATTTTACATCTTCCGATTACAAAATCTCAAACAGGGTTGCAGAACAAAGTGGGGAATCCTAAATACCTAGTTTAACCCCCAGAGAATTTATAAATGGGGCACTCATAGCAGCTACGTCAGGCTGGTGCAACATGCACTCATATACGGGTAAGGATTATGTTACAAAACCGACTTCAGTGTGTTGGCTACCCAACCAGACTATATACGGTCCTACGTGTTTCAGTGTGAAGGCAATCATCAATCTTATATTAGAATATTATCAACACGGTGATGTTAAAAACTGTTTTATAAAGTCCATCACGGCGATTTATGGCTTCAGTGATGACTGGTATCTGAAATCTTAAGGACAATATCTCGATCTATTGCCCGGCTCGTACGGGTATTAAGGTATGAAAGAAGTGACGTTCTTCTTCAGGGCCGAGCCAGATGTTGCCAAGCCATAGGGAGACAACCCAGGCGCCGGCTTGGTGGTCCGGAAATGAATTCACGGTTATCGATCAGCATTTGCGATCTGCGGCAGCGCGTGGCTAGCACGCCTACCGGGCGCCATGATGGTCACAGATTTGATTCCTCAATGACGTTAAGGGGTTGCAGGGGAAGGGGGGGAGGGGGGGGGGGGTATTCTGAGCTTTTTATCAACCTGATGAGTACAAGAAATTGTACTGGGAAGTAAGGGCAGAGACCTGGTGCTGATCACCTCACCATTGCAGTGCCGAATGGTATATTAATAACAAGACTTTCATAATATGCCAAGTGCACCTGTGAAAGGTGTGGCAATCTGATCTTTAATTTTTATTTACAAAAATTAAAAGGAAAGAAACAGCGTCTTGAAGATATCTTAGACAACATAAAATTTGACAACTGTAGCGACTGGGGCACCCGTTGCAGCTAGATTGTTCTGATGCAACATGAAATCAAGTCCAGGTAAGGATTATGTTACAAAAGAGAAGTCAGTTAACATGCGACGAAACGATGAATGTAAAGCAGACTGTTCATTGACTAGTGTGATACAACAAATACTATGACCAAGAAGCTCTGCAAAAGAAAAAGAAAACAAAGCAAACAAACGCACAGATACAACTGAACATCTCGATCTATATTTCCATCAACGAACGAAACAATAATAACCACAAAACAAAGCTAACGACGGAGAATGAGACATAAAACAGAAATGTTAGAAAAGAGAATAATAACCTCGGTCTTTGCAGTGAATTATGATAAATGTTGTCTATTCAATTTTGAAGACCCCGCCCGACATCCCCTTTGAAACTTCCAACCCCCTCCCCCCTCCACCGTAAAGGATAAGCGAGTAACTTTTAGAATCATCTGAGAATGAAATTCTGCGACAGAAGATTATTGGGTGCTTTATTAATATCCTACCCCAGATGACGTCACAGGACAGTCCAACATTTCAGAGGGTGGTATAAGACTGTGTTTCTCTGCTTTCTGATACTTTTAACAATCCCAAAACATCTAGAACTGGCCCTAACCCAAACCCACCTACGTCCCACGAGAGCGCGCAGCCTAGGTCCCACGACTGCTAGCAACCTAGGTCCCATGACTGCGTGCAACCTATCTACCACCCCGTGAAATATTAGACTGTCCCGAGACCTGTGGATTTCCCCTGTTTGGGCTAGGATATTAATAAAGCACCCATTCTTGACAGCATTATGTCATGACACGAAACGATACCAGCACTAGCTAATGCGTTACTTTGAAAATCTCGAGAAAAGAATAGGTATAATTGTCCACGTAAATCGGCACGTCATATGATGACCATAATCAAAAGTCCAGTAATTCAAAAAATAATCGCTATCAATAAATATTTCTTACCGGGGGTTCATTGCTGCCATTTAGAAGTCCATATTTAACTGACGTGAGTTCGGCCACTCCATTCTGACTGTGACCACTCTTCGGATCGCTGCCGTCCTTGTCTTAATGTTGCAGACATAAGAAATAACATGTGTTAACATTAGGGGCAACAGAACAGGAGAAAACACCAGCATGCTCAACACATAACACAATATTGTCACTGTACTGATGAGTTGTTCTATCATATTTTAGACCTGTTACCAAAAACCAAAAACTGTTTAGTTCAACAAAATAAAATGAAAGCCCCTCTTTAAGACTCGCTTGATCGCCTTTTTAGAGAAGGACAATGTATTACATTCAAACTAAGGGCATGGTACAGCTGACTTCATCATATGTTAAAACTGTTATGTGTAGGAAACTTGGAGACGTGTCCCTGCGGCTTGGCACCAGAAAATAATGAACATGTGCTCCAACGCTGCCAACAGAGACGTTATCTGGCCTGTTTCAACCACAGAAGATAAAGCTGTTTGGTACACAAGAGGATATGGACTGCACGATAGCTTTAATAAAGACTACCGGCCGCCTGATATAAGTTTTCTGACAGAAGATTCGAAAAACAATATTAACATTGTCAGCATTGCTGTCATCATCATCTTCATTTTCATTAACATCGTCATCTTCATTTGCATCCCGATACTCATCATCATACTAATCCTCATCATCCACACCCATCATCATCCACTTTTAAATCGCCCTCATCATACTCATACTCATCATCCTTTTCATCATCAATTTCCACATTTGCTGTTAGGCGACGTGGAGGGAGAGAAACAGTTTGCAATTCATTAGTCGATAGATAACTATGTCTTGTCATTCTGTATCGATGTCAAATATCTTTATTGTCATCATTCCATGTTCAGCGTGTATTTCCTTCTGCTCTCTTCTGTACCTCATCCGCCCCCTCCCCAAGTTGCCATCACTGTTGACATTCCACCACTCCGCAGTACATCTTCCCCATAAACTTTTGTCAGTCTCTGGCTACACGGCTGAACCATGTTTCGGAACTGTTTGTTTCTTATCCTTGAGAAGTTAATCCTGAAGAATGTAAACCTGGAGTAGTAAAACAACTGAAAAATAAAATCTCAGCTTCTAATTCCTTCCTCTTTGTGTTTTTAGGCCCCTCTATTTCTGTTGTTTAGTTTGTTTCAGGTATAAGTGTTTCTTCTTCGTTTTAAAGTCCACGCCGCGTGGCGTTGGTAGTCATGTCTATTCACAACCTTCTGTCTCATGTACTTTTTAAATTAACTCTGACACAGATGATGATACTCGATGACAGGACATCCAACTGTCCAGCATCTTTTCTCTCGGTCTCCATGTGCTCCAGTTTTCTCCTTTGAATCACATGACCAAACAACGTAGATTGTCCCTTTCTGATGTGAGCAATCAATTCTCTTCCTGAATAAGTTTCTTAACGGCTTCTAGATTTGCTATAATAGGGGTTTTCACCCTGTGTTCTCTCCATCACTGGTAATGGGTAGCATGTAAAGTCCTGGGATGTAAATGCGGCCGGCGTGATGTTGACCACATAAAACATTAAGGTGGTCTATACACATATGAGTCTAGCCTCATATGTGCCACTGATGTATAATGAAACCTTTGCTTTAAACAAGCAGACAGACACACACGCGTGAGCGCGCACGCACGCAAACACGCATATACACTTACACACACTAAAGAATTCTATAAGTAGCTCCCTGTGCGGGTTTCGGGGCGCCACTGTGAGAAAAACAAGAATAGACCCACTGCCTTCAGTACAAGCGTGTCGTAACAGTCGACTAATTCAGGGTTTTCTTCGAAGTCGGAGTGCATCTACATCAGAGGTATGATACCAACAGTCTGCATACAAGAAAGTCAGAAAATGGATGTGCATGCAAAACCCAGGTTCTGGAACAAGTCTCAAGTCCAGAAGTGGGTGAAAAACCAGAACTTTCCATCGGACTTTACAGCCGGTGAATGTGAAGAAGAAGAAGAAGCTAAAAGCAGCTTCTCTATGGCATCTGTCTGTATATTGCTGAAAAAAATGATGGAATGGTGTTGTGTGCAATATATTGGTATATGAAAGGGAAGTTCATTAATAAACGTAAAACCTGGTGCGGTGCAGTACAAGATAAAACGGGATGTGGAGAGAGAGAGAGAGAGAGAGAGAGAGAGAGAGAGAGAGAGAGAGAGGGAGAGAGAGAGAGACCGTTGGTTCCACGACTCTGGAGAGGAGGGACGTGTGTACGTATGATCTAGTCTGGGTGTTGCCAGGCTAGACTTGAGCACTATGTGTCACGCTGGGTAACGGAATACAGTGTCCAGGGTATTGTGACAGGCCGAAGACGAGAGGTCTGTATAGTTTTCCCAAAGATGTGCATCGGTCTGGGAGATCTTTAGCAACAGCCGCCTCAACATACAGAAGTCGTTGGAATGACAGGCACGGTAATCACGAAAGTGGATGTGTGCGATCAGGTACTGATTGACCGTAACAATCATTGGAGATAGTGTGACGGAAGAAATCCTTCGGAGCAACGTCCTGCATGCATACCTGTGTAGGATGAAGAATGACTGTATTACTGTATTAAGCGTATCTTGTGATGCAATCCGTTTGAATGATATCTGAATATATTGTTGACTTTGACCTGTATTCGGAGTTCCATGTTATTGTTGAGCTGAAGTTGTGACTGGTAAAAGTGACATTATTGAGTTACCCCCTAGACTCTTGGCAAGTGTGCGAGGCATCTTGCTATCTAGGGATATTCCTCCAGCGAACTTCGCACGCGTCAAAGCAACGGCTTGAAAGGTAAAGTAAACAGTCCATGACCAGGGAAGCTCATGAGTAACTGAGAGGAACACTTCTTCCACACTGTTGCTGTTTCTGTCATCACCCATAATAACCATGCGCGTTCTTAACGTTCAGCGACCAGCACGAGGCAAGCCAAGCACCAGCAACAGTCAGCTAGTACCCTTCAATATCACCGCAAAGAGATCTGGAACACACCAGAACCCAAAACCGCAAACAACGCAGCACAGCAAGGAAGCAAACAACCATAATATCAGGTGTGACTACACACCACAAATAAAAGGAAACCATATAAGACAGCAAAGGACCCTTCTTCGATATAGCAGGCCTCCGGGCGGCTGAAAGAGGATCAAGTTTGGAATTTTTCTTGGACAACTGGCATTGGCATTGGTAACGGGCATACTTGCGCTTACACACATACACACGTACATACATAGATTCAGACATACATAAAATATTTATTTATACATACTCACATAAAATACATGTGTGTGTGTATGGGTATAAATACATAATATAATGACTCATACAAAAACATATGAGTGTGTGTGTGTGTGTGTGTGTGTGTGTTTGTATGTGTCACATACTATGATCTAACTTCAAGATCATTCTGTTGTGTTTGTATAATTATTGTCTGTGCCACCAGGGAACCGATATGCTTTCAACTAAATTTGCTAAAGATTGCATTGTTTAATGTTGCAGTAACTCCAATATGGTTGAATGGCCATTTCAGCCGCAGACTTGCCAAGAAGAGAAGATCAGTTGTCAATAAACTCTTAATGTACCCTTTTGTTTGTTTTGTAAACATTTTACTTTATAGTTTAAATTTTACTTGTGAATTAGGTTAATTTTATTATTGCTCCTTTTCTGAGTTTGATTTCGTTATAATATTTGTAAAGTGTAACCTGCCACTGACAGTGAGCACTTATACAAATTCGCGCGCGCGCGTGTGTGTGTGTGTATCCGTGTGTGTGCGTTTATTTGCAGGGAAGGAGGAAGGAATAAAGCATGACTTGAAATAAAGTAAAAAAAAAATCAAACCAATCATTTAATATCTAACTTCCCTACCCCCGTTTAGGACATTATTTAGAGCGAAATATTTAAATAACCTGCATTATGTGACATATTTCAAGGAAAAAATTATTAATAGGCAATTAATTCATGAACACTTGTTTAAATCTAACACCTGTAATATCTTAAAGGACAAAAATACGCTTAAGACGGCTGATGAGGCTAATTCAGTGAATATGTTAACGAAGCAAAAGTCTCAAGTCTTTGAAAAAGTAGAACAATTATTGTTAGCCACCGAGCCAACATTCAAAAGAACCTTCATAAATGTCAACACGGTTAAAGTTAAAATTAGTTCTATGCTGGGAGTTGGGCCACTGGCCATTTTCACTATCAACATTTTGGCCTAGAACACAGGTTCTCAACCTGTGGGTCGCGACCCTTTTGTGGGTCGAGCGACCATCTCACAGGGGTCGCCTAAGACCATGCGAAAATACATTTTTACTGAAGTTATGAAGTAGCAACGAAAATAATTATATTGTTCGGGGTCGCCACAACATGAGGAACTGTATTAAAGGGTCGTGGCATTAAAACGTTTAAGAACCACTCGTCTAGAACTTAGTTGAATAGCCCAATCTTAACCTATCCGTAAACAGTTTCTCTCTATCAATATTCCCCTCCTGATTTTCCGCTCTACACAACACCACCCATCACTGTACCCCTTCTGTATTACCTCAATCCATCTCAGTAACTGTATCAATGATGTCTGGCTTGCACACATATCTTTGTTAAAGTAGAAGCTGACCTCGACCTGTAAACAACAAGGGAATAAAAATGCGGGTGATTTAAACAGGAAGCAGGGGGAAGCCAAGGGATACCTATGGAATCAGGCGGGACATCTGTCAACTCAAGCGGATGGCCACCAGTGGCCAGCGTCTTACTTGGTGCAGCGTTGGACTTGTAGTCCAGCTGAGTCATGATAAGGAAGAAGATGATGTACCAGGAGCCATAGACGATCATGACAACCAAACCTTTGTCGGCGTCCAGGAGAGCTTTAGGCATATACAGGCCTAGGACAATCGTCACTCCTGCAATATCGAATATTTTAATAGACATTTAGTAGAAGTTATTTTTGTACTATTAATATTTGTAAATACAAATACGATTTCTTGTGTACACATAGTAATCATATAAAAGTAAAAAAGTAAAGATCCCTTTCACGCCTTTAGGCGTATCGGGCAAATGGGAAGAGCGCCCATATTTTTACAGACCCATCAGCACTCGGAGGGGGCTGTCTTTACTTTCCCAGGACATCCTTGTACCCATTTGAAGCTGGGTCGACTTGCGACGTCCCATACCACGATAAAAATCCACGCAGCCCGCAGTGGGTTTCGATCGCGGTACGTTGGATTGTGAGTCGGACTCGCAACGCCTTAGCCACGGACGCCCATGTCTGTATAATAATACTGCTAATAGTTTTAATGGAATTTGGATAGTGAATCCATGCATGACAAAATAGATGATATTAATACTAATCGTTTGAGAGCCGCTGTGGGGTAACAGCTAGACGCTCGCCTGCGGATCTGAAGATAAAGTAAAAGTAGTATTAAAGGACCCTTTTCCACGCCTTTAGGCGGATAGGGCATATAGGGCTAGACCTATATTTTTATAGACCAATCGGCACAAAATAGATGATGTGGTCAGCATCAAACTGGCCGCCTTTACTTCCCGGGAATGCACCCCGTACCCACTCAAGGCTGGGTCGACCTGGGAGTCAAAGTCATTTCTGAAAAAGTCCGGCTCCGCCAGGGGGATCTGAAGGGCGTGGGTTTAAATAAGCATGCTGCTGGTTGTTTTTCATACATGATTTTGGCCGTCAGGTAGACACAGCCTAACTGGCTATCATGTTAAGTCCTGGGAATTAAAGGCAGCCGGCGTGATGTTGACTACATCACCCATGAAGGTCTATTAAATTATGAGTCCAGCCTCATGTACCAGATGCCTCAGCGGCGTGAAAAGATAGCTTTACTTTTACTTACTAATAGTTTAATAGCTCTAAGGCTAGTGAATCCATGCATGACAACACGTATATTGTCACATCCCGTTGGCATCAAATGAATACTGCGGAAGATCGAATAGATCATTTTTGTCTGAAGAGAATGATGAAGCCTTCAGTGACCAGAGTATCTGAGTGACTTTCCGTTGCTTTGCTAAACAAAAAATCGTAACTTTCAACCAGCATCCCCGAAGCGGAGACAGACCCAAATAGTGTCCTAACTGGCGACGAAGTCGTCTCCCGGCCATGCAATAGGCGATCCAGAGGCCGATACTGAACGACACTCAACACTCAGAGAAAAAGCAAGACGAACATGAAAACAGCTCCATGCTGCCTGCTGAAGATGAGGACACCGCTCTTTCGGAAACATTCCGGGTATCGTGTTGTCAGTTCTTAATCAGGCTCATGGAAGCACTGAGGGAATGATGTTGCTGAATGTTAAGTTAATAAAAGCAAAGATAGGAGTGTGATACTTTAAGGAAATCAATGCTAGAAGGAAAGTTGGAGGGTAACCGTGCAACTGTAAGGCAGCGAACGAAATAGGAAGTCATACAGAGATTGTATAGCAGTTGGAAGATTCTGCAGATACGGTAGAATTGAATCTCCATGGCAATATATCAAGGAATGGGGAGATTGTAGAGACATGACTTGAGTGTCTAGACATGGCGATACTGATAGATGCAGCAAGATTGTATAGACATGACACCATTTTACACAAATGACAGGATTGTATAGGCATAGAATGATTGTACAGATATCTTAAGATTGCACAGACATGACAAAATTGTATAGATTTGGCAGGCTTGATCGACATTTGAGCATGTCCTGTATTGTCTCAAGTAATTGCCATCATAGCTGTCATCATATTACTCCTCGATAGTTATGTTGCTTTCTGTTTGTTTCTCAGGATCCTGCTTGTGCGGGAAAGAAAAATCCCCAGTAACTACCTAGAGTAGATTTTTAGCACCTTCTCGTCTTTCCAGCATTATATTGGGGTATGCAAATCAAGGATTACAAGTGATTTACTTACGTGGCGTCGTGAAGTGATCCAACCCACCCCTACACACTCGACTATTCGTGACGTTAACGCCCCTAACAGGCAGGTCACATTTCAAATATAGACCCGTCCGATGGGTATATAGTCCCTCATTTCTATTTATACCTTTATCTGGCGTAATAGGTATTTCTATATACTCTAGTTGTCTTGAAAAGTCTACATTTTCAAACGTACAATTGTCGAATAGATATTTTCCAGATAAAAGGTAATTCCGAGTAGCCTTTTTACTCCTCGGCGTACTGATTTGAGAGGTACTTCCTTGAATAGAGTTCCGCTTCATTTTCTGTCTGACTGCCAAGAAGAACTGATGTTCCTGAATGTGCCTCGAGTATCTGTTGTGTCTAGGAAATTTCATAAAGCTTGAGTAAGTTGATTATAGTTTACGAGTACCATGATATATGTCTTTATAAAGTTAACCGCTGCTACAGCTATGAGACAGCGCAGAACTAGACCATTCTTGGTGTCCAAGTACTCGCAGCCACTTAAACCAAACCTTTTCCTTAGCAAGCTGATAGTTTGTGCCCTACCTGACCCAATATTATTGCAAATAATTTAATCTAGCAGGCGATCTTTCTCTAACTTGTAGAGATCAGGTCGACAGTTAAGCCCTCAGATTTAACTGGGTCAAAGTACAGCGAGCGAGACGCTGTGACGTCAGAGGTTATTTTTAGCAGACACATCAATACGGGGTACATTCATGGCAAGCGGTGGAGTATAATATATATGTGAAAAAGAGATGGGGTGTGTCTATAAGTACAGATGTGAATGTGGAGAGATGATTTCCTATGTGTATTAGTGTCTATCTGTCTTCACTGTGAAACTTGTTTCCTATCTCTTGTACTGACTGATAGACAGAGATAAATGAAGATTGAACTGTTTTATTATCCTGAGAGTTATCCTCTGAGTGACTGAGAAGGGTGGAGTGAAATAAATTGAGCTAGGTATGCGACTCCTGAGATATATACCAATTCTAAGTTCCTTCCTGACACAGGATGATACCTCCCTGGAAGTCAGGCAGACGATCAACAGTCCAACCAACCACCATCCACTAAGAGTGCCTAATACCACCACAACTTCAACCTGGCAGGAGCTTGTTTTGACTCCAGTGGCTAAGAGACAGTTGTTGTAGGCCATCCATTTGTCATCACTCAAGGAGATCCTTCTTCAGGAGCTTTTTTGGGCTCCAGTAGCTAAAAGACTGTTGTTGCAGGCCACCCATTAGTTGTCCATCAAGGGGAACCTTCTTCAGGAGCTTGGTTGAGCTCCAGTATACTAACTCTGACGGTGTTTACCAGGGCAACCAGGAAAAGAAGCAGTCTACCCAAATCAGCCTGTTCAGATCACCATGGACTGAGAAAAGCAGTGGCATCCACCACACTTGGATAAGTACATCAGTGATCATATACCTCATGCTCTTTTTACAGGTCCACCTGGAGCCATGATGATGATCACCGACACTCTCATAGACTGACTCTGGCTGATTAAGCAGTACCTTCTGGACTTTGATTCCTGGGCTCCATTTGCCCGAGAACCTCTTAGATTGTCTTGATAAATATTTGTGTTGCATTTATTACATGCCTTTGGAAGCTTTCATTACTGACTTGGGTGTCCCTGTTTCACTGTTCAAACTGTCTAGCATTTATGTATGTGTAACCATTAATCTTAATCTGTGTTAACATGGCTGTGGTATTACAATATCATAGCCTGGGGGCTATCTTTTTATAGTAGTGGTGACGTCCAGCCAAGTTGCGCCTAGGAATATTATATATTCTGTAGTGCCATAGCTTGAGTTGCCCTACTCCTGAAATAGGTTGGGTGTATATTGGCCACGGGATACCCTTTAGACCAATACGAGCCGACACATCAACATATTCTATTTCAGAGTGCTGTTGGTTCTTAAAGAGAAATCCTTAAAACAGGCACACGACACGAGCGGTATGTGACACGTGGTTTCAGTGACCCCAAGAGGTTTTCAGCAACTATTGTAGATGTATGTACTAATGACTGGAATATCAACATATTTGGAGTTTTCTAAAAGATCCGTTAAACGTGTGTTAAGAAACCGCATATTGAAAAAAAGAACATAGGAAACAGGACTTGCCTCCCAGTATATGGGCTGATGTTCCCACACACCAGTGAGCCCAGTTGAAGAGCTCCCTCTGTGGATGGTCAGGGGCGCAACGTAATAACGACATGAAGGGCTGGTGATTTTACACAAGTGTTCATTTGTTAGCAAAGCGATATCAGGAATCAGTTTATGCACGCACGCACACAAACACACGTACACATAAACACGCATACAGACGCATGCACACTCACGCACACACACAAACACGAACGCACACACATACATAATGAATGATTTTCAAAGGATACTTTCAGATGTGCTGCACAACCAGAAACACAATGGCCAGATAAAGAGCGAATGACAGGCAGATATAAATATTTCAGATTAAAGTAAAGATACGCTACCATATGTATTGGATTTTAAAATGCATTTTTCTTAGAATGAACTAGTAATTTAAATAATCATGTAAAGCACATATCTGCCCAGACCACACTAAAAGCGTCTGGCCGAACCGTTAAAAACACAGGGCTGGCATGTAGTAGACTCAGGTTCGAACCATCGCTAGGTTCGCGACCCCAGATGGGATCGCGACTACTAGGTTGCGAACCCGTGCTGTGCGGAGATGTCAGTAACTTCAAGCTGACTGCTTATTTTGCGAGGGAAAAGAACAGACCACTGCCCTCTAACAAACATGTCCCCAAATACGACTAATTTAAGATGTTCCCAAATGTTGAATGTTTAATGCTGAATTAGGAATCGAAATCTCAGTACTCAGGACATCCCCATAAGCGCCCCGTACCAATCTTCAGCAGCAAGCGAAAAGTTTAAATTCCGATGGTGCCAGTAACTGTCTGACTGTATATCCGTCTCGCCTTTCCCCTTAGTGTTGAGCGTAG
Source organism: Candidula unifasciata (assembly GCA_905116865.2). Lineage (NCBI taxonomy): Eukaryota > Metazoa > Mollusca > Gastropoda > Stylommatophora > Geomitridae > Candidula > Candidula unifasciata. The sequence continues at coordinate 142,901 of CAJHNH020000963.1, read as the reverse complement.
GTCAGACCCTGTTGTAACTCCTAGCAGTACAATTCTCCTCAGACCGTAATGATCTATCTGTGCCCCGGCACTGTTCACTCGCTCCCATAGGGCCCTCATAACATCCAGCTTGTCATATATCAGTTCAACACCAAGTAGTGCAGAACCGAACAGTCTATCTGCTTGCTCATTTCCCAACACACCGGTATGACCTGAATGTTTCCATTGAAGTCAGAGGGAATTCTGAGAGGCGAGGAAGCAACAGTATACATATAAGTAGACCTTATATGTAAGACGATGTGCATGAAAAACTGAAGTACACCAACAAGACCAGCGTCCAGAAGTGGACCAAAAAAACAATGTACACCAACACCAACAAAAGACAAACAGACACTTTCCACTGGAATTTACAGTTGGTGAAATCCAAGAGCAAGAAGAGGAGATGCTCTCTTCAAACATATCTCTGTTACATCTCTAAAGGTGTCCACTAGTATATTTTTTAAAACTAAAATTCAAAATAAGAATTCGCAATATATTATGATATAAATTTAGCAATTACATATTAACAATAAGTGAAATATTATTCATCATGTTAGAGGTAAGAAATTTAGTAAGAAATAACATACATTGATAAAGAGTAGAGCAGTGACCATGATCCCAAGTACCGGATGCGCTTTCATGTAGGCCGGACCACTTGTCTGGTAGAAAAGTTAATAAATAGTATAAAAAGTTGGCTTGACAAACATAAATATCAACACCAAAAGAAATTGTCGTCAATGTAACATTTCGTGACAAATTTAAATATTACCACAAACAGAAAGTGCAGTCAGTGTAAGGTTACATGACATATAAATATCATCAGAAAGTACTGTCAGTGTAAGGTTTTATGGCAATATAAGTATCACCACAAACTAAAATGGAGGTAAGTGTAAGGATACAAGACAATATAAATATCACCACAAACAGAAAGGGAGGTCAGTGTAAGGTTATATGACACATATAAATATCACCACACAGTACTGCCAGTGTATGGTTTTATGATTGTAAAAATATCACCACAAAGTACTGTCAGTGTAAGGTTTTATGATTACAGAATGTCACCAGAAACAGAATGGGAGTCGGTGTAGGGTTACATGACAAATATAAATATCACCACAAACAGAAACTGCAATATACTGAATAGCTGTAATGAAAACATTCTTGCTAGACTACTCCCTCCAAATTTAAACGATCAGTTGCTCAATTTGAGCATATACTCCAACGCTATAAGCTGTATGCTGCAAACAGAGAGGCCAACTGGTCTACTCTAACCTGTCAAAATAAAGCCGTTATGGTAGGCCGTTCAAATAATTCGGTATAGTATATATGGGGAGATTCGCACCGCGTGATATCTTTCATCAATGCTACCTGCCTCCTGATATAAGGTTTTAGATACAGGAGTCGGAGACAAAAAAGAAGATCGACCCTAGAGTCGCACTGGCTCTAAAAATTCCACTACTTCTGAGGATTGAACCCAGGCCCCTGTCTCCACAGGCAAGCTTTCTAACCAATAGACCACTGCGGCTGGTCTGCATGAATCAGAACAGTGAACAATAAGTGATTACACGATAAAGAAAGTGAATCAGGGGTGACTATATATCTGTGTTTGTGTGCGTGTGTGTGTGTGCGCGCGCGCGCGTGTGTGTGTGTGTGTGTGTGTGTGTGTGTGTGTTATAAGCTAAGCAGGTTTTTTTCCGGCTGAATACAGTACAGGTACCTTTTGTTGTTTTTTTTCAACTTAGGTGTAATTTTTTTTTTTCCATTACTACTCTGACAGACACTTTGTGGTCAGTACTGGCACCTTTTTAGATACTTTGTAGTGGGTACTGGCACTTCTTTCTTTTGAGCAACTAACCGGGTTAAAAAAATGTTGAAAATATCGTAGACATAAATTATGAAACAACAATTTGTTGGGAGTTGCAAACCGAAGAAGCTGACACGTGCAACAACGGAAAAATTAAATGTATGAGATGTATCAATACTAGAGTAAACAAACAGTAAATTATAGTCTGTTTCATTTACAAATCTGTAACTCAGTAAACAGGTAACCTGTTGAAATTGGGCACACAGCCTGTGAGCAATCATGTCTATGCAATCAATCAAAATAATGTAAACAACATCTAGTTTTCATTTTGCCCTATTTGTGGCAAATGGCGAAAAATAAAAAGTCACCGATTTCAAAGCAAGCAATCAGCATCGAGTAACGTCACACTGCCAATGTTACCTAAGCGTTTCACTCTAATATGATAATCTACAGCATGAGCCTCCTGTTGATTGTTTTTTTAATTGTATGCGGGATAAGTTATCAAGTTAATCACCATGCATCGCTGCACATGTGTAAACTTATTTCCAAACAATCAGGACCCGTGTATAAAAAGCTGTATACTGTATTTTTTGGGGGTACATACATTATTTGTCAAAGATCAAAGAAAATCTCTGTTTTGAGAAAACTGAAGCACTTACACAATTGTAAAATATAAATCATATGATGATTGGAAATCTAAGGTCACATGCACACATTCGTATTGATCTGTACAGAAGTCTTCGAGATATATGTTAAAGTGTGAGGCCAAAACTTCTGAAACTCGAGATATTTGTTAATATGTGAGGCCAAAACTTCTGAAACTCGAGATAAATGTTAAAGTGTGAAGCCGAAACTTCTGAAACTCGAGATATTTGTTAAAGTGTGAGGCCAAAACAAAACTTCTGAAACTTGAGATATTTGTTAAAGTGTGAGGCCAAAACTTCTGAAACTCGAGATATTTGTTAAAGTGTGAGGCCAAAACTTCTGAAACTTGAGATATTTGTTAAATTGTGAGGGCACAATTTCTGAAATTTGAGATATTTGTTAAAGCGTGAGGCTAAAACTTCTGAAACTCGAGATATTGATTAAAGTGTGAGGCCAAAACTTCTGAAACTCGAGATATTTGTTAAAGTGTCAGGGCAAAACTTCTAAAACACACCTTAGTACAGTTTGGGAATGTGTTAGTTAACTGAGAGATCATTTTGATAGTTTTTTAGATTAAAACGAAGCTCCAAAATACGCTCGTTTCGAGAATATATGAACATGAATAGATCCAAGAATATAATTAATCGAAGAATTTGAATGTATACAGAATAAGGATGTACGAAAAACAAAAATAATTTAGGAAAATGAAAATACGAAGCGAAAAAATATTTGAAAACAAAAGAATATCAAGAACATGAAAACAAGACCATCGTGAATACTCGAAAATTAAGGAATACGCCAAGAAAAAGAAAATGTGAAGAACATTAATAAGTGGAGAACACAGACTAATAAATACCATAAAGGTATGAAAAACATTAAAAGGTGAAGAACAAAATATTTGGAGGTCATTATAGGAATTTGAGAAGAACAGCCATTTGTGAAGAACACGAATATCTGAAGAATACAAATATGCGGAGATGATTAGTATGTTAGGAACATGAATATATAATGATCACACATATATGAAGATCACAAATATATGAAGATCACAAATATATGAAGATCACAAATATATGAAGATCACAAATATATGAAGATCACAAATATATGAAGATCATAAATATACGAAGACCACAAATATATGAAAAACGGGAATGTGTGATGAACATAAATATGTGAACAATAATCTACAAAGTGCTCGAATGTGTGAAGAAAACGAAAAAATAAAAAATAATTATAAGTGAATTTAAAAAGAATGTACACATGAAATAAGGTAATAAAAGAAGACCAGGAATAAACAAGTAACAAGAGTATAAGATGAACAGGAATGTATGCGACAAAACTCCAAGAACATTCAGTAGTCAAAATGACTTACCTCACTATAGCCTTTGACTTGGATGAAGATCAAAATGAAAGCCGTGATTCCAAGGACAAAAGCTGCAACCATGGCCACTCTATGAACCTAGAAGGAGATGGTTCATGGTGTATGCTGAGTTCACAAAATGTTCGAACGTTTTAAATATTATATACTGAATGCAATATGTTACAGTGTATATATGCCAAAAAGCTTAAAGCATATATATATATATATATATATATATATATATATATATATATATATAAAACTGGCGTGATGCTCAAAACATCTCCCGCTTAGTGCCGATTAGTCTATAAAAACGTAGGTCTAGCCCTGTGTGTCTAATACACCTGAAGACATGGAAAAGGTCCGTTACTTCTTATATATTAAAGCTCATAATATATATATATATATATATATATATATATATATATATATATATATATATATATATATATATATATATATATATATATATGCAAGCTTAAAATCTTATATATGTTTATATATATATATATATATATATATATATATATATATATATATATATATATATATATATACTAGCTGTACCCGGCCACGCGTTGCTGTGGCGTAATTTGAGATAGTCTTTGATCCCCACCCCCACCCCCACCCCCACAACTAAATCCACCTACTAACCTCTCCCTCATCAAAGGGTTTTTAGAAAAGAAAAGACAATGGAAATCACACCTGTCTAATGAAGTTAATGACGCAGTCAATGTCTGCGCCGACGTCGAGATAGTCCTTGATTGCCCCCCCCCCCCCTCCCATCGAAGGTTGTTTGAAAAAAAAAAAAAATCGCGCAATAGACAGAAAATAGAAATCGTGTTTAATATGGTTATTGTGGCAAATATAGAGATAGTCTTGTTTGCGGTACCTCGACCTACTCTATGTATTAAGGCGTTGGCTGCACGTAACTCGCCGGCGAATGGCAGAAACATTGCGTTCTGACTACGGCGGCGCATGCGCAATTACTAACGTGACTATAATTAGAAATCACTAAAGTTATAAATATTAGTTGCGAATATTATGGCATAAATTGTGGTCACCTATCTCTAACAGTGACAGGTTGGATTTCAAACCACGATGGTTCAAAATCCGGTATCAAAACAAACATATCCTGAAAATTTCAGCTAAATCGGTTCAGTAGTTTCCGAGTCTATAGGAAACACACAAACACAAGCACATGATATTTTTATATATATAAATTGTCTGGTTTTCCAACTTTAGAACACGCACAATATAATTGTGTCTTTATATTAGTGGTCGTTTAAATGGTGTTATTAGCACGGTAACAAAAGTGGTTATTTGGTTATCACATGCTAAAGCTGTTTGTATTTTTATAGGAGACGGAAGTAAAGCTACAACTGTACTTGTGAATAACAAAGTAAGTCGTAAAAAATAGAAAAGCGGAGGTAGCGTTAGTAAAATATAAACAAATTAGGTAATGAGAACTTGAAAATCAAGTGTAAAGCTCTTTAATTTCTCTTTAAGTCATTACCCCCTCCCCTCTTCCACCGACTACTGCTCTCTCCCTCTTCGAAGGATTTGAAAATCACTAACTGGCGATATTTTGTTGTTGCTGTAACTGACATTGACATCCCGGTCCATCTGGACTAAAATAGGAAGCAGGAATTGTAAAAGGTAGTGAATAGGGCTAGTGTAATATTTACCACATCATCCTTTAAGTACCAGTACAACTACTAAAATAATGTCACTGCTATCGGTGTTACCATCGGAGTAGACAGAGAGTCGTGAGCCAGAAGATTTGGTTCCGCATGGCTAGTGCTGTCGCCACAGACTGGTCAGGTTAGGATGTATAATTTCACTTGCCGACAGAAGAACGCCATAACCTTACCGGCGGTCTTCACGTGACTTAAAGCTCTCTCAGTAAATAGTTTGCCCCCCCCCCCCCCCCCCCAAATTCACCGACAACTCTTTCCCTCATTGAAGTAGTTGGGAGAAAAAAAAAAAAACTTGAAAAGCAAACGAACCCAGGAAAAAAAACACCATAATTAGGAAATGAACGCCATTGTAAACAGCACAGCTTAAAATTCCAACGCAGATGAAATAACTAAATCTAATTGAAAATCTATAAAATTTCAGCGTAATCATGCAATCGGAAAGTTTAACAATGCAATCATAAGTATGCGAAATGGTCAAATTTAATTATCAAATGGTTTACCCATTTACTGGTTCTAGTGCTGTCACCACGACAGAGCAGATGAGGATATTTTTTTAGTCCGGGGTAAAAAAAAAATTTTACGACTGCGGATTCGAACCCAGGTCTACCGCACATGAACCCAGTGTTCTAACCATTCGACCAAGCAGCCACTTAATCGGAACAACGAAAAGAGAACTCAACTATTAAACATGTGAGTCCCTACTACTGTGTCGCGATGAAAACACAATTCAAAACCGCAGGCAATTGTTTTCTCGTAGACAGTTACTCCAGATATATTAATGAAATAGAAATCGCACGTGTCTAACACGGTTAATGTCGCAGTCACTGTCGACGTCGAGAAAGTCCTTGATTGCCCCCCCCCCCCCCACCCCCCCCCCCCCATTGAAGGTTGTTTGAAAAAAAACCAGAAAAAAGAAATCGTGTTTAATATGGTTATTGTGGCAAATATAGAGATAGTCTTGTTTGCTGTACCACGACCTACTCTAAGTATTAGTATTAGAGAAGGCTTTGGCTGCACGTAACTCGCCGGCGAATGGTAAATACGGCGCATGCGCAATTACTAACGTGGCTATAATTAGAAATCACTAAAGTTATAAATATTAGTTGCGTATATTTTGGCATAAATTGTGGTCACCTATCTCTAACAGTGACAGGTTGAATTTCAAACCGCGACAGTTCAAAATCCGGTATCACAACAAACATATCCTGAAAATTTCAGCTAAATCGGTTCAGTAGTTTCCGAGTCTATAGGGGTGAAACAAACACACAAACATTGATTTATATATATATATATATATATATATATATATATATATATATATATATATATATATATATATATATATATATATATATATATATATATATAAATGCAAGCTTAAAATCTTATATATGTTTATAGCAGCACACCTAATACTTATGACTGCAACATCGGTCATGAAATCCCATGCTCTAATTGTAAATGACATTTCTAAACCCGGGCAGCGGGTCTTACTAGTCATACTCCATCGCCACGGGCTGTCGTTCCTATGCTTTCCAATGGCACAGTACAACATTAGGTCTAGAAAGACGGAAAGGCGCCAACGGTATACGTCAAAATGGGAGATATGGCGTGCGCCAGTAACTCTAACACGTACAACAAAAAGGTAATAACTCGTAATAGGTAACTGCCGCCAAATTAGCATATGGTGTTGGACGCAATTTTGTATAGTTTATTCGGCATTATGTAGATGATGTGGTCACTATCATTCGGTATTAAATAGATGATGTTGTCACCATATTTCGGCATTAAGTAGATGATGTGGTCACCATCATTCATTATTAAGTAGATTATGTGGTCACCATCATTCGGCATTAAGTAGATGACGTGGTCACCATCATTCGGCATTAAGTAGATGATGTGGTCACCATCATTCGGGCATTAAGTAGATGACGTAGTCACCATCATTCGGCATTAAGTGGATGATGTGGTCACCATCATTCATTATTAAGTAGATTATGTGGTCACCATCATTCGGCATTAAGTAGATGACGTGGTCACTATCATTCGACATAAAGTAGATGACGTGGTCACCATCACGCTAGCAGTGCCTACTCTCAGGACGCTACCTTGTTACTCATTCAAATCTGTGTCGACGTGGACGCCAAAGTCTCTTTATTAAAATCTATTTTGATACTGAATCGAACTCAGGAATTTCTAAAGTTCTTCTATGAGTGTCAAGGAATGACTCGCCACTACACAAAATCGTCGAGTCGGGACCTGGTATTCCCCCCCCCCTCCCCCCCCCCTCGACAACAATTTCAAACTTGGACCCGTCCGGAAAGGTATATAGTCCCTTATATTGATCTATACCTTTATCGGATAAAATAATAATGTCTACACCTTCTAGTTGCTTTGACTTATCGTCATTTTTAAATTTGCTACTGTAATTTGATTATTTCTAGGGTTATTTGTATATTCCTGGAAACCGGTTTACTCCTTGCTCATTTGTACAAGGAACTTCTTCTAACTGACGCCTAGCTTGAGTTAGTGCGGGCATTCTTCTGCCGGCATTCCTAGAGACCAGAGATATTCATCGACACCTAAAAAATTCATACTTTGAGAAGGCGGCCTGTAGTGTCTATGACATTTCCTATGCTTGGGTAAGTTAATCATAGTTTACGAGTACCTCAAATGATGTCTGGTTAAAAAGGTCACTGCTGTAAATATACCGGCCTCGGCTATGTGATAGCACATAGTTCGACCGTTCTGGATCTCCAGAGAACCGGATCCGAACCTTACACCTTCTTCTGTACAGACTTAATAGTTTGTGCCCTAAATAACTCGCACCAGTAGTAAAGATATTGAACCTACAAGTGTTTACCATTTAAACTAACAACAGAAGTTTGTGCAATACTAATGGGGACGGAGAATGTAGGTCAGATACTTGGCAGCGCGCGCGTTGCTTTGAGTGTGTTTGACACAGATCAATGAGTGTATACTGAATGGCCTGAGAGTCGAAGGAGATAGGGGTATTGACTGTAAACATTGGTGTCTGTGTGCAGATGGGAGGGGGGGGGGAGAGATTGATATACGTGTGATAGTGTCTATCTATCTCCACTATATATATCTGACTTTCCATCTCTTGCACTAAACAGACAGATAAATATAGGAGACATTGTCTCCTGGTCTTGAGAGTACACTCTGAGGAATGTAAAAGGGGAGCAGAGGTGGAGTAGGCTGATGTGGGATGGAAACTGATTGCTTATTCTGAGTCTTTCCTGTCAAGATGATACCCTCTTGGTAATTACTAATTCTGAGTTCTTTCCTGACAGGATGAAACCTCTGTAAAGAGCAGGCAGATTAATCACAGTCCTACCAACATCCACCAACCAACTATCCACCAGCTAACACCAGTAAATGTACCTGGCATCATCATGGTGTGCCATATACACCAACACCTTAACAGGGCCAGAGTGTGTGAGTGAGCTCCAGAGCAGGTGAACATTTGCAGAGAGTATTCCCATACTCGAGTGTACCAGTATTCAGGAGCTTGGTGGAGCTCAGAGACAGAGTTGTGACCTGACCTGTGGGAGAGACTTGCTGAGTCCCTATACAGTTCCTGTGTCCTCGATGGTGATGTACTCCTCTATGAACAGATCCACTTGAGGCAGAACTACCAGAGTCAACTACAGTCGACTCACCATGGACTGAGGGGAGCATCAACAATAGAACTCTGATAAGTACCAGTGTTTGTGTTATTATCATGCTCTATTCTCCACAGCTCCACAGTATTCCAGGGATGATACTGTGTTGCTAATCAAGACCTTCTGGCTGTTTCAATATCTGAGTCGTTGCTCTGAGTTCTGATCCTACAAACATTCTAAACATTATTCTTTTATTGATGTAAAGAAGTTGAATTGATTACATGCATTCATTTTCATGGCTGACTTAGGTGTCTCTATTTCACCTTACTAAGTGTTTATCGTTGATGTGTGTATGTATAATAAGTATTATATGTGTTAACATGGTTATGATAGTAAACTATCATAGCCTGGGGGCTTTCTTTTTATAGTAGTGGGGGTGTCCAGCAAAGTGTGCCTAGGAATATTGTATTCATATAGATATATATTTTGTAGTGCCAAAACTTGAGTTGCCCTACTCCAGAAATAAGTTGAGCGTATATTGGCCACGGGGCATCCCTTAGACCAATACGAGCCAAACGACTCAACATAATTATTTCTCAGTACTGTTGGTTCTGAAGGAGAAATCCTTAAATCAGGCACGTGACAGGAGTGATATGTGACAATCAGTTACTGGTTAAAATTCAGCTGTGAATAATTGCTTCAAGTAATATTCCAGTCATTCTCCCATCTAGTCATTTCAGATAAGACGGCCATATGCCCCTGTTAAGAATACGGCCCTCCACTGATTCATTCAGCATGATATCCATCGGAATCTAAACGGGCCAGATCTGTTATCTCTCTACTGTATGCAGAATTGGCTGGTCTGTTAACTAATCCACAGATTTCTTTGATCTTGTATAGTGCTTGCAATGCCAACAAGTGCAAAGAATGAATAACATGCCTTCCCATTTGTACATTGGGAATATTACCATTCTCGTAAATATGAAAACTGCTAACTTGCCAGGTAAACTACTGTTGACAAAGCTGATAATGACAGAATGAGCGCAGATAAGAGTATGCTATCTGTTGAGTGTGTTGTACACAAATGGGGATCACTGGTGGCTTTTGTGAGTTATCAGACTGTGTTGAGAAAGTCAAAAAGTTTCTTCTTATATGATCTATCATAGAAAACTGAGTTACTTATAGAGATAAATAAGCACAAAGAAAGTGACACTTAACAAACTTTACATCTCATCTTTAATTTTTCTGGAGGGAGAAAGAACAAGTACTTATCTTCGTGTTAAGTTTAAATAATGTGGTAAAACGAAATAAATCGAGTCTGTTAGCTACGACTGCTGAATCTGGAGTGTTTAAAAACTCACCGCAAACCAAATCTTGACACCACCAAATTTACTGTCAGGCCACATTTTCTTGAAAAACCTGGCCATGGTGAGCCCGATACTTGCAGCTAGCACCCACGTAATGACCATCAGGCAACCTGTTAAAACAGTTAAGTTAGTTGCGTATCATTTACAGGACGTTGCAGAACCAGCCTCCAGCATTTGTTGGCTGTTGTGGGTTTTCTTGGCACAATTTACGTTCACTAGTTTGCCAGTGCTCCTTAACGGTCAGCTCTCAGTACCAATGTCGAAACCAACGCAAGACAAATCGTCATTTCGCTGGGATCGAACCTGGCACCGCGGCATTTGGAAGCGCGTTTGCAACGCCTAAGCCACAGACGCCGACTATTATAACAGAAACACAGTAAATTGTAAAATTTACACATGTAATAAACTCAGTTAATGTATTTTTTTTTTAAATTTTAACTCAAACATATAAAAGTTGACAAATATTCAAAGCGTGTGATTATTGATTGATAATGTTTATTTTCTTAGTACTCCAGAGAGATCCGATGATTCCCCGCCTCCTCGTCACAAGCTGAACAAACATAAAACAACTGATGACGCCTGTTCAATGTTGATTAATCAAATGCCTTGTCCCCTTGGGGAAAGGTTCATTTCTTTCAGCCCCAGACTGCAACCCCATGACCGTTAGCCTGGACGGGGATACAGTCATGTCCTTTACCGCATTCCTTCTCGCGGTAAGTACTGTGCATAGCACTGGTAACATCAATTCTGTCCAGAACAGGCCATCTGTAGCAAGGACAAAATAATCTACATGATAATCATTGTAATGAAAATATCAGGAAAAGACAATTGCTGCCCGCTAGAGAAAAGGACAACCCATATTTTGGCACGTCAGGAGAATGGTAAATTGGGTGTATTTTGTGACAGCATGACAGCTACAAGAAAAGAGACTCGCATGAAAATAAGGTTAGCAAAAACTGGACATTTTGGCGTCACAGCATTGAAAATCATCTGTATAATAAAAGACTTGACATTTCACGAGGAAGAATGTTGTCCCGCATTTCCTTCCGTGATTGTCTCACGCGTCTTTAATTGTATTATCCCAGTGTTTATAGATCTCATTTTACTTATCTCGCATTGATGGTTTTAAGAGAACCACTGTCGTGTTATAAGATGAACAACCTGTTTCCTAGCCGGCGTACGATCCTCATCTTTTATAAAATAGCACGCGTAAAAAAAACAAGTAATCACATTTATAAAGTCGAAAAGGGGGAGGGGGAACCCACAATAATAAAGTTTTAATCAAATACATTTATACAGTTTTAAACAAACAAATTTATTTACAAAGTTGTAAACAAACACATTTATGAAGCTGAAAACAGACACATAAAAAAATCAAACTCCACACTGGCCACCTAAAGTCACTCACCATGCGCTTTAACTAAGGGGTAGTCAGGAGTTTCTAGAGATATGTCCACCGTAGGATCGGTAAAGTCCACTTTTGATGACCATACCGATCTATCTGCAACTGCATGTTGTGCAAGATCACCAGCTGCAAGTCAAATGTAGTGAAGGTAAAGGTCAAAAGTAGTATGCAATTTGTCTTAGTTTTGTGATATTATAATAGAGTATTCTGCAATGTGGCAGAGGTGGTTTATTTATAAAGAAACTGGCACGACAATATCAATGCTACTTAAACAAACAAACAAAAACAAAAAAAAACATATTTCGTAATAAAGAGGTTAGCATGCTTGGCCACACACACAAGTCTTATAGGTTCTAGTCCTAAAAGAGATGAGTTTTTGTGTGTTTATAGACCTTGTTAGTCCATCTAGGCACACGGATAACATTAAACGGTAGATGTATCACGGAGAAAAGGAAGAGAATAGGACAGGCTAAAACTGCATTTTATAAAATAAAGAACATTGTCATTGGAGGTTAGGAAAATAACTCGTCCATACCATATAGAGCCAGTTTTAATACACGGCTGGGAATCCTAGATTACTGATATAAACAAACCAAACAATTTCTTGGGGTCTCAAAGTTATGGTATTACAGATGAAGCCTCGAATTCTTGGTATAACCGAAAATAGAAACTCGGATGTTCTAAAGGAGGCGAGGGATCGACGACAAATTATCACAAACATCAAAAGGAGATAGTCATAATTTTTTAGGTCATTTATGAAAAGACTAGACCTACTAGAACATTTTGGGACCACTGAAAAAAATCTTTGGAAAGAGAGACAGAGGAAGACAACATGAAAAGATTCTTGACAGCCTTTTGTCATAGAATGAAGGGATCTCACCACATTAACTGCTAAACGCAGTTGTACATCGCAGACTGTGTAGAGGTATGATCGCTTGGCACTTGATGATGATACTACTCATGGGTATAACATTGAGCATCAGAAGGAATGCAGGGTCACTGAACCACCTGTGGTGGTGCTCCAGGATCACGGCTCATACTGGTCAAGGCCTCTATCTGCACCTCCCTGTGGTCGTCCTAGAAATAGATTCCCCACCGGTGGCCTGGCCAACCTAGGGTGGTGGATAGATGTTTCCTTCGAAGTCATAGTGCATCTGCACGAGCGGCAAAGAACTAAAGGTCTTTATAAAAAAAAAAAAAATAAGCCAGATCTGTAAAACTGACGTGGAAAAAAAAAATCAAGTTCTGGCAAAAAGGTCGAAGTTTTGCTTAGAGCCCAGAACCACTGGCCCAGCAAGCAAAAGACTAGCCAATGGAGTGCGGCGGCTCCCACATATTCATTGTCAGCCGTAACCATACATGTGAATTAATGAACCTAAAAACAAAAACAGTGGACATAATGACCTTTCCCAGCCACACCCCTAGCTGTGATTATGTACCACTGTTGCTTCAGGTCGTAGATGTTAGGGTTGTTGGAACTTGTCTGTCTGCTCAACGTACATGTCAGGACACCACCAGAGTAGCTGCCTGTTATGTTCGAAAGGCCGTCTGTGTTCTGGCAAAGAAAACAATGTGATTATTGTATAACGTACTGCCGGCGTGCAGAGACAATATTGGGTGGGGTGGAGTAGGGTGTGTGCCTCTACGCCCCTTCCTCTTGCCGCCATATAATTTCCAGCCCCCCCAAAAAAGAGCGGAAAGGGGAGAGGGGGGGGGGGGGTAATGTTTAAGAAGGCTAATCCTACTTTTGGACCATGATAATTATAATAAGGTGCAGAATGGTAAATAATTACATGTACAATAATATATCACACAGGTCAAGACCTATTTGCCTAATACGCGAAAGGCGTGAGAAAGGCTAATTTACTTTACTTTTTCTATGTGAAATAATATGAAATATACGAAGAAATACTTTTAAAGAAACTTCAAAGCACGGTTACAGTTGGCTGCTTAGCTTCCTTACAAAATTATGGAACGGAACCTCAGCCTTTTTTTACTAAAACTGTGTGTGTGTGGGGGGGGGGGGGAGGGGAGGAGGAAGTAGCATGAGACCCAAGTTCTGGCGCCCATGACATACTGTATACAATAAGAAAGAAGAAATTCTATAAACTCTTATAAATTCATCAAATCTTATTGCAATGAAGAGATGACAAATTGACAACCTGACAAAACGACACTTAGACTAGCTTTAGGGTAGTACAGAAAACATGCTGGATTGCACGTTTATAAAAGAATGTTTATAAGCACTGCAGCAATGATACAACTTAAGTTAAGATCACACAATCTGAAGCTAATTAAGTTAGTTGTGTATCCTTTAGAAGTTGGCCATTTCTTCCTGAAATGTCAGCTCTCGGTACCACTGTCGAAACCAAGGCAAGACAAGCCGTCTGCAGCTGGGATCAAAACCCGGCATTACGAAGCGCGTTCGCAACGCCTAAGCCACAGACGCCGACCTATAACTAGTACTGGTTTAAAAAGCTGAGTATAGGAACAACAGATAAGTTTATTGCAATCAAAGTAAGTAAAGTGAAGAACATTTTTTTTATATCAGTGGCGCATTAGACATATGATGCTTGACCTATATGTTTATAGAACAAGGGTCTCTATGGATTATGTGGTCAACATCACGCAGGTCGCCTTTACTTCCCAGTACTTTATTGGTATCGGTTTTAGGCTGGGTTGACCTGGCAGACGTGGTCATGTTTGAAAAAAAAAATCTCGATGCAGGTTCAAAAACATGACCTTGGCGCCGGCGGGCGGAGCGTCCAGCCTCTACCCTGCAGAGGCTCTATACATTCTTTGTGAGCATGGTTAAAGTACGGCTACGAACTTAACTGTAACAATGAAGGCCCAACAAATGCAGAATACATTGCTGGCCTAAGCCAGTTTCATTCTAAAACAAATTCTTTGGCGAATTACTGTCTGGATCTCACCGAGCCTGTGTTTCCCCGTGTGGGTTCCTGGGCCCATTATGAAAAAAAAAAAAAAAAACAAAGACTGGACCTTCTGTTCCGTCCCCCTCCATCTTTTTCCTCCAGCAGGCATGTCGTAAAAGGCGACTAATTAGGTGTGTTTCCCTCGATGTCGGAGTGCATCTGCTGAAAGGCAAGAAAATAAAAGTGTGGATCCAAAAAAGCTGGATGTGTGAAACGGATATGCAGGCAAAACGCAAGTTCTGGAACAAAATTCTAAAGGTCCAGAGGAGGACGAATATTCGGAACTTTTCGCCCGGGTGAACGCAAAGAAGAAGAAGTTTGACTTTTCCGATAAGCAAAGGAAAACTGACTTCTGAATGTCTATGATAAGAAAATGAGGAGCGGCTGGTCGAACGGTTAGAACGCTGGGTTCTCAAGCCAGAGACCCAGGTTCGAATCCTCGACATGACGGGATTTTTTCTGTCGGAGGCAAAATAAAATCTTCACCTGCATAGTCGTGGCAAAAACACTAGCTATGCGCCAATAAATCCTCAGACTCAAAGACCACTCCCCCCACCCCCACCTCCCGCCCCTTTCTACACAGCAAAAGAGGTATAATAAAAGCAGTAATTGGCAGTTTCGAGTAAGAAAATAAAGAAAGATATTTACGCTACAACACATTTTTGTTGTTGTTGACGGTTTGGAAAGGGATACCTTACATTTTGCAATGGACTGTTTCCATGAGATGCATCATTGTATGAAGCGTATGCGCCCTGCTTCCCTTGGTAACTGGTACATGCTACCACGCTCGCTGGACCCTGAAATCAGCCGTGATTACATAATATTATCGATCATAGAGTTAGGAAGGAACACTGATGACGTAGCACACTAAACAATTGTATACATATGCTTGAAAATGTTTCTACCCCTGAGATATTACTTGAAAAATTATAGATTTTAAACAGATTCCTCCTTTTTTCTGATTCTGTTTACCATCAACATTATCACCACCACCACCGTTACCATTACCATTATCCCTATTGTTACCATTACCATCTTTTACTTCTTCTCTCTACCTCTTCCTCTCCCCCTTCTCTTCTTCCCCTCCTGCCCCTCACCCCGCCCCTCCCATCCTCCTCTTTCTCCTCATTGTTCTCCTTCTCCTCCTTCTTCTTCTTCAGCATCATCATCATCACCAACATCATCACCGCTATCATCATCATTCTCATCATCATTAATTCGTCCTTCTCCTCCTCTTCTAACGTCTTTTCTCCCTTTACTTTTGTCCTTCTATAAATTTAAAAAAAACACACTATTATTTGGTGCGTGATGGCAACATTCTGTAAATGACATGCTGCCGGATGATAACTATGAGTATGATTAGTAGCTTAATAATGATATCTGAGTATGTCAACACAGCATAATAGCAAATATAAATCTTACCATTGTACTTGTCTGACTGAGCCCAAAGGCAACATAATTGTCACCAGGGGCTGCAAATCCTGATTTCAGTGTCATTACAAAATAGCTTCCCTTGTTTTCCCACGATGCCAGCAGATCGCACGCGTTGTTGTTACAGTTGCTATAGCAACCTTTAGTTTTTCCACACTCAGGGTCTTTTTGAAATTGGCTTACCTAAAAAAAAAAAAAAGACACACAAATTATGAATTAAAATTGTCTTGGGAAATATTCGTTTCTTTTAAAGAGCTAGAACTACCATACTCAAATGAAAGAAAAAAGTAAATAACATTTTTATTAGGCTGGAGAACGGGTAACACAGAGCGAATTACACGTTTGTTGGCAGCGTTAAACATTAAAATATGTCTGGTACTTATCTTCGATGTAATCCGTTCATTATCAGTTCATTATAAATTCTAACTGGAACTCTTATTGAATTGTTTCGTTACAAAGTTTGTGGCCATCTATTATCTCCTGTGTTTGTACTTTTGACAGCTGTTTAGTTTCGATTTCAAAGTCCAGTGCACAGGTTTCGGTCATTTTCAACACTACCTGCACCTTTAAAAAGTCGGCACTCTTCCGAATACCGGTCCCAAATTATTCACTGTTTAAAAAAGTCGTCGCTATGTGGGATGCAATTTTTCGATACTTTAAAAACCCCACCCTGGCTATTGCCGGGGACCCTAATAAAACCTAACGGTTTAACGCGATTTCCGGGACCTCTCTACGGATGATCCTCATCCGCATGGTGTCACTGTGTCACCGGTGTTTATCGCTTTGTGTGATGTCCTTCCTGTTGGGGTAACACTGACCTACCTACCTACCTACCTACCTACCCATTTCCAACATTTGCTCTATGGATGCAGGGACATACTTTAAATAAGTTATGAATTTTCTGTTGATACGGAGGTATTCAATATATTTCTACTACTGACTAATGTTAGTATTAACTATTGCTATTACTACTATTACCACTACCACCACAACTACAATAACAATTATGTATTAAAGCAAGGCTTACGCCTCTTTACTCAGCCACGGTACTAGGGAGATAAATTACTGGGGAAGTCAAGCATTAGATCTTCACGTATTCTAGATCTCGACATGTAAGCTGAGGTGACACGTTCCCATTTTCGTCGCTTGTCTTGTTCTCCACAGACCCCCCCCCCCCCCCTCCCTTTTCTCACCCTCAAAGTGTGGAAATTCTCTGCTATCCATTTCTTTTGGCTGGGGGCCTTTTGAGCCCTACAGGTAGGACAACTTTAAACAAATAAGAAATAAAAAAGCGCTGATATATGGACTGCATACAGTAGACACAATTGTCTACATTATGAGGACCCATTGGATGTGAACTGCTCAGGAAATTATATCACAGTCATTTCTATTTAGAGATACGAAGAAGCATCTTATGTGAGCTTTTGATCAAAATAGGCTACAAACAAATTCAAGCAAAGCCGAATTCTAGTAAAGACTTACTGGTGATGTAGGCGTAGAGGTAACTGGTACAGGTGTTGTAACAACGCCAAAAGTGTCGTCTGTTGTCACATCTGACAAATTAATCCGGCCAGACGTTTGATACCGCTCCGTTTTACTATGACGTTTGAGGTTACCAGCTGATGATATATATATATATATATATATATATATATATATATATATATATATAGATGTTTTTACACACATGTACGAATATATTGGTTTTAAGTATATCATCATCATCATCATCATCATCATCATCATCATCATCATCATCATCATCATCATCATCATCATCATCATCAAGTGCCTTGCCGACTGGCGTGGGGATCATGCCTTTCCACAATCTGGGATCCCCAGCTGCGTGTAAGTTCGTGTGTTCACACCCCTCCGTGCCATGACAAAAGGCCGTCAAGAAACCTCTCACGTTGTCTTTGTCTGTCTCTCTTTCTAAAAACTTTTCCAGTGGTCACAACATGCTCCATTTTCCCTCGTCTCATAAAAATATGATAAGTTGTCTGAGAGCACTCGCCTCTTTTAAAACATCTGGGTTGCTCTTGTTAGTTGTCCAAGGAATTCTAAGGATTCTTCTGTAAAACCATATCTCCACTGCCTAAAGATAGTGTTTGGCTTGTTTATTAACTGTCCAGGATTCCCAGTCGTATGTTAAAACTGTCTCTATATATATGTGTGTGTGTGTGTGTGTGTTGTCCATCAAGATAATGATGACCACTCTTTTTCATCAAGTGTAAGTACGAAGATGACTGATGAGGCCGAAGCGGGCCAGAAAGGACAGTAAGGACAGAGAATGAGTGTTGTGCCAGAGAGGGGATCTCCTTCAGTCGCCTTTCTGTCCATCCTTTTCTTAATCAGTCTTGTTGTTCTGTTTGCTTCACATGTAGCCACGCCCTTGTGTATAGTTGCACGCCATGCATTTCGATCTTAAGTGGCAGCCTCCCAATTGGTGTTATTCATTCCAAATGCTTTGAGTGAAGACTTCAAGGTGTCCTTAAAGCGTTTCTTTTGCCCACCTAGGGAACGTTTCCCATTTTGCAGCTAACCATAAAAGAGTTATATATATATATATATATATATATATATATATATATATATATATATATATATATATATATATATTTGAAAAACACACACTCATATATATTATACACACACACACACATTGTAAATAAAAAAACATACAAATAACAACGGTTAGAAGAATCTGCCGTCCGCGGCAATCAAACCGTAGTAATCAAGAATTGGATTTTGAAACGATTTTACTATAGCCTCAAGCCACAGAGCCGTGCAATAAACAATAAATCTGTTATAGTTACAAAACATTACAAAACAATATATAATTAACATTCTAGATACCAGAGCAGTTTAAGTTGCTATCGAGATACATCTTTCTTCTTCTTCGATTCTTCTGTCAGAAACCTTTATATCAAGAGGCCAGTAGACTTGATGAAAGCTATGGTGCAGTCCAAATTATCACGTGTACCACATACACTTTCCTTGAGTGAGGTTGCAACAGACCACATAGACTTTCTGTTAGCAGCATACAGTGTTGGTGTACATACTCAGTATGTTCAGGTGCAAGGTTGCAGGGACACACCTCCATGTTTCCTTTACAGAAAAGATATTTCATTTTTTCTGTTTTTGTCAACTCTTTCTTTTTTTTCTCCCCTAAACGAGGTTCATATTATGTATTACAAAGCGAGGTTATGAAGAGTTTCTAGACATGATGTTAGAGTGGCCTGAATACAAGACATACATGGAGTCAATGGTCTGGTTCTTGTACTGTTTCTACAGCATTGAAATGTCAGGGATGTTAGCTATTGGTTGTTCAGAGGTAGCCTTATTGAATAAATTAAACAACAAGTCGCCGTTTCTAGATTAAGTTTCAACTTGTGGGTCATTATTGTAAAAAAAGTGGGGGGGGGGGGGGTAATAATAGGCGCACTGCCTTCCCAACACGCATCTCGTAGGTGTCAACTAATTGGGGACTTCCTTTAAAGTCGGAGTGAATCAGCCCGAGTGGCAAGCAAAACCATCTGCACACAAATAAGCCATTAAAACAGCTGTACATTCAAAACTCAGACCCTAGCACAAATGTTAGGTTAGTTGCGTATCCTTTACATGACGTTGCAGAAACAACCCTAACAGCCCCTGGCTGTTGTGTGGTTTGTCTTGGCAAATTTACGTCCAGCAGTTTTCCATTGCTCGCTGGACGGTCGGCTTTTTTGATACCACTGTCGAAACCAACGCAAGGCGCGTAGCCCGCAGCTGGGATGGAACCCGGCATCCCGGCATTACGAAGCGTTCGCATCGACTTAGCCACAGAGCCGACCCTAGCACAAAGCCAAAGTCTAAACGGACGAACAATCAGGACTTTCTGCAGGAGCTCACAGCCGGCGAACAAAGAAGAACAAAAGAAGATTAAGTTCACTGTTCCACTTACTTCACCAGGTCATCATTTCTGATCATAACTGAGTTGTCTGTCCATTTATTGCTAAACATCATTACTATATAGTTAATTGTACTGGAGACATTTCTTACCTGTTTCAGAGTTTGAAAAAATGAGTTTGCTTATAAAGAAATACAACTAACCTGCGTCGACATCTCCTTCGGCGATGATCAGATACCATGGTTCAGTGAGGTTGTAAACTTGAGGGTCGTTGCTGACTGTATCACGATAGAATGAGCACTCGAGCAGTCCGCCGTTGTATGAATTTGTCTCGTTGCTTATACCCTCCTTCGGCTAGAGAAATCGATTATTTGAGCTATTATATTTACAATGTTTATGCAAAATCTGTACAACTTGTCAAATTCCCGCCAATGGATGTCAGAAATATTTTTTTTAGGCTACAAAGAAGTAATTCGATATATTACTCCCGTCGATACATGGGAAACAATTTTTGTTTTTATGACAAATCCATCCCGGCTGGACTTCTTATTACTTTGTAAACGTCGTATATCCCTAATGTAACCTTACGATTGAACTGGGCTCTTGGGATTGACCTGAGAATTTTTCTTCAAAATAGTGACACTTTGTGTCACCGGGTATTTATTGTTCATTGTGTATTCCTACTGGGGTTCAACATTACTCACTCACAAATAACTAGTTTGAGTAAATGGCTGTTGATCCTGAATAAGTTGAAAGGAAAAGATGGTCAACATAATAGATTCTGTCTTTGGGATGTGAATAATCCCGCCTTTTTCAAGATATGCCATGGGGAGTGCAACACACAATCCTCTTCTCTTGGTGGTTCCTTTCCACGCAGTCGCATGACAGCCCACACACCTCTAGTAGTCATGGACCTGCCCACATCTTTTCATCTCTATGGTAATGAGGCACTTTTAAATCTTGGGACTTTCATGCATAGGTAAATAGTCCTTATTTTTTACTTATGGGTCAAGATGTCGGGTTAAGGACTCATTTCTATCATAATTCTCTTGGAAGTGACATATATTTAAATTCAGCCATATAGATAGGAGTTTCGTTGATAGTGAAGCCAAATTCCATTGTCCTAACTACCGCTTTGGATGAATCCCCTTCCGCCTCTAACTGGAGAAACGCTTAGTTTGAACTCATTCTTGACTAAGCTTCCAGAGCGAAAAGACAGGCCTACTGCCTTTTCTGCCTATTTGCTTACCTCCGTTTGAATCACCCAATCATTCGGGAACGTCCATGAGCATGGTATGTTATTAATATTGGGAGGCCAAGTCAACGATCAGTATCCTGGCACTATCCAGTGCAACCCACACCCAGTTTACAGGAAGAGGGATCCTCAGCAAACAACACATTCCTGTCTGGGCACCATGTCAGTGCCTCCATAGCCAACAACTGTCTGTTGTTCTGAAAGGTGCATCATCAGCTGTATCTTAGAACCAGAAGACTTTTATGTGAGGGGTCGCCAACAATTGCTACGACCAGAGGGTGGCATTAGGTAATCTTGAAATTTAAGTTTTAACAGGGACCCATGTCCGTTAGTTAAAACTGCCAATTTTTATTGACAACTTATCACAACATTCAGAAATACTCTCTATTACTTTAGCATATAATGAGAAAAACTATAATACAATATGCCAGTTTGACATATTTAGGGCAAGTGAAACTGACGAAGGTAGAGACATGATGGTTAAAATCGCAAAGGGGGTTTCGAAAAAAGGGGGGGGGGGAGTGGGAGGGCTCGATCACCTACACACACCGTCAATCAGGTACTTGATAATGATGGTCTAGTTTTAGCAAATAAAACAAATATAGAGGCTTTTGTGAAATTTCAGTTCAAAGACAACGAACCAAATAAAAATTCTATCTGAGAGACTATTGCTATGAATATATAGTAGAATAAATCTCAATATCATAACTGAGATACTGATAGTATGGGGTATACAGTAGAATAAATATCAACAACCTAACTGAGACATTGCGGGTATGGGTAAAGTGTATAAAATGTCTTATCATGAGAGACAAAATTAGAAACGTGGAAAAAAGGCAAAAAAACTAGTAGGCACCGCTACGAGTGAGAAGGACACATCATTAGATGTACTTATGCATTCTGTAAGTGTCCCGAGAAAGCTAGAGAATATTGTGTTCGGAATATAGTGTATTCAGCCATCACCAAGGAAGATATACTTGTCTGATCGACTAAGTGAATGTCTCAGTCGAATTCAAACATCAGCGACGTAGGCATAGCAACAACCTACAAACAGCTAATGCATACAGAGATAGGCGTAGAAACAAGCTACAAACAGCTAATGCATACAGAGATAAGCATAGAAACAACCTACAAACAGCTTATGCATACAGAAATAGGCATAGAAACAACCTACAAACAGCTTATGCATACAGAGATAGGCATCGAAACAACCTACAAACAGCTAATGCATTCAAAGATAGGCATAGAAACAAGCTACAAACAGCTAATGCCTACAGAGATAGGCATAGAAACAACCTACAAACAGCTTATGCATACAGAGATAGGCATCGAAACAACCTACAAACAGCTAATGCATTCAAAGATAGGCATAGAAACAAGCTACAAACAGCTAATGCCTACAGAGATAGGCGTATAAACAAGCTACAAACAGCTAATATATACAGAAATAGGCATAGAAACAACCTACAAACAGCTAATGTATACAGAGATAGGCATAAAAACAAGCTACAAACAGCTAATGCATGCAGAGATAGGTGTAGAAACGAGCTACAAACAGCTAATGTATACAGAAATAGGCATAGAAACAACCTAAAAACAACTAATGCATACAGAGATAGGCATAGAAACAAGCTACAAACAGCTAATGCATGCAGAGATAGGTGTAGAAACAAGCTACAAACAGCTAATGTATACAGAGACTGTTTTTATTAAAGCCTATGCAGCTAGACGTTTCTCAGTTATATTTATCCATAGCCTTCGTATCGTGTTGAATCAAATATTTCTGGTGCACCTGTTCTTCTATTCTATAATGTCAAACTCTTCCTCATCTTCTTTCTTGGTTTCTGTCTGCTTCTCTTCTCCTTCAATGTTCTTTTTGTCAATTGTACACTAGCATCCCCCTCCCACCCATCACCCCACCCAACCTCCTTCCCCCTCCCCTTTTTTGTTGTTGCTGTTTTCAAAGAATAAAGATTGTTTATATTTGATATGAGTAATCAGTTCTCTCTGTCTCTCTGTTAGTCAATTCATTTCAGGAAATCTAGATTATGACTTGTATCTGTTTACTGTTTTATTATAATTTTTTTTTTCTACAAAACCATATTCAGACATTGTTAAAAAAAAAGTAGGTTGTTACTTACATTTGCTAGTCCACGATTACCATGTTTCTCATTGATCGAAGCGTTGACACCAACCACACCATTAGACATGACGCACGATACGACGCTTGCCGGGGACTGAAAAAGTCAACGGTAAATGTAAAGTTGCCATAATACGATAATCATATATAGTATTAGAGCATTAAAGTCGATTCGATCGACCTGTTTGTCCCTTCTGACCTGCTTCTCAAAGGTTTATCAAACGATTCTGAGATTTAACAAATCTCACTCTGAATGGCAGACCAGCAAGGTAGATCCCGGACACCATATTTAACCCCCATAGAAGTAATAATTGGGGCACCTGAATGTGCTACACCAGCCGGGGTGTAACATGTAATCCTCTGTATCCGCTACACCAGCTGGGGTGTAACATGTAGTCCTCTGTAGCTGTTACACCAGCTGGGGTCTAACATGTAGTCCTCTGTAGCTGCTACACCACCGGCCGGGGTGTAACATGTAGTCCTCTGTAGCTGCTACACCGGCCGGGGTGTAACATGTAGTCCTCTGTATCCGCTACACCAGCTGGGGTCTAACATGTAGTCCTCTGTAGCTGCTACACCACCGGCCGGGGTATAACATGTAGTACTCTGTATCTGCTACACCAGCTGGGGTGTTACATGTAGTCCTCTATAGCTGTTACACCAGCTGGGGTCTAACATGTAGTCCTCTATAGCTGTTACACCAGCTGGGGTGTTACATGTAGTCCTCTATAGCTGCTACCCCAGCCTGGGTGTAACATGTAGTCCTCCGTATCTGCTACACCAGCTTGGGTGTAACTTGTAGTTCTCTGTATCTGCTTCACCAGCCGGGGTGTAACATGTAGTCCTCTGTAGCTGCTACACCAGCCGGGGTGTAACATGTAGTCCTCTGTAGCTGCTACACCAGCCGGGGTGTAACTTGTAGTCCTCTGTAGCTGCTACACCAGCCGGGGTGTAACATGTAGTCCTCTGTAGCTGCTACACCAGCCGGGGTGTAACTTGTAGTCCTCTGTAGCTGCTACACCAGCCGGGGTGTAACATGTAGTCCTCTGTAGCTGCTACACCAGCCGGGGTGTAACTTGTAGTCCTCGGTATCTGCTTCACCAGCCGGGGTGTAACCTGTAGTCCTCTGTATCTGCTACACCAGCCGGGGTGTAACTTATATTCTTATGCTGATAAGGATCGTTACGATAGGAAAAGCAGTTGCCATTAAATATCCTCCTTTGTCTCCTAGAAAATCTCCAGTATCTATTTGAAAATGCCTTGTCTATAGAAGAATGATAAATGGGTTGAACTATATAACTATATTTTGATAAATAAAGCATTACTTACTGATCTACTATAGCATGTTCGTTCGTATTTATGAAGTCATAGTAAGCTGTAAATTGTTTTTAAGTTTCTGGCATAGGACATACTTTGACGATCGCATCTTCTCAACTAAGGTAACCATGCAGTGGATACCATCCGACCATGGAATTAACGAAAATCAGAGAGCTGATAAACTAGCTTAAGAAATGTGCAAAGGAAAAATAACCTGATGTACCATGATTTGATTTGATTTGATTCAAGAATCGGCATCGCAGCACTTGGGGCATTCCCATAAGCGCTCCGTCCCCATCTTCAGCAGCCAGCGAAGAGCTCCAATACTAATAGTGCCCTTAGCAGTCTGATTAAACATCCGTTTTGCCTTCCCTCTGAGCCTCGAGCATCTGCCAGAACCTCTCGTCACTCCCCGCTGCATCAATCTCACCAGACTGTGGTGATCCATCTGCTCTTCCGAACTGTATACGCTCTCCCACAAGGCACTAACCACGTCTGCCTTATCATGTATCAGTATTCCACCAAGTTGTGCAGAGCCAGTCAGTCTGTCCGACTGTTCATTTCCCAACACACCGGCGTACTCGGTAAAAAAAATCCAGACAATAATCATCACCCGTGTCCTCCGCAGCAAAGCATGCCACTCTGTACGAAACATACCTGTTCTGATCTTCCTCAGCATGCTTTCTGAATCAGTTACAATAACGATGTGTGTGTGTGTGTGTGTTTGTGTGTCCTGTTCTCTAGCCAGCGGAAAGCTGCAGTGACCTGACGTACCAGTATCTCATTAACAGGAAAAGAGAATGACCATATTATTGACAGACCAAAGCAAGTAATTATTCTATGCCTTAAAATAGCACACCATCGACTTCGCTGCCACATGTGAACAAAATTTAAGATTGTCAAATCAACTTTGCGCACCTGAGACAACAGATGACATCCTCCAAGACTGTCCGAAATAAAACATATCAAGGCAAAACTTCTGCCCAAGGGAAACACAGGTACAAGCTAAAAGTTACGGGTCACTGAGTGAATTAAAAATGTCGCGCGCCCACGTGGGTAAATACACTGATTTAGTGAGGGTGTGGGTTTGAACCTTAACAATGCCCACCCACGTGAGAAACTGGACTATTATCTAAGCTATGTTGATCCTAGACAGTCCTGGATAGCCAAGAAAACAGCGAGTGGCTCGTTCCATGAAATGAAAGTTGCTGTACTTGTATCCACAGGAGTAGGAGAAGGGATAGATAGATATCTGGATACACCCACTGTGATATAATCCAGGTGCTCATTTAACCCCTCCGACTGCTCTCCTCTCCTGGCATTACTTAAAAGCCCCCATCAAGTGATTTAAATATTTGTTAGCTGAAGTAAACTAATATGCACAAAGACACTTGAACCTAAGTACACAATTTAATCAACTATGTGTTAACAACATGAAAAAGATTTATTTGAATAAATCGAAATTAAAATGAACTTGTTTAGGCTAGTAGAGTTGAAATGATGTGGATGATGAGATCATAAAGGTATTGGAAAGTAACAACCTTTGGACAGTTCTCGGCTTGAGACCCTGCCTATCTTTTCCAGTTTGTCGTCCTCACTGCTTTCTGCAGGTCGTTACACTCGACGGTCGGCAAATAATGGATGCCTACTAGTCCCTGCCCAATGTGGGAACTGGAGAATGAAGAAACAAGCGCATATTTGTAGTATCTGCTCTAGATGTACACTAAGCATGTATATTATACTAACATCAAGCATGTTTATTTAAATAAAACATTTCATCTCTCCCTCATGCTCACATTCACTCCTGTCCAATTTGGAAGGGCTTATGTCTCACATTCCAACTGTTACATCTTCTGCCTTCCTCTACACGTCCTGTAATGATAGTCAAGTCTTCTACGTCAGGTGCCAGCTCTCGTACAGACTCAAAATGACAATCAGTCAGACAGAACCAGTTCTGGAATCTATGCTTGGAACCATCGACGCGCCCAGAAAGCTAACAATATTTCTGAGGCGAATCAAATACCAAATCTCAAGGATTTACTCTCCGGGATCAATCTCCGCATTAGCCTCCCGAGAGTTAAACACATTTCAGTGTGTTAGCTGTTAATACAGATTCACATTAACCACACGTGAAAAGATTGCCCAAGTTATCTTCACGCTTGTGATTTCAAAAACATGATAGTTCATTAAATTTCAATGGTAACAACAACATTTAGGTTTTACAACACTGAAACACATGTGCACGAAAAAACATTCATGACACTATGAAATAGGAAATAAAGCAATGTGACAGTGCCCTACGAGAATAAAGAAATGTCCGCCTAGGAGTACTACAAAGTGATGAAGACACACACTTGAGTAAAAAAGACAGTTAGATCTCTATCATAAAATATA
>CAJHNH020000963.1:100000-107373 GCA_905116865.2 Candidula unifasciata | reverse complement strand
GGTTAAAATCACACACGCAACGCAACACGCACACACACACACACACACACTCAAAGCACACAGACACAACACACCACACACTATATATATATATATAATATATATTATATATATATATATATATATATATTTTATATACATATATATTCAGCTGTTACTTCCAATGCGAAAGAATAATGGTTAATTCCAAATTTTCATAGCTCGACATAATTAGCTCCTCTCCCCCTTCTACCATTTCTTCGCACTATACATTATTATTCCATCTGTGTCCTCCTTTTCCTCATCATTATCGTCATAATCTTTCTTCTATTTCTTCGTTTTCTTCTGTTTATTGTGTTTAAAATAAAATAGCACGATTTACTAAACATACATTATCCATATAAAAATGGACACAGATGAGCAAATGCTAGAAGTTAATGCTAGTGGGGCGTTAAAATCTATTTGGATTTTTATTCTCTCGACACAAACAAATGTCTACTGCTTTACCAAAGATTTGAACTCTGATATCCGGTATGACAGCCTCGAGTTTTACCCAGTGCCATTTATGATCGTCTTTCAAACTAATTAAATCCAACACCTCATCGCTGTGTTAGATATTAGTAATACGAAACTGTACCGTGTAATAGTTATAGAACTACTTGCAACATTTGCCTCATATTATCGGCTGTTTGCTTTGTATCCAAGTGTTTTTTTTTTTTTTAATTGTTTATAAACAAATCAAATTAAAAAGTCCGTTTCAAAAGTCGTGGCTTGAAACTTCAACAAATGTCTCTAAAACTCCTGCACGGATCAACACATATTTGTATGGTTGTTCTTAGATTTTTCATGTCATTAGGATTTCATAATTTACAAATGCATTGGTGTTGCTATTTTCATATAACGGCGAATGTCTTTGATTTGTATCGAACTATTAATTTGTGAACTTAAATAATGTACTATTATTAAAAAACAAAAGTACCATAATTGACACAAATAATGTACCCTGTAGGAGCTAATAAACAAGCATTATGGCAGTACATGACGTATCCACTTCCTTTATCAAAATAAGCACGCCTTAATTTCTCCCACGGATTAACTCTAAAACGTGTTCGGTTTGATGTTTTGCCAACTTCGCCTCAATCCATTTACTGTAAACATGCTTACTGACTGTTTTGAATCAGTGTCCTTTTTTTTCTCTCTATTTATCACAAAGAAGGCAGAAAGAAAACTAAATGTTTGTTTGCATTATACATTTTTTTTACAAGGCCATGATTTTTAACAGGTTGCATGCAAAATTTCAAGAGTTTACACCGAATTGTTAACGAGTTACATATTTGTAAAGTTGGCACGACTTTTGCAATGGACTATAATGCCATATTTAAATTCTTCAAAATTTGCCTTTAAAGGGGCGGTTAGCACGTTGTGTTGTAGGAATAAACTCACAGGGAGCAAGTACAGCGGGGATCTACCAGTCGTCAGTAGAAATTATCCTCGTCGACATACGTTTCGGCCCACGATTCCTAGACGTATTCGGAGGTGGGCCCACCTGAGTTCATGAAGCTCAGGGCTGGTTCCCCGCTGCACGGAATTACCGGATGGTGTTATTATTTCGGCCAGAGACAAGACGACTTGGTGGTTTCGCAGGAAGTACTGTGAGATAAGAAGCCGCCGCGGCAGCTTAATTAGAACAGTCAGCATGCCTGGACGACCGAGCGACAAGCTTATTTTGGTTTACCGGACACATGTTGGACTTTTATTAGCAGTTGGCAGAGGAACACTGGCAGACAATTCGGACACGATGGACTTTTCAAAGGGATGAGAAACTCTTTTCCACTAGACACCCGGACCAGCTCACCGAGGCCCGTCCCCTACGTTGTTGCGCTGCGTCCAAAGCCAGCTAGAGGCCCTTTCGGCCACCTCTCCCAGTTTTTTGAGTGTTCGTTTCCGTTCATTACCGCGCAATCCTAGTTCTTTCACCACATTGTAGAGCGAAGTGGAAACGAGGCCTCTCGCTCCCACTTCGACGGCAAATACCCGTACCGTGTAAGCCTCGTTTCTCCTCAAACCGGCTGCTAAATCATTGTACTTCTCGAGCTTGTACAAATGATTCTCCTCCATACGCGACTCAAACGGGACCGTCAACTCAATCAGGATGAGCTGCCGTTTTTGCGCAGAATGGAGAACGATGTCCGGTCGCAGGCCGGTTTTACGGATTAACTCGGGATACCGTTCATGGCCTGGCAGATCAACCGCCAGTAACCAGTCCCTCGCAGAGTCTAGCACAGATGGAGCGAATGCGTTTTTGTTGACCTTACCAATTGGAACCTGCCCAGCCTTGGGGAAACGAATGGGGGCGATACTAGAACTGGCTCTGGCATTAGCCCTCATTCTAGCCTGGTCGACAACGGCTGCTAACTCCTTTAGCACCTTGTTGTGGCGCCAGGTATATCGGCCTTGACCTAGGGCTTTCCTGCACGCGGACAGGACGTGCTCAAGAGTTTGCTTCGATTTGCACAACGGGCAAGTCGGATCGTTGGTCGCAGACCATTTAACCATGTTAAACACCGGACGGTAATACATCGTACGCCCGAACGAACGATAAAGCTCAGTCGCAGCGGGGTCATCCGCCAGATCTCACCCCATGTGAGTATTCTTGGCAATGCGCTCTCCAGGCTGACCCAATGGCCCTGCTGCGACTGCTGGGCTGCTTTCTGGACCCGAACCTCGTTTTCGTGTCCCTCACCGTTTGTATCACCATGTCTCGGCGCTCTTTGGCTGAGGCCTTTGACCACCAATTGACTTTCCCGTGCCCTAGGCCTCGACGGTCGGTTTGTGTGTAACCCATTATCTCTCTCAATTTTAGTGCATTCTGGGCAGATTCTATCGCATCGAGGACTCTCCACTTGGTTCCAGTCTTTAGAGCGGGCTGGACAGCGGTGACATTTGGGTCTGAAGACTCGCGCAAAAGCATGGCGAGTCTTACCTTGCCGACTTTAAACTCTTCGGTTATCGATTTGAACGGAAGTACCAGCTTAGCCTGTTTGCAATACAGAGCCACGTCGGTCAGACAAGGCGGTGCACCAATCCACTTTCTTAAGGCTGTGTTGATTTTTTTCTCCATGGCTTCCACTGCAGTCATCGTCACCTCGTAGACTGACAGTGGCCATAGGAGTTTCGGAATCAACATAAATTGGAGACACCATACCTTGAATTTCCCGACCAGTCTGCATCGCTCGATCGCGAGCAGACCTGTAGCCAGTGACTCGTGTATTCGCCGGACCTCCGCTCTATCAGATAACTTCGAATCGTAAACGCGACCGAGACTCTTCACCGGTTCCTCCAGAACCGTGGGGATCTTGTTCCTTGCCACCGTAAAACTGGTTTAAACCAGCTTCGATATCTGCGTACTTCGGTCCAGCCTCTGATTTCAGTGATTTCACGACGTATCTGGTCAGGGGCAGTTGATCTGTACTTTTCTAAACATTATAATGGGGCCTTGGAACCTACACCGCGAGAAGCATGACTCTGTATTTCTGTCGAGGTTGGTGAATATCAGGGCTATAATGCCGCCACAGGACAATGCCAAGGACACAAGATGTTTTTTTAATCAACACAGAATGGGCGTGATCTGTTGTTTATGATTAAGGAATTACTGAGGAGAGAAATCGGAATACCTTCAGCTCTGTCGGAAGTGAAGGGGTGGTAGTCCTCGCTGATCACTAACTATATTACTAGTTACATCGCTAGAATGGTTGCATTGTTTCCAACTAGTCTCACGTTATGTGCACTGATTAAATAAAAAAGTAGAATTAATTACAATTTGTAAAATTATGCGCAGAATGTAGAGAACAGTATGTCTACAGAACTTCATTTTCTATACGGCATACCGGAAAGTCTTTCTTTCTCTAGTCAGTTCTCCGGCCCTGTGTGCTATCATAGACAATGCATCTTCAGTGTCCTGTGTCCACTTCGCAGAGGAAACTGCATCCTCCATCACCATTCCATCCAGACCACCATAGGGCTTGACACGTCAAAAATGCCTCAGCTTTCGGGAAAGAATGCTGTTTACGAGCCAGTTCTACTTGATATTCAGGTAATGCATGATAATGTTTTTCTTCTTCTTGGTCCATGATATTCAAGCTTCGATTTTCTTCTTAAAAGACTGATTATATATATATATATATATATATATATATATATATATATATATATATATATATATATATATATATATATATATATATATATATATATATACATATATATATAGACATATATATATATATATATATATATATATATATATATATATATATATATAGACATATATATATATATATATATATATATATAGAGAGAGAGAGAGAGAGAGAGAGAGAGTAAAAAAAAGGGGGGGGGGCGGAGGGGGTCCTCAGTGGCGAAATGGTCGCGCCGTTTGCCACAGGCTATGAAGGTCGTGTGTTAGATTCACGGCTGCGTAGTTCAGTTCATGAGTGCAATTTTTACGGAGACCACTGGGGATCGTCACAACAGCTACGGAGTTCGTGCACTGTGAAAACGCTCTAAGTAGGCGGCTAGCCGTTCTGCTTAGAGATCCGATCCATACGGGATAAAACCTGGTGTACTGTAGTCGATCCTCTCGACTTAAACCTTTAACATTATATATATATTTATATAAGAAAATTATTGTTGCTCACCGAAAATGGTCCTGGTAAAGGGACTGACTTGAGGTCTTTGAAATAATCTGACAAGGTTCCAGTGGCTTTAGGAGCCCCACCTCTGACTACTGTGTAACTGCGAGTATATGAGTGTGTGAATATATATATATATATATATATATATATATATATATATATATATATATATATATATATATATATATATATAATTAAACCATTATAATATAAAATTACCAACACTTATCATACGTTTTATAGTCATAAATATGCAGCCAAATACAACTTACAAGAGTTTCATTGTTGTGCCGTTAATTAGTATAATTGTCACAATCTTCTTGCACATCTGTATTTAATTGATTTGCGTAGCAATGTCCCCATGTATTTATTAGTGATTTTATTTGGTTGGCAGCTAGCTAGTGATCTAGAAGTGAAACTTCAACAGGCGGACAGAAAAGCAAGGCTTTCCAAGAGTTCTTGTCTTTCCAGCTCTCATTCTGGATTTCACCCCCGGGTGGGGAAGGGGGGGGGGGGGAGGGGGGATAAAGAGCAGGGAATGATGTGCCTAACCTAGTATCCTGAAACACTACTTACCAGGTACATTGATATCCTAAGGTTTCACTGTATTTCTGTAATCTTCAACTGTATATTTCTGGCAAGTTAAGCCGTTATACTACAAATGTTAATTCGTTATGTTTCATCATTATCATTAGAACTTACCCCCCCCCCCCATCCCATATATCAGCTAATCATTGTCCGCCAGCTCTCTTCATTAGAAACTCACTGGTTATCACTAGTATGGTATATAAGTCAGCTCCCACTACCAGGAGGAATGCAATATTGTAAAACTGAATTTTTAGACGTAAACATCCGTACAACTTGAGATACATTATCTTTTCACCAACTGATGTAAATATTCCAGAAAAGAATCTTAGAAATCATATGCAGTGTGGGTTTTCATTTGGGTTTTATTTACCTAAGTAAATTCACTCTACTAATTTACTAATTGCAATGTTTCATTTAAAAACAAAATTATAACTCTTCTTAAATTAACATTCACCTATCTCTCCACCCCCCTCCCCTGTTTTACATCCATTACTTGAAAAAAGAAAAATCCTACTCATTATAATATTCCTTTTATAAAAGATTAAATTCAACTCACTGTAACATTCCATAACCCAGCACGATTTCAAATTATTTCAATATTCCATTATCAGATGTAAATGTTACTCACTGAAACTCCACACTACCCACTGCTACAGACGGAGCTGTCCAGTTGAAGCTGATAGAGGATTTCACAGTTTTGCTGTTGTGGGTCACTGCGTTACCACTCTATTAGAAGTTTGGCAGGAAAAAATAGAGAAATGACACAGTACATTATTTTTCTCTATGCATTGTGAGGTAGAAAACGTACGTGAAAATATGTTTAAATGTCAAATTAGTGGGAATTATTATTACTATAATTTCATTACTGACAGAATATTATCTCTACGATTGTCTACCTCAGGTGGGTTTATCACTCTTGTTAATGCATATTTGACTCTAACGCCAACAGAGGACGCAAAGAATTCTGTTTATGAGGAATTGGATAATGCAGTGAAAGCAATTCCTAAATCTGACGGCATCTATATACTTGGTAATTTTAATGCTCGGGTAGGCGTATCAGCCATGTGCACCTGTGGAGAGGTGCCCCAGACAGCAGAGCATGTACTCCAGGACTGCACCGAATTTGACACATTAAGGCAAACCTTTTGGCCAGAACAAACAACAGGGGAACGTAAACTCTATGGACCACTGAACGAATTAACAACAACAGTGAAATTTAAACAAGAGACAAAATTGCTGATATAGACAACTTATTTCAGGCGAACGAAAGAAGAAGAAGAAGAAGAAGAAGAAGAAGAAGAAGAAGAAGAAGAAGAAGAAGAAGAAGAAGAAGAAGAAGAAGAATGCTAGGGTCAGACTCAAAACTCATGGCCAGTTTGTCCTGGAAAATATAATGTTGGCCACACGAATGGAAATGGGCAGAGACTATTGGAATTATTAAACAGAAGTGACTTGTGCATCACAACTCCTTTTTCTAAATCTAAAGACCGCCATAAGGTGTCATGGAAATATCCAAGATATGGCCACTGGCACCAGCTGGAACTTATTCTCACAAGGCAGCAGCACTTGAATTATTTATCACTAACTCGCAGCTACCACAGCGCTGTGATACTGATCATTCCATAGTTGCTACAAGAGTTCGCATAAAACCAAAAAGAATTTTCACATTCAATATATTTGTATATCCCCAGGTTAAATATTTCCAAAACTATATACCCTAAAATGTGTTTTGTGTTTCAACTGCTTGAAGATGCTTTCACTGATATTTAGGATAACTCTACAGCAAGCCTAAAATGGGATGCAATAATAAAAAATAAAAAAAACCCAGCTGCATTAGACTAAGGGATTCGAAAACACGGAAGCAAGGACTGGTTTGAAGATAAAATCCAGACATTTAAAACCCTTATCTGACAACAGAAAGTTAATTTTCCTTAGAAACAAGGAAAGAGCAACACGTAACACAGTCAGTGAATTGAGAGAAGCTAGCAATCATTTGCAAAAGATAGCTAGAGAGTGCGCCTAATTATGTGAAAGCATTCAAAATGCAAGCAGTAGTGGTAATGTTAGAAACTTGTATGAGGGGATAAATAACACCATCTGTCCAGCTATTTT
>CAJHNH020000963.1:62500-97500 GCA_905116865.2 Candidula unifasciata | reverse complement strand
GGCTTTGTTACACATAGAAGCACTCACTTGACTTTAGACTTGAAGTGGTCAATTTGATACTATAATCACTTACGTTTGCTTCCGTAGATTCCCTCGTCTTAGTTATGCAACTTTTACCTTTTCTTTTTCTTTTTAAAACCTTATCTGTTGTTTCTTCTCTGTCTACTTTGCTGTCTAAACAGATTTATAAGTTCACTAAAAACATATCATTTAATATCCATTTGCATCTATTTGCTATCAGACAACAACAAGTAACCAGTTAATAAAACTACAAAATACAGACAAGTGCTGATTGCAATCACGGATGCAATGGAAAAAACAAATGGGTGGACACACTGGAAGAGATAACAATGGAAAATTAGTTACCATACTGAGAATCGAACTTATCAGCTTCAAATGACAAAAGAGCTTCGTTGTAGAAACAAATGTATCTGGCGCATGATCAGCTGGACACCCCAGAGTTAATAATAGAAAGGTTACACGTTGTTCACGTGATAAAATAGAGTTCTGGCTAGTAAGTATGGCTTTCATGGTTCATTGTATAGGCAAGTGCCATACCACCACACAACACACTTCCAACTCTTGACGCCTTTTAACAACAGTAAGAAGATGCAACATGATATAGTGAGTAAAAGTTCGTTTTCCACGTTTTCATGCGTACTGGGCATATAGGGCTGGACCTATATTTTATAGATCAATCGGAACTTGGTTTATGATGCGGTCAGCACCACGTTGACCGACATTACTTCACAGGACTGCAATCGGGACACTCCCATAAGTGCTAAGTACCCATGTTCAACGGCAAGCTAAGAGTTCCAATTCCGATAGCACCAGTAACCGTCTGATTGTATATCCGTCTCATCCTTCCCCTGGGTGTTCAGCGTCGGTCAGAACCTCTAGTAACTCCTCGCAGCGACAAAACGCTTTTTAAGAGTTAAGAACGCTTCTTGCATGTAGGGGTACAAGGAAACGAGCAAGCAGATAGACTTGCAGGTAAGGCTACTGTGAAAGCCGGACAAGCCTTGGAAAAGACTGATATACTGAATGCTCTAAGAGAGTTAAGACGTTTGAGAACTGTCAATCTGCAACCATGGTCAG
Organism: Candidula unifasciata; assembly: GCA_905116865.2. NCBI lineage: Eukaryota > Metazoa > Mollusca > Gastropoda > Stylommatophora > Geomitridae > Candidula > Candidula unifasciata. The sequence goes on along the minus strand of CAJHNH020000963.1, from coordinate 96,402 downwards.
ACTGCAAGAACACCAAGTTAAACGGGGTTTTGCTAAAAAAGAACACTACGCGGGTGGTGAGAGAATAATAATAAACCAACACAGAACTGGTGTCGTCAGCCGCTACTGACTGCGGGATTTACTAAGATGGGGACCCGAGCACTTATGAACTAAGTGGTTAGACACACAATGAGGATAATCTATCGACTAACTAACTAACTAACCTTCGATGACTTCACCGGGTCTGTAAGAAGCTGCCGAGAATGTCAAATTATAGGGCGAGGGGTCATTGACTGTAGAAGTCCCATGTCCTGGGGATGGATCTAGTGCAGAACACGCTGGGGCTGGAGCACCGGAACTATAGCTGGCTGCCATTTGTGTCCTACAGATTAGCAGGATTGTTATAAGATGGACTAAGTGCGTCATGGATGTTTTTCTTTTACTTAGCATTTTTGTTGTTGTTGTTGTTGCTGTATGTGGAATACTGGTTCAAAGGTTATCTGAAAATACATAAGATGATTTTTGTAATTGCACAAGAAAACAAACATACACAAATACATACATGCGCATACACACACACGCGCGTACGCACACACATGTACACACACACACACACACACACATATATATATATATATATATATATATATATATATATATATATATATATATATATATATATAGTCCAACATAGTTAAGGCCACGAAGATGTTGTTCCACAAAAGACTAATTAGAGATTTCCGTGGAGAGCCAACAAAACGAGCAACCCAGATGTTTTAAAAGATGCCTGGGCTCTATGAGAGTTTATCATAAATATCAGAGACAGCCATCCGTTTTTTTTTTTCATGCTATGAGAAAAAGGAAACTGGAAAACGTTGTGCCCACTTGAAAGATCTGTTGAAAAAATATAGATTATTAATAGCATTTTGTCATTTGATAGACTGGTGTCAACACATGAACTGATAAATGCGGTTGAAGATCGCAGATAGTGGAGAGACATGATTGCCCACGGAAGTCTACAAGGCCCTCTCTCTCTCTCTCTCTCTCTCTCTCTCTCTCTATATATATATATATATATATATATATATATATATATATATATATATATATATAAAATAGATATTAATTGGCTCACAAACATATACTATAAGAGATATTTTCCAATACACGCCTTTTATTTGTGTTGTAAACCATCCATAAAAAACAAGGCATTGGAACAGAATAAAAAACACATTGCTTACAAGGAATTGAACCTCATAGTAATCCACAGCTAGCAGGGTGGCACGGGCAGCCCCTGCCGAACATGAAATCACTATTTATACCCCCAGAGCTGTCTCCACATTCAGCATTGATAAAACGTATCTCAATATAAGCTATCATTTATGCTAGTGTAAGTAACTACGCGGCTGTTGTGTTAGCGATAAGGGATATCGGAAATCTAGTCCACATAACAGAGTGTATGTATGACATTAAAAAAAATGTTAGGATGATGAAAGGGGCATATAGGACCCTACTTTCGCTAATGTTAAATTACGAGGGGTGCTCCGAAATAGTTAATATAAAGGAGAATTAGAATAAATTCCGATCATGGGCTCTGTTGTCCTAATTTTGAGGAGAGAAAATAGAAAAGACCCAATCTATCCCAACAAGCCTCTCGTTAAAAGACAATTAAATTGTGTTTCCTTAAAATCGAATTTCTTGGGCAGAAAGGTGCAGAAATGAAGGTCCTAGTTGTAAACCAAAACATACCATGCCAACCGCCTGTCAAAGGGCAAAAAAGAATAAGAATAAATAGAAGGAAGAAGAGAATGAGGAGGACGAGAAGGAGGAGAAAAAGAAAGAAAACAGAGGAAGACGTTAGTTAGCCAGTTAGCTAGTTAGTTAGTTAGTTAGTTAGTTAGTTAGTTAGTTAGTTAGTTAGTTAGTTAGTTAGTTAGTTAGTTAGTTAGTTAGTTAGTTAGTTAGTTAGTTAGTTAGTTAGTTAGTTAGTTAGTCGTTAATGTTCCGGCATCACAGAAAACGAGCTTGGCCCATAATTGCTCAACCGCCTATGCCAGTGATTCCAGTCACAAACTGAGTCAGATACGATGGATACTTCAAGTGAATGCCGTAGCCATACTAAGTGTCCTCAGTCAGCAAAACACACACGATTTGATCTAGCAAACCATGAGGTGCATACCTCCTTAAAAACACCGCGAGACCAGGCGTCATCACTTATAAACAACCCTATTTGACGAAAAGCTAGGCGGTGAGTAGATTTAAACTATTCCTGGCTATTCTCCACATGTCCTCAGCCAAACTGCAGCCACAGCCAGCAAATAAATAGCAGCTGTAGCACACGCCTTGCCCCAGAAAAACAAACACATCACCCATCATTGCTATTATGTACGAATCTGGAACTCAGTCAAAAACCGATAATCACAGCTCATAGTGTCGCAGCTTTGGCTGCAAACCGGACTTCAACAATCTTGCAACATCGAAACTGGAGGAGAAATGGTGACGAAAACGGTCAGCATAAGACAAGTTCTCAACCGTCATACATTCCTTAACAATGTCGAAACCGGAAGTCCAGAGGAAGATGTCCGAAAGGGGACGACCAGCTATAGAATGCAACCATAACATTATCGTAAACCAAACAAACTATGGGCTATTACTGAGGATTATTGGATACAATGACATTTGCTGGATAACATCATGGCCATGTACGACACTTCTCAAAGCACACCGAGATCGCAAGTAGGCACATCTGATGTGTTTACACTCAATACAGGCGGGATGTGTGCCCTCTACTCATTTTTTTTTAAATGTTAAGTTAAAGTCGGGAGATGGGAACCAGCGTTACTGCACACGGTTATAAACCATAAGTGCTCTGCCACTAGAACAGATAGCTGATAAGAAACGATCCGCCTGTGTCGCCGTCCGCACACAACTCCGTAGCTACAGCTACCTTCCCCCATTTGCCCCAGAGTATTAACTCTGGTAAACATTACCTAGAGGCTGGGTGACCCCATGAACCGCCCGGTTTAAAACATTGGCCTTGTGCTGCAGCGAGTCGCAGCTGGATTTGAAAGCGAGTCTTCTAAATGTTCATAAATAGAAAAACAACAGAAGCAAGCTTTCAAGCAGTTGACCCAGACAATCCATAAAATGCAGAAGCTTACTGTCCAGAGAAAGAATTAGACCCACACCAATAAATGAGCTACTATTTGCAGACGATCAGTGTCTCTTCTACACGGAGGAAAGTAAACTGTAAGACCATTTAAAAAGGTTAAGGTAAACATGCAGAAGAAATAAAATGAAAGTACATACGACTAAGACCAAAATAGTGCCGATCGGTAGAATTCATAGTCTGTTATATATAGGAATGACGTATACACACCGGAACCTACCAATCAAATACCTTTCTTAAATGTTTGTGTATTCTAGACAAAGCAATAAGGTCTTACTGTGTTCGTAAATTGTTGCTGTGATTGTTATTCGACATTTGCTTCGTTAATATAAATTTCTGTAACCTATGGTGCCATTTCAATGGGTTGAAATGAATTCTGTCCGTATTCCATAGTCGTGGATTTCAAGCTGTACGATAGACATGGCCAATGAGACACCTTTTTTTGGGGGTGCCGAGTTGACCATGTATCTTAGTGCACTTGTATTCATGGCGAGGCGCAGACGCCGTCTGGAGGTGACAGGTTCAATTCCCGGCACGGTAACTATAGCTTTCGATTTTTATGTTGTCTAGTGTGTTCTTCTATCTTTCTACTTCTTTCTATGAGTGCCGTTCACAATACTTTCTGTTACTTGATTAATTATATATACTGATGAATGGTACGTGTATGAAGTGAGTTAAAGAATTTAAATATACAGGAGGACTAGAGAATAGATCGGGAAATAGAAACAAGTGATATACCAACTGACACCTTTATTAAAGACATAGAAATATAAGAATGAGCTCTCTTAATATATATATATATATATATATATATATATATATATATATATATATATAAACAGCAAATTCATACAAAACTGTGCCACCATAGCAAGACTTGGACATTATCAAAGGCTAACCTGCGTAAAATTACCACTTGTGAAATTAGATGTCTGAAAAAAAAAGACACAAACTTAAACATCCTTAACAAAGTTAGAAATGATATCAGATCGACTGTAAAAACACCGCCATGCAGAAAATTAATTGATAAACAGAATATCAGATGGTTTGCTCATCTAGTAAGAATGCAGCCAGGACAACTAACAACGCAGGCACTTTACCTGAAAAGATCTAATGGGAAAGCAAGAGGTCGCCATAGGATAACATGGACTGATGACATTTAAGAACTTGTACATCAACACGGAATGACAACAGTCGTTGCTGCCCACCAAGCAATGGATAAAATGTTGTTTCTTCCTTCTGGAGAAGTGGACATTGATGATGAAGATGATGATAATGATGATGAAACAAACAGAAACTAACAATCTTAGAATGGACAATTCTAAAAGAATAACAAACTGGATAATGCAGTAAGGGAAATAAAAAAGTAAAATAAACGTTACTTTAATTGAAATAATGAAAATAAAATGTAGCGAATATGTGAAAACTAATACTGGTAATAACGGACAGAAACCATAGTATGCTTAGTTAATAAACAGGGAAAAAAACGGAGTACGGCTAGTGTTTGACCAAGAAGTGTCCATTTGAATATTTCAAATAAGTCTATCATGTATACAATCATTGGCAAACCAATCAATACATATCAATTTCAGTACAAGACAAGATCTTCATAGGAGATGCACAATTTATCAATGCGATAACATAACAGTAAAAGTGACCTATGAACAAGCCAGATTTCTTGAGTGTGTTATCATCAAATGCCAAAAAAAGTTTTAAAAAAAGCATACTAAGCTAAGTAGATGATTCAGCAGACACAGTGTTTCACACATCATGCGCTATTTGGGACTCAAAATATATAAATAACAAATACATGTGAATATATATATATATATATATAAAATGTTAGCATATCTATGGCCTAGTTTAATCAATCGTTTTATCTATAGTGACGGTGCGATAATGACGTCAGCAGTCACTTGCCATTAGAACACTTGTACAAGGCCCCATTTTATATGATACGAATTATCAGATGTGTGATACTGTAATAAATTATACTTTGGTATTTAGATATTAACGAAGTGTCCCATTGATAAGTAACTGACTGATATACTACACTACATCCAGAATTAAAAGTAAAAAACAAAGAGCGGGAAGGGGGTTACATGGAGAGAATGAAGAAGCATTGGCAAGAGGAGAAAAAAAAACCAAAAGAAATAAAGATTTGAAAAAAAAAGTGATGGTAGAAAAATGAAGAAAATAAAAGGGACACAAATTGATGAAGATGAAAGAAAGAAAGGTAGAATGAAAGAAAGACAAGGACAAGGAAGATAATGGTGATGAAACTAAGAGCAAGAGAAATAAATAAATAAAGACAGTACAAGAAGAAAATGAAAGCAAGACAGAAAAAAAAAGAACGAAAGAAAGAAAGAAAGAAAGAAAGAAAGAAAGAAAGAAAGAAAGAAAGAAAGAAAGAAAAAAAAGAAAAGAAAGAAAGAAGAAAGAAAGAAAGAAAGAAAGAAAGAAAGAAAGAAAGAAAGAAAGAAAGAAAAAGAAAGAAAGAAAGAAAGAAAGAAGAGAGAGAGAAAGAAAGAAAGAAAGAAAGAAAGAAAGAAAGAAAGAAAGAAAGAAAGAAAGAAAGAAAGAAAGAAAGAAAGAAAGAAAGAAAGAAAGAAAGAAAGAAAGAAAGAAAGAAAGAAAGAAAGAAAGAAAAAAAGAAAGACCTTTGATGATGATAGTAAAAGCTAGAACAAAATAAACAAGCAGACAGAAACTGTAAAAAGAAAACGAACGCTATTCGTGTGTAGTGACTAACAGGACATCAAGTCTCTAAAACAAACAAACGCAAATCTCCACTGTTGACGTAAAGATTGTCGTCTTGGCACATAAGAACAAGACAAGTTCAGGTTCTTTTCTGTTTAGTGAATACATCACGCGAAATTTAAGGATATGTCATATTATGGTGTGTGTGTGTCGGGGGTGGGGTGGGAGGGGGGATGGGTTTGTGTTAAATAAATGTCGACTACTACTAAGCCTAACACCCCTCCCCCTACAATATGGGATTTCAATAAATCTCGCGTGATGTGGTCGCAAAACAGAAAAAAAAAAAAAAAAGTTCAAGCAAATCTCATGTCAGATATATATATCATAATATAAAGCTGAGATTTTTTTTTGTTTTGTCTTACAGCAAAGTCAATCTAGTTGTGTGTGTATGTGTGTTTGTGAGTGTGTGTGTGTGTGTGTGTGTGTGTGTGTGTGTGTGTGTGTGTGACTATCTTGAATAAACTTCGTTATTGGAAACGGAGGGGGAAAAAGGGGGGGGGGGTGTTAGTTAATAATGTAGTATTCTTTTTATCTTCAAAAATCCACCTGCGAAAATGTTAAATCTACAGATATTCTAACTCTTGTAATAGTATCAATAGGCTGCAGAGGTGAAACAAGTTCCTTATATGTACTTGTATATATACACTCACACACACACACACACACACAAACACACACACACAAACATATATATATATATATATATATATATATATATATATATATATATATAAGTACACTGTTATATACGCAATTATATATGTGTGTATGTATATATAATATATATATTGTGACGGTATACAAATCAGATACATGGGAGTTAAGAATAAGTAGGATAATGGCTAGGTAAAACATGACATAGAGACATTGACCTGTACTTGCAAGATGTCACAAAGAATCCGTGACGTTTCCATGGAAAACATGGCATATAGCAGGAATCTTTAACTGGGCCAAATCTTCCCCGCCAAGGCCTAGCAAATGGCGCCCTGGATCATCATTGCCAGCTGTATTGTACTAATGATCTTTTTATTTTCATAATTTAGTTGAATAGCCCTGGCATATAAGGACATTGAGAAGTACACATGTGTAGTTTTCCGTGAAATCATGAAAGGTTTACCTTAATATGTTACATAAGTTTTTGTACTCGCTGTTATTTCACAACTATTTACAATCAAAAGTACTTGGGCTACGAAACTGATATAAGGAAAATATTGCTACTGTTTTTATGTGTGGCGGTTGTGGTAATTGTGAGTCGATGCTGAAGATTGAAGGTGTCAAAGGAAATGAACCGACTTAATTATACTGACATTCATAGAAAACGTAGGCAAGAAGTAGAAAAACACACGACACAATAACTCTTTCAGTCCCAATGAACGCATAATACGTTTATAGTTTCTTCCTAGAAGCCCAATGAATGCACGATGCACTGATGATACGTTTACCTGAATTTCCCATGGACCACTGATAGTAAACCCCTTGGGACTAAAAAATATTTTTTTTTTTAATATCCAAAAACCTGGGAAATATGTGGCTTTTCTGCCTACCCCGGGCGTAAACCAGGACCACAAGGAGTTCGTCACCCGGTCGCCCTGCAGTCAGGTTTAAACCACTGAGCTAGCGAGCTGGGCGACTGAAAGAGATAAATTGAAACTAGTTCATTAGTGTATCACATTCTAGTGATGACAGTGCCTTACAAAGGAACAAGAGTACTTCAATATTACTCACGGTCATAAAAAATGATTTTAACTATATAAACTTCCAGGAATAAGCTGTTTTGACCCCACCCACCCCCCCCCCCCACCTTCTCTCTCTCTCTCTCTCTCTCTCTCTCTCTCTCTCTCACTCTCTCTCTCTCTCACTCCCTCTCTCTCTTCCTCCAAGCATGTGGTAAGAGGCTTTTAATTAGATGTTCGCTGAAATCAGATGAGGTGCCGAAAGGCGCATATATTGCAGCTTTACTGTAGCCACAATGTCCATTTTTTTATTTTAGGACAAGGCCAGAAAAAGAAATGATGACATATTACTCTACGTATATGCGTCTGAAAATTGACCACTGAACAGCAGTAATTGGTTGTAAACATTTTTAAGACTCGAACATAGTAAGGTTAACAAAGCATTCTCCTATACTTAGTCGCCGTCTATGGCTTATACGTTGCGAACGAACTTCAAAATACCGGGGTGTCGGATTCGATCTGGATAAAGGCGATCCAACAGTAGACCGTTTTGCGTTAGTTTCGACAGTAGTACCTAGAGCTGTCCGTTGAAGAAGCAATTAAAAACATAACTTGGCCTAGGAAGAAAAACAAAACACAACAGGCAAACAATGCTGGGGTTGGTTCTGCAATTTTCTCTAAAGAATACGCAACTAATTTCGACACCTGCAGTATTCCAAAGAAAAACTAACTCATGTGTACAGTATTAGATCGATGTTTAATCAGTAACATAAACATTAGGGCGCGGCTACATGTGAAGCAAACAGAACAGCAAAACTGATTAGGAAAAGCATGGACAGAAAGGCGACAGCAGGAGATCCCCTCCCTGGCACAACGCTCATTCCCTGTCCTCACTGTCCAAGAACTTTTCGGTCCCGAAGCGGCCTCATCAGTCATCTTCGTTTTCATACTTGATGAAAAAGAGTGGTCATCATCATCTTGATGGACAACAGACACACATATAATAAATAAATCTTCATTCTATATTGGTAGTTGTTTTCTTCAGGTGGCAACCTCATGAATATATGCCAAGAGGACCCCCAGCCCCCTCTCCCAACCTCCCCCCCCCCCCCAATCCAAATGAAAAATAAATAATTTGATTAAAAGGTTCAAGAAACGTTTTTGTCAGCAGACAAGAACTTAACATCGTCGCGAGAGATTTGTTAGCCTTTCATTCGTGTTTCGTGACCCTTCTCACGTCCTGTACCATCTTGTAGGGATTGTAACATCTGCTTTCGATTCCGTGTAACGTTGTCTCAGGACTCCAGTAGATGTCTTTGCCTCTTATTCTGCCTTTTATTTTCTCTCCTTCGCCGTTCTCCGCATGCGTCGTGGCAACTAGACTGCACACACTCTTGGGACCTAGGTTGCATACACTAATGTGATATAGGCTCCATACACTGATGGGACCTAGACTGTATGCAGTCAAGGGACGTAGGCTGCACTCTCTCATGGGACGTAGGCTGAAGCTTTGGGGTATGGGGTTGAGGTTAGGGCAGGTTCTAGATCTTTTTGAATAGTTAAAACTGCTCACGCCTTGCAATACAGAGCGCTTAGATCGTTGACAGTAACACAACGAAGCACCCCTAGAAGATAATGCAGCCCGTGGGAAACGTCACGAAGCATGAATGGAAGGTAAAAAAAAATCGCGCAAAGACATAAAGTGGTTGTTTGAGGACTAAAACGGTACTTGTACTGATTGAAAGGAGAAGGATAATTCTCTCTCTCTCTTTCTCTCTCTCTCTCTCTCTCTCTCTCTGTCTCTCTCTCTGTCTCTCTCTCTGTCTCTGTCTCTCTCTCTCTCTCTCTCTCTCTCTCTCTCTCTCTCTCTCTCTCTCTCTCTCTCGCTCGCTCTCTCTCTCTCCACCCCAAGCTGTTTTCGCAAAAAAAAAAAAAAAAAATATGTGGGTCATATTATACCACAAACATTTTACCATTGAGGACTGTCATCTCTGCAAAGACAAAAATTATGTTATCTCACATTATCCAGATTCCTTGACGTAAGGTTTCACCTTCACTTAATAAAAGGCCTCAGTATTTAAATGTTGAGCGTATATGAGGACATGCACACACTTTGATATAAGCGAGTTAATTATAGACTTGTAAAAGCATGGTTGGTTAGTTTTTGTGGTAGTTTTTTTTTTTTTTTTTACGGATGAGGTTCAGTACTGCTGTTGAGAGAGGAAACACAAAAAGCAATTACAACATTTCCTACAAACACGCATTAAACTGATGCCTGCGCAGAATAGATATAAATTATAGAATTACTAATGTTCAGTTCTGGGAGAGAATGAAACCAATTCCAGGGAATCAAGAAGTGAAGATAAGATCATACAGTGAGAACAACTAGAATGTTTTTGCACTGGAACCTAGAAGAGCTTAGAAGCAAAAGCAGACCAAAACACACATGGGGGAGGGAGCTAGAGAGTGGAGCTGTCAGTTATGTATCCTTTACAGGGCGTTGCAGAATCAGCTCTAGCATTTTTTTTTTTTTTGGCTGGTGTGGTTTTTCTAGGCAAATTTACATCCAGTAATTTGTCATTGCTTCCTGGACGGTCAGCATCTCGACACCACTGTCAAAACCATCATAAGGCCTAAGGCCCGCAGGTGGGATCCAACCAGGCACACCGGCATTACGAAGCGTGTTTGCAACGCCTAAGTCACAGATACCGACCTGAGTGGCGTTAAAAGATACGAAGTACATGGGGTTGTCTCCGTGTAATAACAAATTACTGGAAGATGGTGTGAGTTGGTTGAGGGCATATGCTCCATTCGAGGATGAAGGGCAGAAGAAGAAGAAGAAGAAGAAGTGAACGCTTGCCTAATTATATTATTCCTTTAGGTCACATACACATACCTTTTTTTTCATGCATTTGGCACACTGGCTACCGACACTAGCTCCAAAGTGTTACAGATCAGTCAGGACTAGGTGAGTGTTGTGGTCTGCATCAAGCCAGTCGCCTTTACTTTTCAAGATATTTCCTGCCACACACTTTAGACGATCAGTCTGGATGAACTAATCTCAGAATCAAAGACATTCGGCGTGGCAGATAAGAGTCTAACCTCCACGCCACCCTGGATCATTTGATTATTCTTATTTAGGGTGAACATAATACATGATGTGACATAAACGGATTCTCCTGAGTTTAGTAACATAAGTAATATAACCACTTTTCCCCTACACATGTCTGTATATATATATATATATATATATATATATATATATATATATATATATACACATATATATATATATATGTGTGTGTGTATGTGTGTGTGTGTGTATGTGTAAAGTGTATCTTTTTAAACAGGGCAACTATGGTAAATTTGATTAATACGCATTCTTATAAAAGGAATCTTTCTCCGTCTGGGTTCCGGGGCCCCATTGTTGGAAAAGCAAGAATAAACCACTGCCTCTCCAACAAGCATGTAGTAGGAGTCGATTAATAGGGAGTTTCTTTCAAAGTTGGCGGCAAGGAATCAGCAGCTACACACAAATAAGCCAGTAAAACGGATGCCCACGCAAAACTCAGTCCGTGGCACAAAACCAAAGTCTCAAATGGGCGAATAACCAGGACTTTTCCAGGGAGCTTACAGTCGGTAAACAAATAAGAGGTAAAGAAGGAGTACACATTTTTACGAAAATGTAACATTTCCTAACCTGTAAGGGACCCTTTTCTACGCCTTTTATGCGTATCGGGCATATAGGGCTGGACCTATGATGTAGTCAGCACCACACCAGCCGCCTTTGCTTCCCACGATTTTACGTGGAGCCCACTACAGGCTGGGTCGACCTTGGAGTCAAGGACATTTTTGAAAAACTCCTGCCCCGCCTGGACCGGAAACCAGGACAGGATCTGTCTAGCTGCTACATCTCGACGACTTCCTTCCAAGTGATGTGAACAAATGCAAAATCAAGTATCAATTACAGCAGTGAATTTTCTGAACTGTTACTATCAAGAGTTGCTCAGTGTTGTGGATGGAGATCAAAAAGGGTAAAGGTCAGAGGGCCACAAAACTAGTCACACTAACCAGTTAAGCTGTTGGCTTGGTGTCTGATATGTAGCCCACCAGTAATTGTGATAACAAGCGAACTGTGAGAGACACGCCTGACACAAGCTATAATGCACGGATAAATTAGTGTGAACTTCACAGCTTAAAAAAAAAAAAAAATTAATAAACACCACACCTGTCTGTCACCCTTGGTTATCGCCCTAACTGTACGGCACTTTTAAGAATGTTATTTTTATGATTGTTATTCTAACTGTCCTTTTTCATAAGTAATGAGCAACAGTGGAAAGAACAATGCACTGCCTAGTACATACAATGTGAAGACGCATTGCAATAAATATCTTGTGCAATGTCACAATATCACGATAAATTGCACTTGATGTGACGATGATTTTAGTATTTCTTGACGCTAGAATCTAGAAGTTCAGGTTACATATATCACATAATAACGGAGAACAGGTGAATTGGCCTACTTTTTGCATAAGTTCGAATAGTTGTATATTATACCTTGTCTTTCGAATTGGATAATGTTCACCAGCGACTTGTCTCTAGAAATAGTTTATAACACTAAGCAGATTGTATAACACTCAGCAGATCCCTGCAGTAATTCTCAAACTCGTTTGCAAATGTGCTATTCTAAAAATATAAATATTAGAGGTTTGTAAAGGGCCCCGTTTGTTGCCCTCTGATATTCGTCTGTGTGTGCCGTCATCTCGTGTATTGAATACAAAAACATTCGAACACCTTTAACGAATTATTTAACTTACACGAGGAAAACAGTCTACAATATCTAAATATCGGATCCACGCATACTTATCACATTCTTTGGATACTAGGTTCACTAATTGAAAATATTACCTGAAGACAAACCTATATTGTGCCTTGTTTGTGATATCCAATTTTTGATGGAATTGAACAGCATAATCTACATAATAGCAACTCTTTAATTTCCACACAGGTCCAAGAAGGTTGAATATTCAGGCCACTAGCGTCAAATATATGGATTAAATAACACTAGCACTAAGATTTTTTAAAGTAATAATTATTTATCCTGACCTTGCATGTGTGAAAATCGTATAGATTTATATTCTGCTTCGGCACGCTTCGTGCTAGAGGCGGTCAACGTACCTTAAACCACCCAGCTCTGTACAGAAAATGTGTGACGGGGAAACCTAAAAACGTTTACACCTAGAAACAAAACAAAAAACCCATCTGCTCTTTAAGTTATAGCTGTAGCCGTTGTAAACAGTGTTAGCGACTCTAGCCCGGTGAGCTGACACGTGGACACAGAATACGGTCCGTTGTCAAAACACATTCAGAAGAACAGAGTTTAGGTATATATGGATGAACATGGTCGTCTGCGGTATTCGTTACAGAAAACGTGATGGTGACTTGATGATTGAAAAAAGAAAGTATTGATGCATAAGCGGATAATGCTGTCAGTTTGAAATCATCATCACTAAGTGCCTTGACGACTGACCTGGGCGATCATGCTTCTCCACAACCTTCAAACTTCAACAGCATGTATTAGTTCGTGTGCTGACACGCCTCCACATGACAAAAGACTGTCAAGAATCTCCTCTCGTTGTCTTACTCTGTTGTTTCACCTCACAGATCTTTTCAGTGTTCCCGTTCCAGTTTCTTTGTTCTCATAACATGGCAGAAAATGAGGGACTGTATCTTTCAGATGTATAATAAGTTGTATTCGAACCCACGCCTTCTTCAAGACAGTTGTAAATATAAATAAAGCATAGCAATTTACCCCATGTAATAAATACGGTTACTCCATGTTACAGTTGCTTACGAAGTAGCGTACTTGCCTGTCGGGATAGTAGTCCAGGTTCATTACCAAGAGGTATTTACTTACTGGTTTAGTCAATCCTTATCTATCTTGAGTGTTGATATTTGTCAGAAAGATCGTCAGACTTTTATATCAGCAGTTTTCTGATTTACTTTGCTCCATTCCAACCCCCTTGCAGTCAGCAATCAGGGATTGTCAGATGTTGGATCCCCAGAAGAAGCCGGATTTTGTCTAACTAGTCAGTACAGCTTAAGGTTGACCCAACCTTGTAATAATTGGTCTCCATAAGTTTCTTGGAATTGTCTCGAAAAGGGCGACAATTGGGAAGAGAGCTAGTCGCCCCGTCTAATATACAGTAAACCAACGAAAGTATCTAATATGAAACTACTTTTATATGATGTCAAAACTAATATGTACAATTTTTATTACCGTTTAAAATCATTTTTGTGATGTATGTACAAGACATCTTGTACTGTGACTTCACATAAACGCATTTGATAAATCAAGCTTCGAATAAGTAACGGGACAGCACAGATAACAAATTCAGACTAATCAGACTGGGCTAAACTGTCTAAAGAACGCAAATTGTGACTAAAAATCTCAGAAGAGTGAGAAGAAGAATGCCCACAAATACAGCCCAATGTTTTGATCGGTCTTTACCATGCGATAATACAACATACTTATAAACAACTGTAAATAAACATAGAGTTAGAAATACGAAATTGGACCGAAAAGCGTTATCTTGATATCAGCCCGGGGTGCCGCAACCTTAAGGCTGCTGCACTTTGAGCTACCGCCCCCCCCCCCTCTACCATTACACCCTCTGTGCGCACTCTTCCCTCTCACAACCCACCCCCACCCCCAATTTGTTTACCCGGAAAAATGGTTTTCGGCTATCCTCTGAATAACGGTCCCAAATTATCCAGGCTGAAAATATACCCTAACAGGGCCTCAGTCACATGTAAATTGCGCACTTCCGGCGACTACCGCCACCGTAGACCGCCTTTACTTTCCTCGGCTTTACCCGCCACGTATTCAGGGTTGGGTCGACCTGGGAGCCAAGGTCATTTTGATTAAATGTCTGGCTCCCTTGGGAATCGAATCCGTAGGCGAGCGTATAGCCGCTAAATTACGGTGGCTCCATGTAATAATAATAATAATTTGTTATTATTACTGCACACTTAAACCCACTGAGCCCTGGCCCTTAGCAAATTATAAGTAGTTTGTTAGTAGCATATATGGTGTAAATATCACCGCAACAAAACTAACCAAAAAACATTCCCAGAGAAATTACCTAATTATTAACGCTTGGGGATATTGGCATTACATCAAGATATGATTATCCTATCTTGCCGTTTTACATCCCACAGAGCTCGCAGTTCAGTCCCCCAAACTATTTTGTCCTTTTCAATCATTTCAGTATCATGGAATGAATCCAGCCTGGCATCTGTTGCTCTACATATTGACCTCCAGTAATGTTTAACGTGAATATTCTGTGAAACGTTTTTAACTAACCAAATCATGTGGGGTAGAGTCACTCCAGAAAGATAATGCGGGGTAAAGGTCTCATAAAGAGATTGAAAGGGGTTATGACCAAGTTACACGCAGAACTGTCATTTGCTGTTTGCTTGGGCAAAATGAGCTTGTTCGAGCTATATGGGTCAAAGAACTATTATTATCACACACACATACACGCACACATACACACACATACACGGAATCACAAGGATACACGAAAACGCACATGCAAGAACAGATGCACACAAAAGCATACACACACACGCGCACGCGCCCGCGTACGCACGCACCACTTCATTTTTCAAAGCAATACAATGTTTTCTTCAAATCTTTGTTGTGTACATTTTCGAGTGGTAAGTGACATCCGGGTCACACCTGGGTGTACTGAAAAATAACACGATAACAGATTGCTCTGCTAAGATAAATCCATAGTTCAATCGGCAACTGAACGTTTTACCCTTGACTGGTTTTTTTTTTTTTTTTAATGCTGGCTAGTGTTCGTTAGTGATCAGTTCTTCAGCTTTCTCTCTCTCTCCCTCTCTCTCTCTCTCTCTCTCTCTCTCTCTCTCTCTCTCTCTCTCTCTCTCATACACACACACAAACACACACACACAAACACACACACACACACACATACAAAACGAGCAAAGTCAATAAAACTCAAATGAACCAAGTACACAAGAACATATTGTCAGTAAAACATGAATTTCCAAAGACTTAGCAGGATTAGACATCAAAACCAGGCGTAGAGATGATGACACAATGCAAATGTCATTTATGGTAAGGAAAGTTGGACGGGTCACTAAATAAATTTCAACTGTTTTGACAAACCTGAAGCAAACATGCTCAGGTGCGAACATCATCCAACAACACCGGAACGACTGACGCCAGTGGTACGCTACAAACATCATCCAATCACACCGAAACGACTGACGCCAGTGGTACGCTACAAACATCATCCAACCAAACCGGAACGATTGATGCCAGTGGTACTCTACAAACATCATCCAACCAAACCTGAACGATTGAAACCAGTGGTGCGCTTCAAACATCATCTAATCACACCGAACGATTTACGCTAGTGGTACGCTACGAACATCATCCAACAACACCGAAACGATTGACGCCAGTGGTACGCTTCGAACATCATCCAATCACACCGGAACGATTGACGCCAGTGGTACGCTTCAAACATCATCCAAACACACCGGAACGATTGACGCCAGTGGTACGCACGAACATCATCCAACTACACTAGAATGATTGACGGCAGTGGTATGCTACGAACATCATCCAATCACATCGGAACGATTGACGCCAGTGGTACCCTACGAACATCATCCAATCACACCAAAACAATTGACGCCAGTTGTACGCTACGAACATCATCCAATCACACCGGAACAATTGACGCCAGTTGTACGCTACGAACAGAATTTGAAACCCTCAAGCAAACCTTACTATCTAATAGGTATCCAGCTAGATTTTTAAGCGCCACTGCCAGCCACTTAAACCGTCTTACCCCCTAAACCATTGTCCCTAAACAACAGTCTACATCAATTTAACCTTTGCAGGGGTGAGGATCTAAAACATCTACATGACCACACACACACACACACACACACAAACACACACACAAAGCAGTCAATTGACCGTATTAAGCTTCCTGGTCTGTTATCAAATTTTAAACTACCATTATACCAACTCCATCATCTAATGAACCACTTTTGGCATACGCCAGCTTAAATTATATTACAAGTTTAAATACAGTCATGAAGCTACTTATATGAGTCAAACTAATCGACAACATGAGAAACAGTAGCTGAGCATATTTAACTTTGGCTTGAAAAAACAAAAACAAAAATCACTTTCGTAACGAGTCGAAAAAACAATCCCTCGTCCATAGAACAAGACCTCTGAACTATACGTGCAGTGTAATGTAAATTAGTACAAAGCATTTTGAATTCTGTAGGAGTCGGCCAATGTCAGGTTCCACGAATAATCAGTTTTATACAGACAAAAAGACACCGCCCTGAACCTGCGCTTATTCTGTTGAAACAAGCAGTTACTTCGAGAGTGGTTCATTTTGTGTTCCATTTAAAGGATTCATTTATTTGCTTCATTTGTTTAAATTGCTACTGCAGTATGCACGGGCCGAGATCGGGTGAAATATACCAGGCTATCAACTGTGCAATCTATTGATTGTGTCAGCTTTGTTCAATCAGTGAAATGTTGTTTAATGAGCCTTCTACAAGTACTGGCTACACTAGTATCGATATTTGGAGTATTTAGTTTTCTGTAGACTTTTGATCTCTGATTTAGTTACTCTTTCCCACGCTTATCTGTCGGTTCGAATGCCTCTGTTTTTCATTCGCTTTCTTCTGATAAAAAAAAAAAAAAAACTACCTTGACTCCAGGTCGATAAAGCCTTATATGGGCACCAAGAAATTTACTGGGAAGTAAATTCGGTTAGCGTGACTATGAAAGAATAAGATATAAAGTGTTGATGATCCCATAAAATATGTCCAGGATCACATGTCAAATTCGCCACTGGCGTGAAATTGTTTCGTAATTTTGCTCTACTGTTTCCCATTCAGAAAATGTTAAACAAGAAGTAATAATGAGTTGAAGGTTTCTTCTAATGACACATTTCGGGAGAGGTGATATGTCAATAAAGTTGATTTATTGTGTTTTAGCAAAATAAGTGAAAGCCATGGGTTTTCAATTGCAAATGTTACACTGGTGTAAGTAAAAGATCCGTTTCAATGACTTGAGGCATGTTTGCTATACAGTATGAAATATTAGTGAGTCCGAGTCTGTGCCTCAATATTTATTGGGTATATAAAGCTAGCCCTGCAAATGTATAAATCAATCGCCAGTGGATGGGTGGTGAAATGAATATCACAGAAACCGACTTTAGTTCGGCCGATATGTAAGTCCAAGTTAATATAAACACATTTTGTTTTGATTCCACAAGAAAGTTAATTACAACACATGACGAAGGAGCCACCAGCAAACAGAACAAGACTTGCGACTGATCTACAACGCTAGCATAGAAATGCACAGATCGCGTCTTTGATTAACAATTCTGTTTTACAGCTTGTCCCCCTGTTGATTGTGTCACATATCCCATATACTGGAACAACTAACGACTATTTACTGCTCTCCCTCCCCCAGCTCCTTTCATTTAACCTTTGTGTTGAGAATTATGACCAAACCAAGTATGCACATCTACGATAAGTCATTCTCTAATGAATGACACCTGGCTGTCAATCTTATTATTTTATTGTTAGCCCGTGTTTCACAGTCAAAAGGAAGGCCACATGGTCTGATGCACGTGCACATTATTATTTTCCTTCATGTATTCTGTTTCCGACATCAATACTAGATGTCTTAAGACCCACCTCCTGACCTAATGGTGAAATATGTCTCAGGTATGGGCGCTAACTCACAGCAAATACTGGGGCGGGGGAATACAGCCCCTTTGACAATTTCTAGGGGTAGGGATCCCCAAGAGCTAGAAACGCAATAGCAAAGATCGGTGAAGTAGAAGCAGCACATATCAGTTTGCATTCCTTCATTTCCATGTCTACTGTCCTTTTCTGTGTATCATTAGGTCACCCAGATCTTCCTTTTCTATCTGCCATCCGAGGAGAGCTTTCTTTTCCAAAATGTCACGAAGCATTCTGTAAATATGTTCTAACCATCTCCATCGTCTTCCTGTGATAACGTTTGTCAGCGACGAAAATTTTCGTTTCCGTAACAAAGTAAGTAAATTATTAGACGTATATTTGCCTCTAAAAACTACATCAGGCCACGATATATGCATTACAAACATCACATACGTTTGCTAACAATCAGTCTTTGTCGGCCTGGCGCAAGGTTGCCTGGAGATTACAAGCAGCAGGAGGGGCGTATTCGGTAGAAGGCTTGCATGATGGCCTGACAGTCGTTGGTTTAAATCCTAGCTGAGGTCGATAAATAGGAACTGTCTGGACCCAGTCTAAAAGGGGTATCAAAGAAAGCATTAAAATCGTTAGGTACCGTCATAAAACCTGGCACATCTACCGAACTCCGTTTATAGGGTAACATATTGGTACTGTGTGTATATATACCTGCGGATCGAAAGGTCGTGGGTTCGCAATCTGACAAGGCCGGACTTTTTTTTTCAGAAATGACCTTGGCTCCCAGGTCGACCTAGCCGTGTGTGGGTACCAGGTGCAGTCTTAGGATGTAAAGTCGGCCAGCTTGATGCTGACCACATCAACTATCACGCGCCGATTGGTCTATAAAAATCTAGGTCTAGCCCTATGTGCCGAAAACACCTAAAGACGTGGAAAGGGTCCTTTACTTATATATATATATATATATATATATATATATATATATATATATATATATATATATATATATATATATATAAATATAGTGATTTTCACTATTCGGCCGAATACGAATAGTGGGACCAATTATTCGGCCGAATACGAATACGAAGAGTGAATCATCATCATCAGGTGCTTTGCCGACTGGCGTTGGCGATCATGCCTCTCCACAGTCTGCTAGCTCTATCGTTGTCTTCCTCTATCCCTTCTTCCACAGATCTTCCCAGTGGTCACCAAATGTTCCATTTTCCCTCTTCTCATAACATGGCTGAAAATGACGACTGTCTCCTTCTGATGTCTGTGATTAGTTGTCTTCGGGCTCCCGCCTTTTTCAAAACCATCGTTCGCTTGGCCGTTCGTTCGATGTAATTTAAACGCACCTTCATATTCTCGTTAGCAATATCTTCAAATTTAATCTGGGCGAAGACACCCTGAAAAAACAAAAAAATGCGTGATCCCCCCCCCCCTCTCTCTCTCTCTCTCTCTCTCCCTCTCTCTCACACACACACATACACACACTCACACACACATACACGCTGCTGTTGGCATTTTATGCTGTTTGTACCACGCGACCGGGTCGCAGTTTCCACCGCTAAGACAAACTTAGGCAACAGCAAATATTGTGTTAATGAGAAAGTTATTTCAATCCATCACAGTGTATGCAGAAACGGGAGTAAAGTAACCACTATTCGTATTCAGCCCGACCGCAACTGTTCGGCCGAATACCGAATAGTTGTTAGGTCCACTATTCGGCCCTGAAGCGAATACGAAGCGAATATTCGGTACAGCCTTAATATATTTATATATATATATATATATATATATATTTATATATACACACACACACACACACACACATATATATATATATATATATATATATATATATATATATATATATATATATATATATATATGTGTGTGTGTGTTTGTGTATGTGTGTGTGTGTGTGTGTGTGTGTGTTAGTTGAAATGCCCCGTGTGTGTTCAGGGGCCCAATTTTGGTGGTGGGGGGGGGGGGGGGGGAGATCACATCCCCCTCCACCTCAAAAGCAGGTCACACAAAAATTGATTTATTAAAGGTTCCCTTTGAAGTCGGAGTTCACCTGCCTGATAGACGAGAAACCAACAGTCTGCATAAAACAAACCAAATCTGAAAAGAGGACATGGACGCGAAACGTAAGTTTTGGAGCAAGAATGAAATCCAAAAGTGGACGAACAACCATACCTTTCGGCCGGAGTTTACAGCCGGTGAACGTAAAGAAGTGAAAGAAGTTTGGTTGCAATGAATTACTTACTTTTGTTTATATGGAGATCACAACGGCCTGGTTACTTTTATGGAAATGTATGGGGAGATATAAACCATTCATCTAGTTTAATAATGTCTGCAGCAATTGTGGCATCAGCTTCCGGTATCCCTGACTGTTCAGGCGAATACTGTCCAAAAAAAAAAAAAAAAAAAAAACGCTTCTGAATTATTTTGTTCATGTCGACTTTTCATGTTGAGGATGTGACTATAGGTTCAGATTTGGTCTCGGAAGCTCAATCGCAGATAGGGGTCAGCATCTCGTGAACTTCTTCTCCTTCTTCTTTCTTCTGCCTTTCTATCCCCCAATGGAGCATAGGCCCTCAACTCACGCCAAGTCGTTCTATCCTTCGCCATTACATGGAGCTCTCCCCATGTCCTCCCAATCTTTCTAACCTCGTTCTCCAGCTCTCTTCTCCATGTGTTTTTTGGCCTTCCTTTATTCCTATGCCCCTGTGGGTTCCAATTCAAAGACATTATAGTAATGCTGTTCTCCTGTTTTCTCAGTGTGTGCCCTATCCAACGCCAGCGTCTTTTCCTCACTTCCTGATCCACTGGAGCCTGTTTAGTTCTCTCCCAAAGTATCTCGTGAACTACGACATTAATATTGTTCATTTTATAACATTCTTCTTGATACATGTTAGTATTACCATAAGGTAATGTACGCATATTAGAAATGTAATGTTGTATAAAACACATTTTAACCTGTTGACTGTACAGAAATATGCCACTGAATATAAGGTGAATGATACACATGTTTCTCCAGCTATAGAAGTTGCTAAATTTGGTCCAGGATAACAGAACTAATGCAAACGGACGCGATAACCTTCCTATTGTTAACCCAACCCACGTATCTACATGCCGTTCGTGCCTGCGTCCATACTTCCTTGTTAAGGCCATTACGTAACGGAAGTGGAGGCACTGTGCTTGGTATTACGTTTCTAGTTTAAACACCGGGTTAATTTTTTTTCCCTTTTCTTTATTGAAAACGTGATACAGCGTTTTCACGTTTTTATGAAGTGTAAACAGACATTAGGTTAACATATTCCAAATATACAGGTAGCATGCAGTATTTTTTGGTTAAATACATAACGTGAAATTTCAGAATATTTAAACACATTGTTTGCTTGTTTTAGTTTCCAGAAGCCATGAGTTGTTAACCCTTAGGCTCGGTATTATGGATATCGCAACCTTTCGGCCTTGATTCCATTGTAAATATCGCAAATCTGGGAGAAAATGTGGCTTTCCTGCCTACCCCCGGGATTGAACCCGGACCACAAGGAGTTCGTCACCCGGACTCCGCGCAATCCGGTGTAGCCAACTACGCTAGAGAGCCGGGCAACCATCAGTGATAAACTTGGCTACACCATACAAGTAAGTGAGCATAGACCAATTTCCCACCTTTAGCACTTAGCCAGAGACAGTTGGCAGCTTCGGCTAGCTAGCAGCAGGTTAAACAAGGTTGATTTTTTGATTTTTTCCTAAAAGGAATTGGAATTGGAAATAACCATGGCCGTCGGCAGAGTCACAATCAACCATTTAAATTCAAATTGAGACTTAGATACTGGAAAGCCAAATTTACAGCACCCTTATGCTCAAACTGCTTTAGGAAAACACAGTAGATCACTTTCTGCTAACATGCACCCTGTATAAACACGAAAGAAAAACCCGGGAAGACTATTTTCACAAACTAAAAATGTCATTGACATCCAATGAATGCTTACATGTTGACAGCAATGAAAACATACAGAAACGAATAAATAAAGGCATTTGCTATGCACGTAAAAATTTATGTCTCTATAGATACGGATATTGTAAGGTGAGGTGAGAAAAAAGAAATTAGGAAGGAGAATAATAAAGAAGAAGAAATTTAATTGTTTGAAACACTCTAAACTAGCTAAAACTGACTAACTATTCCCGTATAGTAGGGGTGTTGAGAAGGTGTCACATATACAAAGCAAAAGACCTAGACTTGCCACCAGCTGCGACAGGATCTGAACCAATGGCCTTCTGATCCACAGGCAAGCGTCAGGCTGTTAACACACCGATGCTCTAGACGAGGTGCAAATATCGCAGCTCTGTTGTAAAGAGGCACAACGCATTCACGTCACTCGGACGAACGAAAAGAAGAAGCAGAAAGTGGTTCATCTATCCGTAAAGTTGCTAGACGGCTTGCAGTGTCACACGCTACTATACAAAGAATTTTAGAGTGATGCAGGTCACAGTAAGTTTGGGGGAATCGCCAAATCGTTCTAGACACACCAGTGAACGTGATGACCAGTCCCGCTTATTGTCAGCCCTGCGCCATCGAACAGTGAACTGTTCCACACTTAGCTGTCAGCTGAGACAAACTGTAAACGTTAATGACAGTTAAGGCACTATTCGCAGTCGTTTACAAGAATTTGAACGGGCGGCTCAACGTCTTACAATCAGAATCGCTCTTACTTCTGCTCATCGCAAAGCCCGTGTTGCTTGGTTCGAGAACACATCCGATGGACAAGGCAACAATAAAGTCACCCTCTCTTCAGTGATGAATCTCACCTTACTGTATCATTTAACAATGGCAGGACTTGAGTTTGGACACAACCAGGAGAGCGATTTACTGGTGCACGATTCACTGATACACAGTGGTAGTTAATTTGTCATGGTATTAGAAGGCTTCTACAGACACTGCAGAACCCTGTTCCAATCATCCAAAGCAACTTGACCAGCCCAAGATACCGTAAGAAATCTTGAGCACAACCGTTTAGCCTGCTCTGAAGGCTATAGGTGATACTGCCATCCTCCAAGATGATGACGCTCGCCCCGTCGAGCTCGTGCGGCGAATGACCTTATTCAGCAATATGGGAGTCATCATGATGACGTGGCCAGCCTATTAAGGTAACCTTTCTCCGACTGAGCACCTCTGGGATGTCCCTCTTCGAAGATTGTTAACAAATTTCCCCTTGCCGATGAAGGTAGCACGGCTAAATACATTTCTGCTTTTTTCGGATACTAGCCCGACCTGTGTTTACTCGATGTGTCCAAAGTGTCTTAATTGTCTTTGCTGCAAACGGTGACATATCCGATTTTTAAATGTCTAGTTTTTGACCAGTATCTGTTGTGTGACACAAATCTCGGTGAAACACTTCACACTTTCTTTGCCTTTGAAAGTATGCTTCCATTTCTTTACGTGATGTGTCAATTTAGAATTCACTAAATGTTGTTGTCATTGATATTACTTACACTCATATCAGTTGTGTGTCTTGGCTTTAACCAATGTTTTTCTAAATGGTCCTTGACGTTTGACCAGTATATAGCATACACATTTATAAAGAAGACAGTTGGTGATTCAGTTCAGAATCCCACCCTCCAAATAAGGCTCAAAGTGGCAAGTGGCTTTTAAATTTAATGTGAATGATCTGTCTGAATAACGTCAAATCAGTTTCATTTATCAAATACAAAGTCATGGACTCTTTTCTTTTCAGACGTATTGGGCATATAGGGCTAGACCTATATTTTTTAGACAAATAGGCAGTCGTTAACTGATGTGGTCAGCATCACACCGACTGCATTTATTTCCCAGGACTTTACCATGGTACCCATTCAAGGCTGAATCGACGTGGAGCCTAGGTAATATTTAAAATAAAAAAATATGGCTTCTTTCGGATTCGAACCCACTACATTCGTATCCGCAGGTTAGCTTCTAGCCGTTAAACCACAGTGGTTCCATTGATCAAATGATTAGAAACATTGTGAGAATATTGTAATTCACTGCTACAATCAAATACGTCTTTCTTTTGTTCGTGATTTTGCATGTACCTAGCTGATAGTAAGTAAATCAAGTTTGGATATATACTGCACGTTAAGACTATCAGTTTTAATCAATGAGATCTATATCAAGCTATAGTTTGTGCATATCTTGAGATACACGTTTTCTATTTTTAACGCATTACTGTATTGCATTTATGTATGTATATATATATAGCTATATAAAAGCAAACCAGTAATATATATATATATATATATATACACACACACATATACACACATACATACATACAGTAAATTATAAGGACAGCTGAAGTCAGCCAAAGCCTAAAAAAAATTCATTTCAGGTGTGTTATCAAGATAACGCTGCAATACTAATATGACTGAACATTTCTGAATATCTACTTCAGATTTAGATTCACGTTGCGATAAAACCTTATTCTTTATTGTGAAATCACGAGTGATTTATCTATCACATGCTTTTGATAATTTTTATTTTTTTAATGGGGTTACTTGAGATCAGGCAATAAACTCTACTTTCTGACTATAACATACATTGAGCCATAATACTATACTTGTTTTAAAATATTTATGTTTTCAATTTTCATTAAAATTACTACATTTACTGTCTGCATTACAGGAAGTGACCAGATTACGCATACCAGGATTAGAGAGAGAGAGAGAGAGAGAGAGAGAGAGAGAGAGAGAGAGAGAGAGAGAGAGAGAGAGAGAGAGACGGAGTTAAACCATGTCTGGATTATATTAACAGACCCCAAAAAAATGTAATTAGTTCGACCATCTAGTAAGAATGCAGCCAGAGCACACTGCATTTAAGACTTTTAACAGCAGAACATCTGAGAGGAAGGCATGGTCAAGACTAAGAAAGAGATGGATAAATAATGTAGCTGAAACCTTTTAAAAAGATAAACAAATCTACCACCTAAGCCACCCGAGAAGCGAACGGAAAATACAGAAAACAGCAGGACTGGGATACATCCTGGTATCAGTGAGACGACAAAAGAAGAAGGGGGCTGCGTATATTTACCAATGTTTATGGCGGTGTATAGTCAGGGGTTTTGAGCCATGGGATTTAGGGCCGCTTCGTTAGGAAGAGCAGTCGCCACGAACTGTGCAGGTTAGGATATTTACTTCTACAGAAAAAGAGTCGCCGTGGCGTAGCGGCTTTACGCTGGCGTGCGGATCAGAAGGTCGGGGGTTAGTTAACTGGCTCCGGGGAACGTTTTTCAAAAATGACCTTGAGGTTGACCCAGCCTTGAGTGTGTACCGGGTGCAGTCCCGGAAAGTAAAGTCTGACCACATCACCCACCTTGTGTCGATTGGTCTATCCCTATGTGCCGTATACGCCTAAAGGCGTGGAAAAGGGACGTTTACCTTTTTAAGTTTCTTATCCAACAGAAAAAGCTTCTATCGGTTTAGGAAAGTTTGTAACTCGGGTAAAGTGTTATAGCCTTGTTAAAGTTGTAATGATAATTAGTGTGTGTTTATATATATATATATATATGTGTGTGTGTGTGTGTGTGTGTGTGTGTGTGTTTGTGTGTGTCTCTCTCTCTCTCTATATATACATCATAAAACTATAAAAACAAATCATAATAAGAGAATGTCTGTACTTGGTGGCGGGACAAAGCCTCCTCGCAGATGTTGATGAAGTGTCGTAATCTCCCAAGTCTGTTTTGTCGCCCCTGGTGGAAGCTAAGCTCCACGACCCATCGACACGTAAGTGTAGCATTCTAACAGCCCTAAACAAAAGTGCTGTTATGTTTACAAATCTATTAACATGCATACAGTGATAAGTCGATATTACAAGGTTAATGCGTATTGAACTATTGAACATCTCTACAGCTTACAATTAATGATATGTCATCAAGAATTTATCAATACTGCCTGTTTGTTTCAGTCCTGCTGGCTATGCATGTTATTGACCATCCGGACTGAGAGTGTGTTTGTTTTATGTGATGGCTAATGAATGATACACTGCTTTGATATTTGTGGCCACACTCGTAATCTTAGTGATTATTTGTGAGAAATAAAAAGATATAAATACTGCGAGTAGTCAGTATGTTACAGGACTCGTAAGGTTAACAAAAATCGATGGCTTATGATGGTTACATGGGTCTTATAAAAAGTGCCACGGCGGATTGGAAAGAATAATAGCAGAAGGCATAGTACCGGGAAAGAGTGCAGGAGCCGATCAGCACGAAGATGCGCACATCTTATAAGAGACACTTTGGGTAGGAGAAGGGAAGAGCTGGTACGAGATAAGTTTCTTTCAGGCAGACCGTGATGACAGCGGCATTCTGCAGCGGACCTGCAGCGTGATGATGACGTGGGTATAGCACTTTTATTTTTGTTTCAAAAATGAATCCCATTCTTACAAAACACAGTTTGTACATCTAGAAGTTAAGGATTTCGATACTGACATCTGCTCCATTCTCTGACTTTAGATTAGTCACAACAAAACAAATAAATTGTGGTAAATACCCGACTTAGACAATGGCGTCCTTCTTCATTTTCTTCACGTTCACCAACTCCAAACTCCAGTGACAAATTCTAATTGTTCACCCACTTCTGGACCTAATCATGGTTCCAGAGCTTGATTGCTGCATACATATCCGTTTTAAAAACCTGAATTTTTTTTTAATGCAGACTGCTGGTTCCTTCCCTATAAAAAAAAACTCCTAATTAGTCGCATTTTACGACGGAAAGATAGTGGGTCTATCACTTGTGTTCCCCACAAAAGCGCCCCGAATCCCACACAGGGAATTAGGATAGGTATAATGAGGGCTGCCGAAATTGTTTGGAGAATAGTACCAAATTTTATTTGTTAGTAGAACGTTTTATTACAAGTACAGATAAACTCAGTTTGAAATAGCTCTACGACCCTTGAATCTTCCTCGCGCTCCCTTACGAGACGGGCACCCTAGTTTGGAGACCACTGATGTATATATATATATATATATATATATATATATATATATATAGAGAGAGAGAGAGAGAGAGAGAGAGAGAGAGACAGAGAGAGAGAGAGAGAGAGAGAGAAAGAGAAAGAAAAAGAGAAAGAATGAAAGAGATCACGAGAGAGCTTTTTAAAAAGCAGAGTTGTAGAAGAAACAACGGGAATTGAAGATATACCAACAGAAATGCTGACATGGAGAAAGTAATCTTATGGGAGAATTCCTATTCGGGAATCGGAAAAAAAAAAAAAAGATGGTAAAGTGCATGATTATGGCGTAATCAATTTATCAACAGATATACCATGAGCAATATTAACTTCATCAACAGGTAAATACTACGGAGGCAATCAACTAGAGTTTATCGATACCTGGTCCAGACCAGACACATAAAGAGCATGCAGTATCGTTTTTGTTTGTCGTTGTTTTTTATTGGTTTCTATATTGGTTGTATAGTCGAGCCTAGATTTTTTTTTTTCATTCTGCGCACACAAAGCCCTATTTACCGTTATTCACTAAATGTTCACAGTCTTGTCTTTCGTCGGAGTTATCTCCACGTTTTGTTTGTGTTTATGTTTATTCGAGGGATCAACATCATAGCACACAGGTGTAACCCATAAGTGCACCGTTCTACTTCTTAGTCAAGCCTGCGTCTGACGAATCTCAACTCAGTGCACGAACTCCGTAGCACCGCCGAGGATCCTGAAATACTTTGGGTAGATTTTTAACTCTAAATTTTTGCGCAGGCAGCGCTGTTAGGCTTCTCGTTTCTATTTCAAACTGCCAAGAGATATTTTTTTACGTGCGCAAGAATACACACGGGCGTTCGGTCTTACTATCCATAGACCAGGGGAAATTTCTAGAAGTCAACGTGAAAAAATCCCAGCCTTCACCGGGGCTTGAATCCGGGACCACTAGCACTCGAGGCGAACACAATACCTGGACACCACTCAGCCCCGTCCACTTATTGTACAGTTTCTAACGCACTGTCATCAGACTCGTGAGAATGTATTGCAGTTATTTAGGAATTTTCTGTTCGAACAGTTCACATAAAAGTAAAAAGTAAAGTACGCCTTTAGGCGTATCGGGCATATGGGAAGAGCGCGCATATTTTACAGACCATCAGCGCTCGGTGGGTAATGTGGTCAGCATTACGCCGGCCGTCGTTACTTTCCCATGACAGCCCATCCTGGTACCCATTTTAGGCTGGGTCCACCTGCGACGCCCCATGCCATGATAAAAATCCACACGACATAAAAAAAACTGCCTTAACGCATTTAAAGTTTGGTGAATTAATACAAATTAGTTGCATATCCTTTGCATGACGTTGCAGAACCAATCCTAGCATTTTTTGGCTGTTGTGGTTTTTCTAAGCAACTTTTACGTTCAGTAGTTTGCCAGTGCTTTCTGAACAGTCAGAGCTCAGTTCCACTGTCGAAACCAAGGCAAGACAAATCGTCCGCAGCTGGGATCGAACCCGGCAAGCCGGCATTACGAAGCGCGTTCGCAACGCCTAAGCCACAGACGCTGACACAGCCAGGTCCATATTTTCATATTAACCCGTAGTAGTTGGGTTAAAAGATCACTATTACGCTGGCCACCTTTACTTCCGTACTCTCGCCTGCAGATCCCAATGTCGTGGGTTCGGTTCCTAACGAATTCGGAGTTTTTACAAAAATAACATTGGCTCCAAGGTCGACCCGACCTTAAACGGGTACCAGGTAATGTCCAGGGAGTAAAGGCAGCCGGTGTGATGTTTGACCACATCACCCACCAAGTGACGACTAGTCTATAAAATATAGGTCTATCCCCATATGCATAATATGCCTGAGAGGCGTGGACATGGGACCTTTAATTTATTTACCTTTACTTCACAGGGAATTTTCTAATAGGTATGTTGACTTAGGTCTACCGTGTCACTGACAACAATCGCAGTTCATAAGGGATTTCATCGCATAGCTGTCGGCTCAACTGATTATGCTTCTAGTTGCTGCGATACAGCAGAAAGTAAATATACAGTATAAGATATTAGTCAAGAAACTACGATTACAATTTACAAAGTAATACCTGCTAGTTAACCAAATCTGACTTGACAATTCCTAGTGGATGTGAACATGCAAACTGTACACATTGATTTTATAAAAGATCCTTGGAGATGATAGCATCCCAACAGAGAGCTGAAGCTTGTATTAAGTATAGAATCAAATGCCGACTAGTTTGATGACGTTGTTATCTAAAAGCCTAATGTAGCACTTGGGCTATAGGGGCGGAAGCTACCGACTGAGAAATTACCGATATCGCCATTTATATTTGTTTTCCGTATTGATTTAATCAGCAACGTTTACACATGATCAGTCAAACCAGCAAGAGTCTTCGGGCAGTAGCTACAATAAGTTTCATTGTTACGTGGAGTTTCGGGTATTGCGAGTTAGCAGATAATATGTTTGTTCGTTCTTGTATGTCTCTTACACTTATAGCTGTGTCACTTTGTTTTTTATCTACTTCTCCACGTTTCCCTTCTCTCTTTTCAATCTTCCTTATCTCGTCTGCCTTTATTTATTTCTTTATTTGACCACGTAGGCTTGAATGCACTGATTTTAGATACATTGTTATATATATTTTTAAAACTGTATGACCTATCCAATGCCAGCGTCTTTTCCGCACCTGTAGGTTCACTAATATGTGTTTATTTCTCTCACAAAGCATCCCATATGCGATTATTACACAATCTGATTCCCTTTATTCTTTAAAGGCACCAGTCAATGAATGTTTGTACATTTTTAGTAATTGATTTTCTCGATCTCTGTCTCAGCACCACGGAAAAGTAGTGACGTCACATTGAAGCTAAATGTTCTAACCGTGGAAGCCTTCCCTTCAAAAACCCTGCCTCAAGTAAATCTATAATATTACAAAAATACTATGTTCTATTTGTGTATATCTCAAGATGTTTGACGTTTTCTGTATTTTACCAATATTATGATCAAATTATTTCAAAAGCATTTTAAGACCCATGCCGGGCTGATATCTTAAGTAAAATAAAATAAAAAATTACACCAGTTGGTGTTGGTAATCATATATGGTCGGCTCTGCGGCTAAGTCGATTCGTAATGCCGAGGTGCCGGGTTCGATACCAGCTGCGGGCCATGCGCCTTGCGTTGGTTTCGACAGTGGTATCAGGGAGCCGACCGTCCAATAGAAATGGCAAACTACTGCACGTAATCTGGTAATCTGGTAATCCTAGTTTCAGCTTCATAGCAAACGGTCACCCCATAGTTGCTCCTCTCCTGTGCCAACGAAAAACACACGTAGCTCACAGTGTCACGCTATGCACTCAACTCAGAAGCTGGGCGACGAAACTATATCCTTCCAGTCTACAAATGGAGCAAAATTGCAACGGCCACCGTCTGGGAAAAAAGATCCATTTTGACCTAAAGCATTATATGAGGGTTGATAAACTGTCACCTTAGCAGTACCCTCATTATTAGCTGGGGAAGGGACTAAGGACAATGACGTGCATCACCATGCTTAACTCCCATGTCACGCAATCGTGTTAGTGTCAGGGATTCCTCATTCCCCACTAGCCCAGTTCGTACAGCGTTGACGATATCTGCTCTGTCCATGCTTTTCCCCGCAATCATTGGTGCAGTGCTTGCCAGTTGGTCCGCTCGCTCCTTTCCCTTTACGCCCGCATGACCGGGTGTGTAGATCCAGGTTACGGAGGTTAAGTGCGATTGCCGAATGCTTTCTATCCATTAAGAGCGCATACTGCCTGTTGCTATCTTCTGAAGCATATTCATTGAGTCTGAGACAATTACTGCCTGTGTGGCGGTTTGCTCGGATACCCATGCTAAAGCTCTAGAAGCAGCGGCTATTTCCATT
Organism: Candidula unifasciata; assembly: GCA_905116865.2. Classification (NCBI taxonomy): domain Eukaryota; kingdom Metazoa; phylum Mollusca; class Gastropoda; order Stylommatophora; family Geomitridae; genus Candidula; species Candidula unifasciata. Next base: position 65,164 of record CAJHNH020000963.1, on the reverse strand, counting down.
GTCATGCTTGACGTGGTTGTCTGGTAAGCGCCGCTGTCCTCATGTATTGTTTTCCCCCTTCTTTGCGCTGTGTATGCCCATGCTGACCTTGATCCGCGCTTCACGGATCCATCTGTGTAGATGATGATATCTTCTGGGTCTGAATGCTGATCTATCAGTTTCCTTACTTCTGTGTCTACGGCCGCAGGAATTTGATCCCTGCAGTACCTTCCGAGTGGGATGACAACCTTAGAGATGCCATGCATGTCTATTGGTGTATTCGTCCATTCTTTTCCGTGACTGATCACGTCTAGGTCACATACCTGCTGGATTAACTCCTCAGCCTTTGCCATCTAAGAGCGGCCTCTTTTGAGACGCGTTCCTTTTGTGTCGTGTATAGCTTTGTGCAAAGGGTTGTTAACGTCTGCCAATACCCTCATGTAAGCCTTGACCTGTGCCACTTTGCATCTGCTAGTCATCGTCGGCAAACCTAGGACATAACGCATGGCGTTGCAGGAGGTGTCTTTTGTGCAGCCAAGTATGAGTCTCATGGCTTCATTTTGTACTCGGTCCAGTCTTTCTAGCTGGGTTTTGCTGACAGTGAGGAGGGCAAGACCATAGTCAATGACGCTAAGCACAAGCCCTTGGTAGAGAAGGAAAAGTAGGCGTTGTTCAATATCAGCTGCTGCTAGCACCTTGAGTGCTGTCAAACCTTTTCTTCCTCTAAGTATGACGTTGTCTACGTGGCATTTGAATGACAGGCATCTATCAAATGTCATGCCCAGGTATTTCATGGTGTCCGTTTTCTCGATGTCCACACCACAGATGCTTACGACTGGTGTTGGTGTACTTACGATGTGGGTATTCAGAGAGAACCATGTTAAGAAGGCTTTGGACGGGTTCACCAGAGCTCTTGATTCCTGGCACCACACACTGTCTGTCTAGTTCGTGTTGTAGTGTGGTTGTAATTTCCTGCCTCTTTTTACCTCGACGGTAAACAAGGATATCATCTGCATACGACATTGTTCTGCCTAGGCCTATGCTTTGTGCACTCGTTACTCCTGCTGTGTACACATTGAAAAGCACAGGCGACAATGGTGATCCCTGGGGCAGACCCATTAGGACGCGTTGAGGTTCGGATGCCCATTCACCACATCGAAGCGACACTGTTCTTTCAAATAGCGCTGCTGCGATCCAGTTGACGATTTTTGTTTCTATCTGCAAATCCAATAGCAGTCTGATGAGCATGCTGTATGGGACGCTGTTGTACGCATCGTCTAAGTCAACAGCGGCTGCAGCCATTTCCATTCCCTCCTGGAAACCCTCATATGTGGCGTAGGCAAATACTGCAGCATTGCACCATGTATCTCTTCCTGGTCGGTACCCACCTAGTGTAGCGGGGAATAGGCCACCTGACTCTAATGTTTGGGTCAATGTTCTGGCAACAATTTTTTCTATGAGTTTTCCTACAGTGTTCTGGAGTGTGATGATTCTGTAGCCATTTATTCTCGTGTGGTCTTTTCCTGGCTTAGGAACCGGTCTGAGGAAGCTGTGGAGCCAGTCATAAGGGATAATGCCAGTTTTCATGGTGTTGTTAAAAATCGTGCATAGTTCATCCATATCTGTCGACTCGAGGCTTTTGAAGTCGCTGTATCTAATGCCATCAGGCCCTGGAGCTGTGTCTGGACAGGTCTTCAGTGTTGCTCTGATGCAGTCCGTTGAGATGTATACTGTATCATCGACTTCCTCTATTTCAGCCATATCATGTAAACTCTGTTTCATCTGCTCCCTCTCTTCCCTCTTTCTTTTCCGTCTGCAGGAGAAATCTGTGCAGGAAAGCCTCGCCTTTGTTTTTATCCGATTGTAACACTACCCCGTTGTCCATCTTTAGCTCGGGCAAAACAGAGGGTTGTTTGCCTCCGTTCATCTTTTGGCCTAGAGACACCACACAACAGCCAGGGGCTGCTAGGCATGGTTCTGCTACGTCCTGTACAGGAAACGCAACTAACCTTAAATCATGTATGTTGACAGTCTTCTGTCTCGTGTGTCATGGTAATTTTCAGATCTCAATAATAATTCTCAATCTAAATATGTATGTATATCTCACTTGCAAAACTCTCCTTGTGTGCCGTTTTTTTTTTGTTGTATCCCCCTCCCCCCACTTTTCCCTTTTGCATTGTATCCCCCAGTAGACAAAGACCCTCACCCAAATTACACCACATCGTTATCGTGTTTCTGTCCTGTAGTTCACCCCATATTGTTTACGTCTCTTTCGAATACTATTTTTGAGTGTGGTTTAGTCTGCTTTTATTCCTTTGACTCTATTAATTAGTTCAAGTGTAGGGGCTTTTGAATTATATTGTAATCAGGGTTTCTCAATATGTATCTCATAAATTTTAACATTCCACGTATAAAAGTGTATTTTTTTTCCTTTTCGCTTTACGGGGGGGGGGGGGGGGGGAATTGAACAAAAAGTCGAACACGTTCAATCTTTCTGCTCGAGGCTCAGATGAAAGGTAAGACGGACATTTAATCAGAATGCTACTGGCACCATTAGTATCGTAACTCTTCGCTGGCTGCTGAAGATGAGGACGGAGCGTTTATGAGAATGCTCCGAGTGCTGTGATGTCGGTTCCTGAATCAAATCAAATCAAATCCTTCTGAAAACAACTTCTGTTATAATTG
>CAJHNH020000963.1:0-57500 GCA_905116865.2 Candidula unifasciata | reverse complement strand
GAGGATAAAAATCATTTGCTGTTTTGCTGGAAACGAAACATTTGGATGGCTATAAGCAGTGGTCCCTCAGTAAAAATGTGAATTACTTGTACTTCCTAAACCTCGAAAATAAGAAATGGAAATGAATATGTGAGAGGCAATATTCTGTTTCAAACAAACAAATAATGATGATGATTATAACAATGATAACGATAATGTGCCGAACAGCAATTAAATATTATAACATATTTAAAATGTTGAGAAATGTATCGATAAATATTTTGAAAGAAGAATTTAGATACATGGGTAGAGAGGACAGTTCAGTCTCCTTGGAAATGTTTTTTGTATGTGAAAGGGTGGGACCTTAGCTTCCTTGCAATTTTTCTATATTGAAAACGTGGTAGGGCCTCAAGGGGCCTAAGCCACCAGGTTCTAGCTACCCTGAACTGATCTGTAAGTTCCTGGCATCCATCTGCAAATATCCACAATACGTCTGCGTTAACATCCACCACGTTGGGGGTCAAGTTAACAACTGAGCGTTATAAACGAATCGAAGTCTGAAACAACCAATGAGGTTTAGTGTCCGTTTAAATGTGTTTGGATGTATTGTTTTTAATACTGAGGGCGGAGCAGTCGCTCTTTTATCTTGGTTCCAGTTACGCGAGCGTATCTTCTATGTGTAAGTTGTATCAATATCACTGCAGTCACTCTCTACCCGCTAGAAGTTTTGGTTGACAGATTTGGCAAGGGTAATGCACTATTGATCTTGACACAGTCGCTCAAGTACAGTATATCGCTGATGGGAAATACCAATGTTTGTTTAGGGCGAGAGACGAGTCGGAAAAAAAGGGAAAAAAAATACTGGGAGGTGGAGGGAAGAACTAGACATGAACACAAACACTGAGTGATCCCACCATTGATATGCTTTATTTATGTCAAGTGAGAGTAACTTTCTCCTGCAGCCAAATATATTCGTCTATTTGGTAACAGGCCACCATTATTATCGATATCAGTTTGAATGTATTCTTTGTAAACTATCCCAGATTAACGTCTTTTATTCAGCATAGCAGTTGAAATTTCAAAGTACATAACCTTTTCACGCCACTAGCACATCGCAGATATTATATTAGGTTAGGTTAGTTGCGTATCCTTTACAGGACGTTGCAGAACCAACCCCATGTGTGGTTTTTCTAGGCAAATTTACGTCCAGTAGTTTGCCATTGCTTTCTGGACGATCGGTTTTCTTGATACCACTGTCGAAACCAACGCAAGGCGCATGGCCCGCAGCTGGGATCGAACCCGGCATCCCGGCATTACGAAGTGTTCGCATCGACTTAGCCAAAATATTTTATTAGACTCATAATTTGTAGGTCAATCAACACCTGGAGTTGATGTGATCAACATCATACCGACCGCCTTTTTTTCAAAGGGCATTTCCGGGCACCCATGTAGGCTAGGTAAACGTGAAAGCCTAGGTCAATTTTTTTTTAAATACCAACAGAAGCTGATACTAATAGAACACTTTCAGGCATACATGCATGCGTCTCTTTGCTTTGAAAAAAAAATAATTACTGAGTGATTTATTATATTCATACAGTATAAAAGAGCACTTTATGACACAGTCTTCTTGGCTAATCTGTGCTACTATTGCCAGACCTGGAAAATGACATAAAAAAACACAAATTACAACTAAAATGAGATTCCTACGAAGGGCTTGTAATTTAAGATCAGGAATGATAAAATCCTAAGGAGAATGTGTGTAGCGGCAGCGCTAGATTTCATTAGAAGACAGCAGATGGAATGGTTTGGCCGTATAAAGCGGATAATAAACAATAAACGACAGCAAGCAATGATGTACATACCAGACAGGAAGCGAAGAGGAGGCCGACCATGCAAACCAGGGACAGAAGAAATAACAGTCCCTGAGAATGCCCACTTACGAAACGCACAAACGGGCATTTCCCCGTAAATTTCACTTCATCATTAGACTTGATACGGTGTTTCGAATTGGTTAACATGAAAACTTGAATCTTCAGCGAACAAAACTAAATATTTTTTTTTTTAAATGAATGCCATCTCCATAAATGTGGTTGGCTGCATACACACACACACACACACACACACACACACACTCTCACACACACACACACACACTCACACACACGCACACTCACACACACGCACGCATGCACACACACACACATACGCACACACACACACACACACACACACACACACACACACTCACTGTCTTTGGTAAATTTAAGCAAGGAGGTCCCAGTCTCTTTCATGCGGTCATTCTCCCACGACTTTCTGCAAGCCGCACTTTGTCTTTTTAATCACTGCTGTGGAAATCGATTACATGAACTTGGAGAAATGTGAGAAGTGGTCACTAACTTCAAGGTGTTTCAAAACATCATCTTCCCAGACGCATTTATATTTTTTCAGAGACCTCAGTTGGGTTATTTTGTGTATTCTTGTTTTTATCGGTTACACCGTCTTTTCATGTTGTGTGCATAATATTACGGTGGACCTCAGCCAGGTGGGAAAATTGGGAGGGGGGAAAAGGGGGGGGGGCGGGGGCATCGGGGACAAATGTTTTAACTGCAGTTACAAAAATAACTAAGTGCTTTTTTAACGCAAGCATTGCATCGGGCATAGGACGCTTAACGCATTTGTTTATTGACGAATCGTTATTCGATGGGTGAAGGGGAAAAATTACACCGGGCGCCTTTACTTTCCAGAACATTGGTTAGTAGCCATTTTAGGCTGGGTCGATCTGGGAGTAAAGGTCAAATTTTTTTTTTTTTTAAATCCCCCAAATACCGATTTGAACCTAAAACGTTTGGATCAAGAGGCGAGGGAGTGTCCTCCACTGTGTCAATATTAGAAACCAAATATCTTACATGAGGTCATCATGTAATGCTATGTCCTTAAACTAGTAATGTCGTAATTTTTCATTGCATATGCAGGAATTTCACTGTGGATTCGGGAGCCTAATTTTTCGGCAATAGGGAAAAATAGACCATCTCCCTCCCTATCAAGCATGTCTTAAAAGACGACTAATTAGAAATGTTTTTATTAAAAAGATTGAGTGCATCTCTCTAAGAGGCGAGGAACAAACTGTTTGGGTACAAATAAGCAGATCTGTAAAACGGATGTACATCCACCTAGCATCTATCTATCTATCTATCTATCTATCTATCTGTAGTAGGGTGGAAGCGACGAAGACTACAGGACAACAGATTAAAGGTCTTTGAGAGGTTTATCCTGGTTTAAAAATGCTAACCGGCCTTTTGGGAAACATTGGCAGTTAATAAAGTATACGAAAGATGGGTAAAAATCTGGCTCGCTGGGTATAAAAGATTGTGTCTAGTCTCGCAGCGATCTATTCGACTTCCGGACCAAACTGTGGAAGCCTGACCCAAGAAGACTGATGCTTTGCACAATGGGCTGGTCTATGGGCATGGCGACCACAGGTAACGTTCGTGGTCGGACTGATGGCAGTCAAGGGTACGTTCAGTGGTTAGTTGGTTAAAATAGATTTTCATTGGTATTCTAGACAAGGAATAGTTAAATGGTAAATTGCTGTATGTTTGAGGTTTTGTTTCAGCACGTGGTCGTTTATGTCGTTACTTTTGGCCATGCTGATGTGAAGTTCAATAAAATTATGTTCAACGTTGTATCCATAGTTACAGTTGTTTCCTTCAGCTTAGGACTTCTAGTAGTTAGTGTGCTTAGTAGTTTTCTAGTTTAGTTGATTATTACCTGACTTATTAGACTCTACACAGAAGATCTAATGCCTGGACTAGAATATTATTGTTTCTAGCCCCCACCTAAACGAATCTATACTATTCTATTTCCTATTTTTTATTATATTAGTACCAGGGGCTTTCTGGCCCTGTTACAAATGGCGTCGTCTGGCAAGGATTTTGGTGGCCATTAGATAATTTGTGTCTAGCCTAGTTAGTTCAAGTAATAATAGTAGTTTATAGTTTAGATTGATTTTTAAATGGCGCCCAACTTGTGGGGCTTCTATATTGCAGTCTTTTGTTGATATTTGTTTAGTTAGATGTGACAGGATTTAATTCACACAGGAGTTCTAGTTTGTGCAGGTAATAGTAGTGATTTTTAAATTTTAAATTCGGTTTTTATGGCGCCTACGTGCTCTTTTATTTCAGACTTTAAATATGTTAGCCCACGTGTGTGGTTTCGTTATCGAAGACTTGGGTTGTTCATAGTTAGGTTTTATATCATCTTGTTCACGGATGAGTAGAGTTGTGGAGTAATTTAATTAGCCAGGTCTAGACGGCTCAGATTATCGCGTCTTGATCCTAATTTGGTTTAGGACTTGTGTAGGTTCAGCCTGTGTAGTTTTATTGTGTGTTAGTTTTATTATATGTTAGTTTTGTTTTCACTAGCCGTAGTCGGCGTCTATTGTTAAGTTAACTGGGCGTGGTCAGTGTCTATTGTCGACTAGGAGTGGTTTTGTCTATTGTCCACGGAGTGACTTGTTTACGTCTCGACCTGAACTTGGGGTCAGTTTATCTTGATTTATGTCTCCACATCAAGGTTTAACTGTAGGTCTGTTTGTATAGTAGGGAGCCTTGTTTAAAGTACACTGACCGAGCCACTTAAGCAATGACGTTTTTTTAAACATTGCTGGTACCAGTACCAGTGAAACATTGTAGGCTTCGGCCGAGGTAATTTCGTTCCATTCTCATGTAGGCTTCGGCCGAGGTAATTGTTGAATGTCACTTGGAAGCCAAGCGGTGTTGGCAGTGACGAGAGGATTGTCTCTTGATGGCCGAGCGGCCGAGACATTGGCAAAAGTGGTAACGTGTCCAATCAGTCCATTGTAGGCTTCGGCCGAGGTAATTGTTGAATGTCACTTCGAAGCCAAGCGGTGTTGGCAGTGACGAGAGGATTGTCTCTTGATGGCCGAGCGGCCGAGACATTGGCAAAAGTGGTAACGTGTCCGATCAGTCCATTGTAGGCTTTTTCAAAGCCGAGGTAATTGTAGGCCTTCCATGAGGCCGAGGTAATGTCCGATATGTCTCTGATGGCCACGCGGCCGAGACAAGAGTGTGTTATGTCTCTCGAGGGCCACGCGGCCGAGACAATGTCCATTGTAGGCCTTTGGCCGAGGTAGTAAACGAAAATGTCCGTTTGTAGGCTATGCCAAAGCCGAGGTAATTGTAGGCTATGCCAAAGCCGAGGTAATGTCCGATATGTCTCTCGAGGGCCACGCGGCCGAGACAAGAGTCTGTTACGTCTCTCCAAGGCCACGCGGCCGAGACAATGTCTTTTGTAGGCCTTTGGCCGAGGTAGTAAACGAAAATGTCCATTGTAAGCCCTGCGGCTGAGGTATCAAATATGACAACTTATCTACGGAGAATTACTGGACGTCGGAGAGGAAATCCAACTGATCAAGAATCCGGATGTTAACTGATTACTATGTTTTATTGCAGTAACATGTTTTTTTATTTTATTTTAGGTTTTGCTTGTTGTGTTTTAGTAGTGATTTGATATGTGTTTAACGCATTGTTCTAGCGAGGAGCGGATTAATTGGGGGTTTGTTCTACTCTGATGGTGTCTCGGACCAAAGCGCACACGCTAACGTGTTCCGATGATATCGCCATTATTGATGTAGAGGGGGGATTTGTAGTGATTTTGCAGATGGTAGCTGAAACTCGAACGCAAATGTTCACTGGATGTTTCATGACTACTGCCATCTTTGTAATTTCTTATTTGGGACTTATACGTTCCTTATCCAGTTTCCTTGGGACGAGTCATGCTTTGATCATATATCGATGTCAGCTATTTTTGGGTGAATGTTATTAATGATACTGCAAGCAACTAGTGAGTACATAATGTCAGGGGGATAATTTTATTTCAGGTGGCTATGACCAGTAACTCTGTTGGATGTATAACAGGAGTTGGGGGATGATTTTTAGACAATTGATGTTACATATTGTGTGGTTGCCGGGACGTCAACAAAAATAATAATCCGACGTGTAGTAGGGTGGAAGCGACGAAGACTACAGGACAACAGATTAAAGGTCTTTGAGAGGTTTATCCTGGTTTGAAAATGCTAACCGGCCTTTTGAGAAACATTGGCAGTTAATAAAGTATACGAAAGATGGGTAAAAATCTGGCTCACTGGGTATAAAAGATTTTGTCTAGTCTCGCAGCGATCTATTCGACTTCCGGACCAACCTGTGGAAGCCTGACCCAAGAAGACTGATGCTTTGCACAATGGGCTGGTCTATGGGCTTGGCGACCACAGGTAACGTTCGTGGTCGGACTGATGGCAGTCAAGGGTACGTTCAGTGGTTAGTTGGTTAAAATAGATTTTCATTGGTATTCTAGACAAGGAATAGTTAAATGGTAAATTGCTGTATGTTTGAGGTTTTGTTTCAGCACGTGGTCGTTTATGTCGTTACTTTTGGCCATGCTGATGTGAAGTTCAATAAAATTATGTTCAACGTTGTATCCATAGTTACAGTTGTTTCCTTCAGCTTAGGACTTCTAGTAGTTAGTGTGCTTAGTAGTTTTCTAGTTTAGTTGATTATTACCTGACTTATTAGACTCTACACAGAAGATCTAATGCCTGGACTAGAATATTATTGTTTCTAGCCCCCACCTAAACGAATCTATACTATTCTATTTCCTATTTTTTATTATATTAGTACCAGGGGCTTTCTGGCCCTGTTACATATCTATCTATCTATCTATCTATCTATCTATCTATCTATCTATCTATCTATCTATCTATCTATCTATCTATCTATCTATCTATCTATCTATCTATCTATCTATCTATCTATCTATCTATCTATCTATCTATCTATCTATCTATCTATCTATCTATCTATCTATCTATCTATCTATCTTATCAATCTATCTATCTTATCTATCTATCTATGTTATCTATCTATCTATCTCATCTATCTATCTATCTCATCTATCTATCTATCTCATCTATCTATCTCATCTATCTATCTATCTATCTATCTATCTATCTATCTATCTATCTATCTATCTATCTATCTATCTATCTATCTATCTATCTATCTATCTATCTGTCTGTCTGTCTGTCTGTCTATCTGTCTATCTATCTATCTATCTATCTATCTATCTATCTATCTATCTATCTATCTATCTATCTATCTATCTATCTATCTATCTATCTATCTATCTATTTGTCCGTCCGTCTGTATATCTGTTTATACGTCTGTCTGTCTGTTTATATGCCTGTCTGTTTCTCTGTCTGTTTGCCTGTATGGCTGGCTGAATGTCTGTCTGCCTGTATGGCTGGCTGCCTTCCTGTCTCAGTGTCTGACTCTATTGTTGACGTATTCTTTACCTATGAAGTTGGTTCTTTATTTACTGGGTGTTACTTAGGGACTTACATTTGAATTCACAGATAACATTAACCTTAAGAGGAACAATAAACGGAGACCTGGTAAATCACAGTAGTTTCTGTGTGGGCACAGCTGGATAGCGCGATCTCAGAAACTGATATGTTGGGATAGGCTGTGCTTTTTTTACCAGTCTCCCGGAGACCACCTAATGGTGCGACAAGCACTGTATGAAACGTACGTGTGTGTACGACAACATCTAATGGTGTGACGAGCAGTGTGTGAAGCGTGCGTGTGTATACGACATCAGGAATTCAATGTTTCTGTCTGCAGTAGCACACTACGCCTGACCGAGTATTACCCAAGCATAATGGTGAAGTTTTTACAGCTGACATTTAGTCTGGGATTTTAATGAATATAGACAACATATGTGTTTCCTGCAAGGTTTGTATGTCTGGTTGATGTGGAAATAGCATAGGTTAAAGAACATGGGTGCTCATCCTAACTGAGGAAAAGGAGAGGCCCGGGGGGGGGGGGAGGGGGGAACCGTGATCTGGGCCTCTAAAATATGTTGCAATGGAACTAAGCAGTTTCCATTATGCATATATGAAAATCTGTTTATGCATTTCGTATCGTTTCAAATAAATTATATTTAAATGCCCTTCAGCACAGTATTACTAGAATTATTGTTATTTTTATTATATGCTCCTATACTAATATTAGGGCCCATTGTCTCCCCTGCACCCCCCGCCCCCTCCCAACCGCGTGTTTCCTCGTTGTTGCTGTCAAATAGAAAACCCCATGTGTTGAGCGTTTTCTATATCCCCCCCCCCCCCTCTCCCCAACAGGGGCTAGCTAGAATCTTCTCTGACCGAAGAAATAAAATTCAAAGGTAGAACACAACATGAAATATTTATTTTGTATACAGTCTTCACCCTTGCTGACGATGTCACCCATGGAGTAATGATTGGTCTATTACAATTTGGGGTAGATTATATTTTCAAGTATCTTTCGTAGTATCTACATTTAAATATGTTTATGTATTTGTTTCATACCTCTATGTTGTACAGAAAATATGCGTGGTAGTATCCCCGTCAATTTACTGAATCCTCAAATTTTATAAGGGATCAATGCACAGCACCTCGTCAGTTAGCTACATTGTTGGCCTAGTATGAATGTGAATAAAACATATAACTGAAAAGTACAATTAAATATACTAAGCTAACCTCCCTAAACAATTATAAATGATATTAAATATATTCAGCTTTATCTGATCAGGTAGAATGCACATGCCTGCATTTGATGTATCCTACCCCTAGAGATACACTCTTTAAATAATGGGGCATAGAAGAGAGGGAGGAAAGTAAGAGCAAATTGAGATGTGGAGGAGAGTGAAAGCTGAACTAGCAGGAACAAAGCTGAAAGGTCGAGAATATTCTACTTTAAGCGATCATGTGGCACGTAACGTACGTTTTGATATTTCTGAAAGTCGGCCAGACTAATATTTTCTCCCGATCCATGGGGCTAAGATCCTCATATTTCCACTAGGATTTTACAGGTTCTCAGAAAGTAAACTTCTATTCGCTAAATGCAAAGGCAGAGGATAGATAAAGACAAGGATGTGGTAGCTTGGTTACACTGTAAGTTGTAAGCGCCAGTTTAACTTGTGTGAGCGTTTCAACTGTACTGCTGTAAGTGTTTGAATGATCAACATGTTTCGTTATCAGTTTAATAAACACATCCATTTAATTAAGTTATTCATTAACACTCTGCAGTAAAGTTCTCTTTGTAATCTGAGTCAGTAGTCGTATAGTGTTCTTAGAATAACACGGACCAAGGATATCCTACATGATCGTAACAGCATCCTGTCCCGAAAGTTGATGTATTCTAGCCATGCTGAGCGCCATATTGGCCTGGAAAAAACTGTAATGAAGGGTGCAGTTTATTGAAAACGAGGCAGAGACCCACCTCCGCGAAGGTGGATACAAGACATTGAAGAATCATTGGCTTTAAAAAGCAAATAGGGCTGGGTAACTAGCTAGAGAAAGAGAGAAACTTTTAGCGTGTCGTGAAGAGAACGGCATCTTGTTATTGAGCTGTTATGTAGTTATCCTTTTTTCTTTAACTTGCATCTGTCCTTCTTATTTCTGATATTCCCAGGTTATCCTAATTCATATTTTCCGACTCAGAACTGTGTGAGTCAAACTTTCGAGCTCGCTTTCGGGTGGTACTTTCCTCTTAACAGTACGTAAACATCTCATTCAACTCTTTAGACAGGTGTCGTCAGAATGCACCCTTTGAGACGAATGTTTAATGCATTCGAAATTACTCTACGCTAGACAACACAGGAGTGTCTCTTTCCTGATTGATACAATATGCATGTAGCATTTACAACAGGAGTTCGAGGATTTCCCGTATCTCTATTTTTACTTCACGGTTATTCCATTGATGGTGAACATTACGCTAATCTCCCCAGAGTTAGCCTCGCCCACATACGCACTAGGTCACTATTCATTCACAGTTTGTTAGGCTGTTCGACTTTGCTGAAGGTTACGGGTGTGGCCCGCTCTATTGTTTGTTTTCTGTGTTGTCTTCCATTTACGTTTTTATTCCGAGAAAGAGAATGCCTGTGACATAAGTTGCAGCACTCTCTTATGTGGGAGTGGGGGGGGGGGGGAAATAGGCGGAGGGGGCTTGTGTTAGGGCCAGTGTTGCATGTTTTTAGAGCGTTAAAAGCTCTAGCGTGCTGAAATACAAAACACGCGATATCAACTGTATTGCGGAACACCCCAGTAACCTTACGCGAAGGTGTCTAGGCTCAGGAACTATCAATCAAAAGTGACCTAGTATGTATATAGGTGGGGCTAACTCTGTTTGGGGAGATTTGCGTTACGTTTACCCCATTGCTAGCTTCAGGGTGTTATATGAGGAGGTCACAGTCTATTCAACGATGCGCAGCCGTATTCATTTTTGTGTCACAAACACACGTCATGTGTGCCACACACTCTGCAGTTTCGTTTTACAATCTGTTGATCTTTAAAGATTCTTCGGCTTTTTTACCGTTCCAGATCCCGTGTACTAGAGATTGAATTTTCTTCACAGTAAGATAGTATTTTTCCATATTTCTTTTTAATAATGCTAGCGTAACTATTTAAAGACACTATCCATATAATATATCACTTACTAAACAAGCGGAACAGCGCATAAATGCATTTGAATATAAATGTTACTGACAGGTTCTAAGAATATCTTGGGTAAAGAAAAGATCAAATGCATCCATACTTCAAGAGCTGAATATTGAAGAGGGTTGGCTAGTAAAGACAATAAAACAAAGAAAATTGAAATATTTTGGTCACTTGAAACGTCATGGAAGTCTAGAGAGAACAATAATGGAGGGGTATATGTCTGGGAAGAGAGGAAGAGGAAGGCCAAGGAGAAGATGGGTGCAGGATGTGGCAGATGATCTCCAGATGGGTGTATCAGACGCAGGACATCTTGCTCAGGATAGGAAGGTTTTCCGGAGGGTTGTTATGGCAGCGAGGTTCCGCGAGGGACATGCTACTGAATGAATGAATGAATGAATCCATATAATTCCTTTCTGAATACTACGCTAACAAAGAATATTCGAAATGTTGACAGTGCGTGTTTCTGTAATAACATGAAATTCGCTTACATCATCTACCTTAGAGTGCTGTGTCACATACAATTCACACATCTGAATACGAATACTCTAAGAGGTTTTCGAATATTTCGAACTATTTTGCATGCGATCTTTTCTTTGGAACAAAAGAGTTTTTGAGACATTATATTAGGCAATTCAGGAAGTCTTCCTGGTTCTCTCAGCTACGACTAGCCGTCTTTACAGATAATACATAATTTGTATTATAACATAATAATATTGAAGCAAACACTAACATGACGACTCAATAAACAGCAATGCCAGTGTATTTAAAGGTGAAAGTGCAACAGAATCTTGCGTTTCTTTTCAAACGTCGGAGCAAATACGGTAAGTTGAGCAGGATATAACCAAGAATAGTTTGTGTACACTTCTAGGAGGTTGAATTTTATTTTTACTTGCTACATATTATGAGTTGAGGACTCTTTCACAATTACTTTAAAAAATGGATTTTCAAATTTGAATATTACAAAAACATTCATTGAGTGGCATCGACAAATGGGGAAAAAATGAACATAGAGACAGAGGCTAGCACATAGAGACAGAGATTAGCACATAGAGACAGAGGCTAGCACATAGACACTTGTACATAGAGACAGAGCTTAGCACATAGAGACAGAGGCTAGCACATAGACACTATCACATAGAGACAGAGATTAGCACATAGACTTTATCACATAGAGACAGAGATTAGCACATAGAGACAGAGGCTAGCACATAGACACTATCACATAGAGACAGAGATTAGCACATAGACTTTATCACATAGAGACAAAGATTAGCACATAGACACTATCACAAAGAGACAGAGACTAGCACACGGAGACAGAGACTTGCATACAGAGACAGAGACTGGCGCATAGAGCAGAGACTAGCACATAGAGAAAGAGACTAGCACCAAGAGACCGAGATTAGCACACAGAGACAGAGATTAGCACATAGAGACAGAGATTAGCACCAAGAGACAGAGACTAGCACACAGAAAAAGAGACTAGCACATAGACACAGAGACCAGCACACAGAGACAGAGACTAGCACATAGACACAGGGACTATCACACTGAGACAGAGACTATCACATATAGACAGAGACTAGCACGTAGAGACAGAGACTAACACATAGAGACAGAGACTAGCACACTGAGACAGAGACTAGCACACAGAGACAGAGACTAGCACATAGACACAAAGACACAGAGACAGAGACTAGCACACTGAGACAGAGATTAGCACATAGGGACAGAGATAAGCACATAGAGACAGAGATTAGCACCAAGAGACAGAGACTAGCACACAGACACAGAGACTAGCACATAGAGACAGAGACTAGCACACAGACACAGAGACTAGCACATAGAGACAGAGACTAGCACAAAGAGACAGAGACTAGCACATAGATACATAGACTAGGACATAGACACAGAGACTAGCACACTGAGACAGAGACTAGCACATAGAGACATAGACTAGGACATAGACACAGAGACTAGCACACTGAGACAGAGACTAGCACACAGAGACATAATAGACTAGCACAGAGAGAGAGAGACTAGTACATAGAGACAGAGACTAGCACATAGAGACAGAGACTAGCACAAAGAGACAGAGACTAGCACACAGACACAGAGACTAGCACATAGAGACAGAGACTAGCACAAAGAGACAGAGACTAGCACACAGAGACAGAGACTAGCACACAGAGACAGAGACTAGCACATAGAGACCGAGAATAGCGCACAGAGACAGAGACTAGCACACAGAGACAGAGACTAGCACACAGAGACAGAGACTAGCACATAGAGACAGAGGCTAGCACAAAGAGACAGAGACTAGCACATAGAGACATAGACTAGCACACAGAGTCAGAGACTAGCACACTGAGACAGAGACTAGCACATAGAGACAGAGAATAGCACACAGAGAAAGAGACTAGCACATAGACACAAAGACAAAGACTAGCACACAGAGACAGAGACTAGCACATAGAGACAGAGACGAGCACACAGAGACAAAGACGAGCACATAGAGACAAAGACTAGCACACAGAGACAGAGACTAGCACACAGAGACAGAGACTAGCACATAGAGACAAAGACGAGCACATAGATACAAAGACGAGCACATAGAGACAAAGACTAGCACACAGAGACAGAGACTAGCACATAGAGACAGAGACGAGCACATAGAGACAAAGACGAGCACATAGAGACAGAGACTAGCACACAGAGACTGAGACTAGCATACAGAGACACAGAGACAGAGACTAGTACATAAATAATAAGGTTTCTAGAAAACTAATATGCATTTGCCATATTAAATGTTTTACATGTCTGCAAAAAAAACAGTAAAGAAGCCTCTGAAATAGCATCCAAACGCTTCACCTCTGACCCGATGGTCGTGGGTTCGAAGCCGCATCGTGTCAGGTGCCCCCCCCCCCTTTTTTTTCCCGAAAAGTAACCCTGGCTGCTAGGCTAACCCCGCTGAAAAAGATACCAACTGAAGACCTCGAAAGTAAGGACCGCCGGCGCGATGTTGACCATATCATCCAGTGATGGACGATCGGGCTATTCAAAAAAAAATAAATAATAATAATAATATTAATAATAATAGCGTAGCATCACATGACTAATGCGTCATTGACTTGAAAAGGGCCTGAATAAAAAAAAAAGAAGAAGAAAAGAACAGTAATGGAAATTATGGTAGCTAGATGACAAAGCAAGGATCAACCAGCCCGATAAGGATATCAAGGACACCTTAAAGTTCACGAAGTTGGATTGTTTGTAAGTGTCTGGAGGTTTTCTGTCTTTTCCTGAAAATCCCTTGGCAGTTGAAAATCGAAAAGAGTAGCCATACGGCGCTGCCGGAGCAGAATTTAGAGTTAAACATCTACCCAAAATATTTCAGAATCCTCGCCGGTGCTATGGAGTCCGTACACTGCCCTGAGCCACTTCAGTCTCAGACTTCTGTTAGAAGTAGAACGGAGCACTTATGGGCTACTACCCGTGTGCCATGATGTTGATCCGTTGTTCAAACTTCAAACTTCCTGATGGGTGCGTCTCAACAATTAGGTAAACTATCTTGTCCGGGAGCATTGAGGACTTTTAGACGTTTGATGAAGAACTACACATTCAAAGACACCAGCTGTCATTGGATGATAGTTGTAGGTAATATATAACCTTAGGGCCGCCAAGTTGCTTCTAGGCACTGTACTGTCGCTGCTTTCTAGACTTCTGGCATGTCAAAGATATTTTTTTTTCCAGGTAATGGCGCGTCCTTTACAGGACGTTGCAGAACCAACCCCAGCATTTTGTGACTGATTTCAAGCAATTTTAAGTTCAATAGTAAGTACACTGCTGGCTGCACGATTGACTCTCGATACAAGTGGTGAAACCAACGCAAGGCGGTCTTTTACCAAATCGCTTGCGGCTGGGATGAAACCCGATACCTCCGATTTAGGAAGCGCGCTCGCAACGCCTAAGCCACATGAGCCGAAAGGTCCTGGATGGGAGAAACTTATTTCATGACCTCTCCTCATTTATTGTAGTTTTTACTTTTGGTTTCAACTTTCCATTCCTATTTTCGTGGCTTTGTTGGCTTCGTCTTTTTACTGATAACTGCGAAAACTGTGTTGAATTGATTTTTCAAATGCTCACTATTGTTGTCAAAAGGAAAGTAATATCAACTAATGGAGTGGAGTATACATAGAAGTGTATGTGTGTGTGTGTGCGTGTGTGTGTGTGCGTGTGTGTGTGCGTCTCTGCGTGTGTGTGTGTGTGTGTTTCGGTACCAATGAACGAAAGGATTTAGTACTCCTTTAACTGCCCTTTATTTTGGAACGTTTTCTGTGTGTGTCATGTACGTGCGTGTGTATGCGAGTGTGTGTGCGCGTGCGTGTGTTTGCAAGTAAGTGTGCGTCTGTGAGTGTGTGCGTGTGTACGTGTGTGCGTGGTGTAAAGGCAATACTTTACCCCATCAACAAAAGAAGCAATAGAAAGATCAGTCAGAAGAAATACTGAGGGATAACAGCTTTTATCTGAGAGTAACAAACATAAATATTGATTGCAGCAAACCAGTTCTTGAGTAATGAATGATACAATGATTTATACTTGCTCCTACAAACAGATGGCGGTCACAAATCGTATCCTTTGGCTGATCAATGTAATTTTGCTCCTAACCTTGACCTTCTCAATGGCGGAAGGAAGTAACAGCTGGAATCATGGGTAATTCTCTTTTTTATTTTTTTTATTTCTTTGCAATGAACTCCTAGTTCGACAGTGTAAGATGGCCGCTAGGAAATATTTGTGGAAATAAAGGAGACGGTAGTAATATTGACATCACACATTTAATGTCTGTTCGTCTGTAAACACTTGTGACTAAAGCCATAATTTAAACATTCTTCCAGGAGAGAAACGGAACCATTTACTTTATTCCTCCTGTCATATAAACAATTATTTGTTGTCACAACCAACGTTAATGCACATCTAGTATTTCCAAGTGCGATAAGTCATTCAATGCTAGTATGTGTAGATCCTGGTATAGGAGCTGAGATGCGATTTCCTAATGATTGTCCATCCAATCAAATGGAAATACCAGTCGTTATCACGTGAAGAGATATCCGATAGAAATTTATGATTGCAATTAATGCAGCAGCGTCATATTGTAATATACGTTCAAAAAAGCTCACTCTTCTCATTCCCACAACATGATGTATGGTGTACACCAAATGACATATTGCGTACACCACATGACATATTGTGTACACCTCATGATGTATTGTGTACTCCAAATGATGTATTGTGCACACCACATGATATATTGTGTACACCACAGGATGTATTGTGTACACCACCGGATGTATTGCGTACACCACATGACATATTGTGTACACCACATGACATATTGTGTACACCACATGACATATTGTGTACACCACATGACATATTGTGTACACCTCATGATGTATTGTGTACACCACATGACATATTGTGTACACCTCAGGATGTATTGTGTACACCACATGACATATTGTGTACACCTCATGATGTATTGTGTACACCACATGACATATTGTGTACACATCATGATGTATTGTGTACACCAAATGATGTATTGTGTACACCACAGGATGTATTGTGTACACTACATGATGTATTGTGTACACTACATGACATATTGTGTGCACCACATGACATATTGTGTACACAACATGATGTATTTTGTACACTACATGATGTTTTGTGTACACCACATGACATATTGTGTACACCTCATGATGTATTGTGTACACCACATGACATATTGTGTACACCTCAGGATGTATTGTGTACACCACATGACATATTGTGTACACCTCATGATGTATTGTGTACACCACATGACATATTGTGTACACCTCATGATGTATTGTGTACACCAAATGATGTATTGTGTATACCACAGGATGTATTGTGTACACTACATGATGTATTGTGTACACTACATGACATATTGTGTGCACCACATGACATATTGTGTACACAACATGATGTATTTTGTACACTACATGATGTTTTGTGTATACCACATGACATATTGTGTACATTACATGACATATTGTGTACACCACATGACATATTGTGTACACCACATGATGTATTGTGTGCACCACATGACATATTGTGTACACCACATGACATATTGTGTACACCACATGACATATTGTGTACACAACATGATGTATTTTGTACACTACATGATGTATTGTGTACACCACATGATGTATTGTGTACACCACATGATGTATTGCGTATCCCTTATGGTCGCAAAGTTTACAAATCTACACTCAGTTGGAGCTATCATCAATGTACGCCTACCACTATTACTATGCGATACGGGCTATCCACCGAATAACGGGCACAAAAGATAGCGGCCAAAGCCGGCCAAACACAGGGCCTCAGTCACGTGTCAATTGCACACTTCCGGCGACCTAATTTACTGTTTTCTGGCGACTACCGCCACCGCCGAGAGTATCCCCCACCTACAGTTGAAACTTATCATGTTTACCAGTGTAATGTTCTGATACTCCTGTTCGTAAAATATATTTGTGTATCAAGTCTCAATTTATAAAAAATATTTAAAAAATAATAAAAATTAGTCATCTGTCCGTGTTACTGGGGGGACGGTGTCCACATGCAACATATGCAGATCTGCTGATGAAAACAAATGTGTTTCAAAACAAAAGAAAAGTGTATTTTACTATCCTAAAAAAACATGTAAAGATGAAGACCACAATATTCATCGATAACCGACGGGTTTTTAAAGCATGCTCTAGTAAGGTGTTCTCTACTCACTTTCTTATATTACATGTTTTTTATATATATATATATATATATATACACACACACACACACACACACACACACACACACACACACACACACACACACACACACACACACACACACACACACACACACACACACACACACACACACACACACACACACACACACACACACACACACACACACACACACACACACACACACACACACACACACACACACACACACACACACACACACACACACACACACACACACACACACACACACACACACATATATATACACACACACACACACACACACATACACACACACACACACACACACACACGCACGCACGCACGCACGCACGCACGCACGCACGCACGCACGCACTTTTTCAGTTATAATTTGAGGTAGTCATCTGACATGAAGAGAAAAAAATCGGGGGGGGGGGGGGGCGAGGAGATGTAACGTTCGTTGATGAGCTCTGTCGAGCACTATTAAGACTGATGTTCATTTCTGTAAGGTTGTTCTTAATGCCATCACTCCATAATTTCCGAGGTCTTCCACTCGATCTAAACCCGTTGTAACGTTTTAGTGTGGCTCGTTGTGGCAGATAGTACCAGGGCATTCTTGTTAGGTGTCCAAACCACTTCATTTGTTGTTATTTGATGACCTGTAAGACTGGCTTTATTTCTAGCATTCTTCTTTTGCAAATATTAATGAGATGATTGCCGATTCCCCTTTTTCCCATACATTTTCATGACATATTTCTGTTGACTCTATCAAAA
This sequence comes from Candidula unifasciata, assembly GCA_905116865.2. Lineage (NCBI taxonomy): Eukaryota > Metazoa > Mollusca > Gastropoda > Stylommatophora > Geomitridae > Candidula > Candidula unifasciata. The sequence goes on along the minus strand of CAJHNH020000963.1, from coordinate 39,383 downwards.
GCTTTTTCTTGGTCTACGAATGTCAACAAACATGTCTTATCGTTTTCTTTTGCTCTCTCTGTTAGTTGTCTCAATGTATAAATGGCATCTGTGAAACTTCTGTTTCGTCAAAAGCCCATCTGTGCTTCTGAAAGTTGATACTCTGTCAATGGTCTTAGCCTTTTTTCGATGATCTTAGCATACATTTTCCCAGTGTGACCGAGAAGCCATATTCCTCTGTAATTACTACAGTCCCTCTTACTTCCTTTATTTTTCCATAGCGGAACGATGACAGCAGTTTGCCAATCTGATAGTGTTTCTTGATTTTACCATGCCACCTAGAATATTCTCTTTAACCATATTGCTCCCGCTCTCCTGCTGCCTTGATGGCCTCAGCTGGTAGATCATCAATAATTGTCGCCTTCAGTCTAGGGGTGGTACGAATGACATATTCTACTTCATCTAACAATGTACCTAGTTCTAGTTCCTCCGCCGTCGGTTCTGAGTTGTTTTTATGTTCTTCCCTGCTTTTATCTGTTTTATCGCAGCTAAGTAATGATTCAAAGTAATTACTCCACCTTGCTAAAATATTGTTCTATTAAAGGTTGGCCATCTTTATCATTTATAATTTCTGTTGGGTTGTATTCTTCATTCCTGTTTCTTATGCCTTTGATTTTGTTGTTTTTCACTGCTGATTTTTCTTTTTCAGCCAGCTTGCTTCCAAACTTTTTCCATGAATCTCTTTTTGCTTGTCTGATAGTTCTTTTTACTTCTCTTCTAGTTATCCTGTATGTTATGTAATCCTCTTGTGTTCTACTCCTCAGCCAAATTTCATAAGCTTTCTTTTCATTGCCCACAGTTCTTCTTATTTCTTCAGAACACCATGTTGAGAGCTTACGCCCTATGTTACCTTTCCTTTTAGTTCCACAAATTTCTTGGCCAGACTAAATTGTAAAATATTTAACTACTCAGTGGGACATGAAACATACAAGCTAAAAAGTTATGTCAGTTTTGAAACACCACATTCAAACATATGGTATCTGGGAATCTTTGTTAGATGAAGCATGCCATAGGGCACTCTCCATCAGTTTATCGCCACACCGCAAATTACAAGAACCAGGCTGAGATAAAGACGAAGATGTGAAACTAAAGATTCAAATAAGTAAATATTTTAATGAGTTTAACTCTTAATATACTGATGTATGAAACTGCTCTATTTTCTGGCACATTTTCGTCTTTCTCGACGATAGGTTTTATACTGTGCCAGGTGGAGGCATGTGAATCATCTCCCATGGCGCTAGTGGGTGTAACTAGCAAGGTGCGCCCGCAATAATGAACAGTTTTCTATAGCTAGAGCATGAGATTTCAGGACAGTTGTTGTCATCTAATGCATTTAATGTGTTTCTTTTTAGACACTCAGCTCTGAACTTTCTGCAGTCAGTTTTAACTTTATTCCCATTTCCTTCCTGATTTTACCCCTTGCAATGTGCTCTGCTAGAGATTTGTTTCTACACGCCACATTTCTGTATTGACGTACACTTAGTTGCTATGGCACACCAGAAAATGAATGTTCAGTTATGACCTTTATTCGCTGAATCAAACATCTCCCTGGCAACGCAATCTTTCGTTCCCGTGGTCGCTATGTATGGCTGATATCTGATGACCTGGCCAACTCTCTCGCACACCGCTTTGCTCTGTTCGTATCTCTCAGATCACACATCAATATCATATTAAATCCTGGTACCTGGTATTAGTACATGTTGAAACTAAAAATCAGGAAACATTCATGTCTTCTCTCGTACGTGGTCACATGTTCTCCATTCTCATCAGGTGTTCTCTCACATACGACCGCACACATCCAGGTCCAAACTTCAAATGTCTTACTACCGTCTGTCGGTTCACGTCTTCCGTTCCAGTCTCACGCTTTTCTTGTATCTCTGATTCACTCAACACGGGATACTCGAGACCCACTTATCTCGTTTTCCTCTTGTATCGCTGGTCCTCTGACCTTGTCCTCTCCATCGGGAACTCTCTAGGATTTCCCCGAGAATTCACACCACTAGACCCCTCCACCAAAAACGGTCCAAGGTATGAAATTATTAAATAAATTTGTATTTCTCTACTCAGGATTCCAGAAAAAGGCCAAGACCAAGAATCCACTACTCAATCAACAATTGAAGACTTGCCAATCTCTTCTGATGCCAGTCGCAATTCCAACGATCGACACCTAGAATTCAATGACAAAGACACTAAATACAACTTGAGGTTTCAAAACCTTCCAGACAACTTCAAGACATTGTTTCTTTCCGTTGAAGAAATAATCAACAAAACTGGTATATTAATTGTTTGCCTTGATTCGTGACTTGTTTATAACCTTATAACATGTTTTGCAGCAATTATTGAAAGACGAATAGTTGGTCTTTGAAAGAACCTCTTGCATTTTTTTTTAAAATTCAAACTTTTATTAATTGAGCTTGCCACTGAAAAATTGATCCACTGACATGTAATGGCAAAGGATTCCATGCTTTGCCGCGTTAGCACAGTCGATAAGATGCTCGCTTTCAAATCCAGCTGCGATTCGCTGCAGCCCACGGACGATGTTCAAAACCAGGCGGCTACCAGGGTTCACCCAGCCTCTAGGAAATGGGTACCAGAGTTGACACTCTGGGGTAAATGGAGGGACGTCGCTGTAGCTACAGAGTTACGTGCGAACGGCGACACAGGCGGACAATTTGTATCAGCTGTCCGTAGTGGTGTAAGAGCACTTATGGTTTATAACCGTGTGCAGTGACGCTGGTTCACATCTCCCGACTTTACTTTCACCTTCATGCTTTGTAAATGGGGCTACAATAGAGATGTATTCTGCTTACATTTAATAATGACTTACTTTCATGTATTCAGACGGTTCGCCATGTTCATCTGCAGCCTCCTGTGTCTACGCAAAAACTTACTTTCATGAATTCAGATGGTTCGCAATGTTCATCTGCAGTCTCCTGTGTCTTCGCAATGACTTACTTTCATGTATTCAGACCGTTCGCCATGTTCATCTGCAGCCTCCTGTGTCTTCGCCATTGTCTGAAAAGACTAGAGATCTTCTGTTCTTGCCAAGAGGCTGGTGTGTCTAACATTCTTGACCTCATTATTTTATGGCTACTCAAAGTTGCTGATGTGCATTGCTTTCAAAATATGTGTGAAATAGTGTCTATCCTTTCCTACGATTTTCTTTATTCTCTTGTATTCTTCAGTATAATTTGTTCTTTCATATACTTCATTGTTTTAAGTATCTTCTATTCTTCAATATACGGTATTCTTTACAATATTCTAATCTTCCATATACAACACTATTTACTATATTATATCCTTTACTATGCAATATTCTCAAATATAGATTATTCTTCCACAGACAATATACTTTAGTCTATAGTACTTTTCAGTATATGATATACTTCATGGTATTATATTATTCAGTAAACGGACTTTTATCCACGATATAAAGCTTATTTCGGCATATAGTGTTAGATCTCTGTCTTACAGACGAATGACCGCTCTGTGGGTGATGTCAACATCACTTCATCCGCCTTTTTTTTTCCATGACTTCACCTGGTATCCATTTTAGGCTGGGTCTACCTGTGCGTCAAGGTCATAACAAGAAATTATTTATAAAAATATGTTAAGGTTCAAACCAGGGTCAACATGATGGCGCAAGAGTAGTAACCCATTAGTGCCCCGTTCTACTTCTAACCCAAGTCTGAGTCCGAAAAATCTCAGCGCAGTGCACGAACTCCGTAGCACCGGTGAGGATCCTGGAAGACTTTGGGTAGATGTTTAACTCCAAATTTTGCCCAGGCAGCGCCATTATGCTACTCTTTTTTCGATTTCTAATCACCAAGGGTTTTTTTACGCAACAAAACACACGAGCCTCTGATCTTACTACCCAGAGACCAGGAGAAATGACTAGAAGTCCACGTGAAAAAATCCCTGCCTTCACCGGGGCCTGAACTAAGGACCTCCAAAACTCGAGGAGGATGCCATGCCTCGAGACCACGTAGCACCCTAATTTATTTAAATGTGGATTTGAACCGGCGAACTGCTTCAGGAAGCCAGTACATAGTCGCTACAAATGGGCGGCTTCTATATTCTTCAGTATACGATATTATGATGAACACTAAAATTCATAAATGTACTTTATTCTTCGATAAACAATATTCTCTTCTTCTTCTTCTTCTTCTTCTTCTTCTTCTTCTTCTTCTTCTTCTTCTTCTTCTTCTTCTTCTTCTTCTTCTTCTTCTTCTTCTTCTTCTTCTTTTCTTCCACCTTGTATCTCATCGAAGTGACGGGGGGAGATGTAATGTTCGTTGATGAGCTCTGTCAAGAGCACTATTAAGACTGATGTTAATTTTTGTAAGGCTGTTCTTAATGCCATCGCTCCATATTTTCCGAGGTCTTCCACTCGCTCTATACCCGTTGTAACGTTTTAGTGTGGCTCGCTGTGGCGGATAGTACCAGGGCATTTTTGTTAGGTGTCCAAACCACTTCATTTGTTGTTCTTTGATGACTTGTAAGACTGACTTTATTCCTAGCATTCGTCTGATTTCATGATTTCGTATTCTGTCTTTCCTTGAAACTCCTGCAGCTCTTCTAAGGCATTTAATCTCTGTTGTCACAATTTTACGTTCATTGGAGGATGTAAGTGTCCACGTTTGGCTTTGATAGCATAGAAAAATTAAAATTTATAAAAAAAATGAAAAACAAAAAATATTCTCGGCGTATGATATTCCATTTTGAAACATTTTGTTTGTTTTATATTGGTTTAGTATCACTTAAGTACTGATTGATGGCTTTATGTTGCCGATTTCCATATTTATAATTAACACGACGCCCAATAAATTGATATAACTAAACAGTCTTAAAATTGAATAAACATAATGACGTTTTCAATGTTATATCTTCCAGATGCATTTTTAGCATCCGAGGCAGGCAAGCACACTCGGCTGTTATTCAACAGACAGACTCATGAAATTGTAGATGAAAAGCTAGAACCATTGGCTTCACGAATAGAACGCACGCTAGTTCCTGGCACATGGAAAGCTATGACTATCACTCAGGGTTGCTGTCCTTCGTAAGACAACATCTGTGTACATGTGCGTGTGTGTATAGTGTGTGTGTGTGGGGGGGGGGGAGGGGGAGGGGTGTTTGTGTATGTACTCTTAAGTCATCAACATTTTTCTATAATTTACATTTAATGTTTATATTCATTCTGGTCACAATAAAGAGAACAACTGAAAGAACTGCTCCAACAAGGCAACACCAACAACCATGCAAGAAACCAAGCAACCAAGAAGGGATGAGGATTAAGGCATACAGGCTAAAAGAGCCAGATATTAGGGCTAGATACCAGGAGCTTATAGTGAAAGCAATAGGAACTGAAGAAGAGCCATCAGAGGACACTGAAACCCTCTGGTGTAGATTCAAGAATATCCTCACAGCAGCTGCAGCAGAAGCATGTGGTGAAGTCCCAAGTGGAAGGTGGGGACATATGACACCTTTGTGGACATGTAGTAGGGTGGAAGCGACGAAGACTACAGTACAACAGATTAAAGGTCTTTGAGAGGTTTATCCTGGTTTAAAAATGCTAACCGGCCTTTTGAGAAACATTGACAGTTAATAAAGTATACGAAAGATGGGGAAAAATCTGGCTCGCTGGGTATAAAAGATTTTGTCTAGTCTCGCAGCGGGCGATTCGACTTCCGGACCAAACTGTGGAAGCCTGACCCAAGAAGACTGATGCTTTGCACAATGGGCTGGTCTATGGGCATGGCGACCACAGGTAACGTTCGTGGTCGGACTGATGGCAGTCAAGGGTACGTTCAGTGGTTAGTTGGTTAAAATAGATTTTCATTGGTATTCTAGACAAGGAATAGTTAAATGGTAAATTGCTGTATGTTTGAGGTTTTGTTTCAGCACGTGGTCGTTTATGTCGTTACTTTTTGGCCATGCTGATGTGAAGTTCAATAAAATTATGTTCAACGTTGTATTCATAGTTACAGTTGTTTCCTTCAGCTTAGGACTTCTAGTTAGTGTGCTTAGTAGTTTCCTAGTACAGTTTTATGTTTTTAATTTAGTTTATTATTACCTGACTTATTAGACTCTACACAGAAGATCTAATGCCTGGACTAGAATATTATTGTTTCTAGCCCCCACCTGAACGAATCTATCTATTTCCTATTTTCTTTCCTCATTTTTTTAATAGTAGTACTATGGGGCTTTCTGGCCCTGTTACAAATGGCGTCGTCGGCAGGATTTCACACATTACTTGCCACACATCAACACTCATAATCACACATTTCCATGACATCTCCCAATTTTCATGTCCCCAAATCATGCCTCAAATCTGTAGGAGAGAAGAGATCATTTGATACGATGTAAATTCACAACTGTCTTAGAAAGTAAGTGCCCAGACTTGGTTGGGTATTTGGTCATGTGTTGTGGTGCCAGAGATCGCTGCAACATGGAAGATAGTTGAGCCTTCATCTGTTTCAGCAAATGTTTCTCCTCTGCCTGCATCACCTCATCGCCAGTATCCTCCAGAAGATGTGACTCATCAATGACCATATCCATTTCTTCTGCCGCTTTAGTGAAAAAGTTATTCCTCAGGCGTTTTTTTTTCAATCTGTACTCAGTGACATCAATGTTCCTGGCCAGGGCTACACGTTGCCTCACAGCTGGAAGCAGATCCATGTCCACAGGCAGTATGGGCAGTTCTTCACCATTCCTGACACCATGGACAATTTTACGGTAATCTCTGGCATCCTCTGGTGACACCAACATGACACTTAGGCCCAGGTTTGAAGCCCGAGCAGTTCGACCACTCCGGTGGATGTAATTCTCCATTGTTCTGGGCACCTGGTAATGGATGACATGATCTACATTAGCGATGTCCAAGCCTCGCGCTGCCACATCTGATGCCACCAGCAATCCTCTGCTATTTTCTGCAAATCTGTCCAGATTTTTCAACCTCTGCCTCTGCTGCATGTCAGCATGAAGGGGCAACGGACAGCACTTCAAGAGCGTCAATAAGGCTACCAGACGCCGCAAGCAGTGAACTGCTAGAAGACTTCCGCATGCGTCTGGTGCAGGTCATGAAAGAGGCTTCCTCTGCCCCTACTGGCCCAGTGTACTGTGCAGTTCTCAATGCCGTGCACTATATTTCACAAGTGCTGAAAGAATGGAGTGAACTTACGTTTTTCCTTCAATTGTTGTGCTACAAGAATAATCGGTCTTTGAAAACGTCCTGGACAGAGGCATCTTCTGGGACGCAGAAATCACAAATGTCTCAGAGCATTGGACATTCTGGGGACCAGATGGCTGGTTTAGAGTTTGGGGAAGATGACGATTTGGAGAACGTGCTGGCTGGTATCACAGATCTCTTAGTGCAGCACACAGTGTTTGAAGAGATCACATCCCTGTTTGAAAGTATGGAGTCAGACATGATCAGATCAGCATGCCATTATGTTTTCATTGATGTCCAGGCCAGAAGTTTGCCATACAGGAGAGGAAATCCAACTGATCAAGAATCCGGATGTTAACTGATTACTATGTTTTATTGCAGTAACATGTTTTTTTTATTTTATTTTAGGTTTTGCTTGTTGTGTTTTAGTAGTGATTTGATATGTGTTTAACGCATTGTTCTAGCGAGGAGCGGATTAATTGGGGGTTTGTTCTACTCTGATGGTGTCTCGGGCCCAAGCGCACACGCTAACGTGTTCCGATGATATCGCCATTATTGATGTAGAGGGGGGATTTGTAGTGATTTTGCAGATGGTAGCTGAAACTCGAACGCAAATGTTCACTGGATGTTTCATGACTACTGCCATCTTTGTAATTTCTTTTTTTGGGACTTATAATACGTTCCTTATCCAGTTTCCTTGGGACGAGTCATGCTTTGATCATATATCGATGTCAACTATTTTTGGGTGAATGTTATTAATGATACTGCAAGTAACTAGTGATTACGTGATGTTGGGAGGAGTATTTTATTTCAGGTGGCTGTGGCCAGTAATGAGGGATGTAGAACAGGAGTTGGGAGATGATTTTTAGACAATTGATGTTACATATTGTGTAGTTGCCGGGACGTCAACAAAAATAATAATCCGACGTGTAGTAGGGTGGAAGCGACGAAGACTACAGTACAACAGATTAAAGGTCTTTGAGAGGTTTATCCTGGTTTTAAAAATGCTAACCGGCCTTTTGAGAAACATTGACAGTTAATAAAGTATACGAAAGATGGGGAAAAATCTGGCTCGCTGGGTATAAAAGATTTTGTCTAGTCTCGCAGCGGGCGATTCGACTTCCGGACCAAACTGTGGAAGCCTGACCCAAGAAGACTGATGCTTTGCACAATGGGCTGGTCTATGGGCATGGCGACCACAGGTAACGTTCGTGGTCGGACTGATGGCAGTCAAGGGTACGTTCAGTGGTTAGTTGGTTAAAATAGATTTTCATTGGTATTCTAGACAAGGAATAGTTAAATGGTAAATTGCTGTATGTTTGAGGTTTTGTTTCAGCACGTGGTCGTTTATGTCGTTACTTTTTGGCCATGCTGATGTGAAGTTCAATAAAATTATGTTCAACGTTGTATTCATAGTTACAGTTGTTTCCTTCAGCTTAGGACTTCTAGTTAGTGTGCTTAGTAGTTTCCTAGTACAGTTTTATGTTTTTAATTTAGTTTATTATTACCTGACTTATTAGACTCTACACAGAAGATCTAATGCCTGGACTAGAATATTATTGTTTCTAGCCCCCACCTGAACGAATCTATCTATTTCCTATTTTCTTTCCTCATTTTTTTAATAGTAGTACTATGGGGCTTTCTGGCCCTGTTACAGACAGAAGAAGTCAAACTGAAAATAGTAGAAAAGAAAAGGGCATGGAAGCAATACCTGGCAGCCAGGAACACAGCTGAAGAAATAGAGAAATATAAACAATATGTGGCACTCTGTCAGAACAGAGACCAAAAATATTGTGCTTAAAGCAAAACAGAGCATGCAAGAGAAAATCAAAAACTGTTCTACAAGACCCTCAAGAACATGAGGAAGGAGAAAGAGTGCCCACTGAAATTCATAAAAGACAAGGAAGGGGCTCTGTTAACTTCTACAGATAATATCATGGACAGATGGAAAGAATACTACTCAGAGCTCCTTGGCGCTGAGGGAAGTCATGACCCAGAAATAATGGACCTCACAGTTGAGAAGGAAATCATCCATGAGGATGATAACATCAGGATGGTAGAGTTGAAGGCAGCTATTGAGAAGATTAAGCTGGGAAAAGCAGCAGGTCATGATGGTATAACACCAGAGATGGTCAAATATATGGGTGTCGCAGGTGAGCGTCATCTACTGAAGGCAGCCTGGTGTAGTAAAACTATACCAAAAGATTGGGAGATTGCCATCATTATACCTATATTTAAAAAAGGTGATAACAGACAATGTGAAAACCACAGAGGCATATCCCTCCTCAGCGTCCCTGGTAAAAGTTACTCTAGAATTCTCGAGCAGAGACTTAGAAGTCTGGTAGAGCCACAGATGGACGAGGCCCAATATGGCTTCAGAGCAAACCGAAGTACCCAAGACCTTATCTTCACACTGAGACAGATGAGTGAAAAAAACCTTGAATATAAGAGTGAAATGCACCTATGTTTTTTGTATCTGGAAAAGGCATTTGACAAAGTACCCTGGAACAAGCTCTGGGGCTGCTTGGCAGGGAAAAACATTCCAGCAACCCTGATCAATGCAGTACAGAGTTTCTACAAAATCTGCAGAAATTATGTAAGAACAGCAGACCAAAAGTTAGAAGAATTTAAGACCACCAGCGGTGCCAGACAAGATGATATTCTCTCACCTTACCTCTTCATTCTTATGATGGATGATGTCATCAAGACCTGTAAGGAGAAGACAAAGAAGTACTCAGTAGGGTACTGGAAGATGAGACCAATCTGTATATCAGAGCTGGCATTTGCAGATGATGTGGCCCTGATAGCTAAATCAGAGGCACACCTTCAGTCCAACTTACTTGTCTGGAAGGAAGAGCAGGAAAAGAGAGGGATGACCATCAGTATCATCAAAATTAAAACCATGGTGATCTCAAGAGAGGAGAAGAAACACCAGATCATGATGGGACAGTATGCATTGGAGCAGGTTAACCAGTTCAAATACCTTGGAGTTGTATTAGACCGAAATGGAAGCATTAAGACTGAGCTGGCTACACGAAAAGCAGCTACTGGGAGACTCTTCCAGGCCATAAACCGAGGGTTTCTTAGCAAAAGAGAAATTGGCAAGAGGACGAAAATGACTGTTTACCGCTCTACCTATGTACCAGTCCTGACCTACGAGTGTGAGTCATGGGCAATGACAACAGCTCACAGAAGCCAGCTGCAGGCCTCGGAAATGAGATATCTGAGAAAGGTGGTCCAAGTGACAAGAAGGGACAAAGTCCGCAATCAGACAATACGTCAAGATCTTGATACCCAGCCCTTACAAACCCGAGTGGATCAGTCACAGTTACGATGGTTTGGACATGTATGCAGAATGGGAGAAAATCGGCCACCATGTTATAATGTTTTCTTACTGTTTTAAAAGATAATATCTATTTGTAGAAGATAGTAATTTATATTTTTAACATACTGTAATATGTTTTCTCATTAATTCAAATCTGGAACAAGACGTAAGTCTAAAATTGGACGAACAACTCGAACTTTCTGTCGGAGTTTACAGCTGGTGAAGGATAAGAGAAAATAGAATTATCTTATCAATTGTTTATACGACTATTGCTCGTGTGCTTAAATACCTGAATTTCTAAACACTGCGTTAATTTATGCTTGCGATTGTGGGGTCATTCGTAACATGCATTGCTTAAATGCAAAGGTGTTAAAACACTAATTACAATGTGTAGCTGATATTAATTAGACTGAAGATTTCTTTAAGTATTACTAATTCAGATGTTTTAAAGCCTTTTTTATGGGTCATTTTGATTCGGGTCAATTTTTCTGTAGGAAGAAAATATGATTACGTTCATTATACTTTTATCTTTGGTTATAATTATGGTCACTGGTTTCAGCTGTTTGTTGTTGACTCACAGTTTAGTCCTGTGTTATTATCTTTATGTACCCCAAAATGTCAGCAAGAATTTTTATTTTTATTTACATAAAACGTCACTGGATAACTAGCAGAGGTCAAGTTATGAGGAGCAGAGGAACAAGTAAACCAAAAAAAATATGTATAAGCCTGGCATGCAAATATATGTAATGACAATGCTATGTGACTGAGGTGTCCCCTGAATATTGTACCAGGGGCTAAACACCACCCCCCCCCCCACAACCACCCCTACCTCTTAACCTGCCCCGATATTCTCCTTGTAGTTCACATATACAATTTTAAAGAGCATCTATCGTTAGAAGAGACTCACGTAGAAAAGATTTAGATTTAAATTACTTCTTTTATGCCAAAACGGGGTGTAATATTAATTTATATATGAATTTATCTATAAAATGTGAACGTTAAAATTGATTTTATTAGTGTATGTTAAATTTTTCAACATGTTATCTTTCCAGAGTGGGATCCTTCTATTCAGATGCTACGTTTCTAAATAATGTCAGTGGTAGAAGAAGAAAAATAGTACACTTTCCTAATTACATTCCTCAAATGTTTCAGTACATCTACCGCGCGACTTGTTGGTAAGTACAATTACCGCCTCTAGATGTTTCATAAAGTGATTTAGCTTTGCTTTGATTTCGCAAATCAATATAGAAAGATACCCCCAGGGCCTATCGAAAGAGGGGGAGAATGAAGGGCCCAATCAAATTGATACAAACGGTGACGACAATGCTAGCCCCCTGACTTCGATTCTTGCCCAACGTCCGGGCTGGCTCTGTACATGCGGAAAGTGCTACACGGGGTTGCATGGTCTGAGAACGCATGCCGGAAGGATGAAATGCGAGGGTGCTCCACGCAGTAAACGCAGTCGCAAAACTACTACTCCTGTGGTAGTTTCTGAGTCGTTAGGGAACAACGGGCAGGGTGTACCCCATACGCCCGGAGAGGGTCATGACGTCGACTGTGGAGGTGCAAATTTGATGATTCCCGAGGAAGTGCGTTCCAGGATCAGGTTTCCACCTGCGAGCGATAAGGTATCGTGGTGCAAGTTAGAGCGTACATTGTGTGAAAAACTAATTCATGATTTAAAAAAGAAGTCGTTAGGCGACAAGCTTACAAAGTTTGGTAATGTAATACATGAGTACTGTTCCTGCGAGTTCGGGACAGTGGAAAAGGCGCCGCCGGGCGTCAAGCAGAATATAAGCAGTAGACAGAGGGACATTCTGAAGTGCCGGGCAGACAAGAATGCCCTCAGAAAACGGTTCAAAGCCGCTACAGGCAGCGAACGGGAGGGGCTGCATGAAGACTGGTTGCATCTAAAGAACAGACACAGTGCCCTCTCTCGCGCTGAGCGTTTCTGTAACAACAGAAGGAGAACCAAAAGGGAGCGAGAGAAATTCTTTAGGGACCCGCTCCATTTTGCCCGAGGTCTATTCGAGCAACCGAAGTCTGGGACTCTGGTTGTCAGTAAAGAGGAGCTTGAGTCACATTTACGCAAAATGTACTCTGACAAAAAGAGTAAAATATTCTTCTCGGTCATGGCTCGCCGGCTCACATAGTATCTGATGGCGAACAAGTACATCGATACAAGTGTTCACAAAGGTGAAATCCCAGGCGTCCCTGAGTGCCTTGAACACGCGACCATGATTTGGGAGTCTATCCAGAGGGCCAAGCATAAAGAACCGAATTGCACGTTATATGGTTGGACCTCGCCAACGCCTATGGGGCGGTTCCCCATAGGCTACAGTGGCAGGCCCTCGCATGTTTTACGTACCGGCACAGATCAACTAAATGATCGAGCAATTTTTCTCTGTTCGCTTTGCGCTTCTCTACCTCGACGTTTACCACGAGGTGGACTGAGCTACAAGTTGGGATAGCTATGGGGTGCACGATCTCTCCAATACTTTTCGTCATGGCCATGCAGATCATGTTAGACGGGGCGGCCGGCTACGGACAAGGCCTTTAAATTGGGGATCACTGGATGCCTCCACTACGTGCATTTATGAATGACATGACTATAATCACGGGCAGCGAGGAATCTGCATGCACGATTCTGGACAGATTGGACGCGGTGGTCCAATGGAGCGGTATGCAATTCAAACCGCTGAAGTCGAGGAGTCTGTCAATCCTAAAAGGTAAGGTCGCGGCAACCAGTTTTACGGTGGCAAGGAATAAAATCCCCACGGTTCTAGAGGAACCGGTGAAGGGCCTTGGTCACGTTTACGATTCGAAGTTATCTGATAGAGCGGAGGTCCGGCGAATACACGAGTCACTGGCTACAAGCCTGCTTGCGATCGAGCGTTGCATGCTGATCGGGAAGTTCAAGGTCTGGTATCTCCAATTCATGTTGATTCCAAAGATCCTCTGGCCGCTGTTAGTCTACGAAGTGACGAGGACTGCAGTGGAGACAATAGAGAAAAAAATCAACACAGCCATAAGAATGTGGATTGTCTGACTGACGTGGCTCTGTATTGTAAGCAGGCTAAGCTGGTACTCCTGTTCAAATCGATAACCGAAGAGTTTAAAGTCGGCAAAGTAAGACTCGACATGCTCTTGCGCCAGTCTTCAGACCCAAATGTCATCGCTGTACAGCCCGCTCTAAAGACTGGTCTTAAATGGAAGGTCCTAGATGAGATCGAATCTTCCCAGAATGCACTAAAATTGAGGGAAATTATGGGATACACTCAAACCGACCGACGAGGCCTAGGTCACGGAAAAGTCAGTTGGTGGTCCAAAGCCACAGCCAAAGAGCGCCGAGATATGGTGATACAGCAAATTAGGGACAACGAAAACGAGGTTAGGGTTCAAAAAGCGGCCCAACAGTCGCAGCAGGGCCATTGGGTCAGCATGGAGAGCGCCTTGCCAAGAGTACTCACATGAGGTGAGATCTGGCGAATGACTCCGCTGCGACTGAGCTTCATCGTTCGTTCGGCCTATGATGTATTACCGTCTGGTGTAAACACGGTGAAGTCGTCTGCGACTAACGACCTGTCATGCCCACTGGGCAGAGCGAAACAAACGTTAGATCACGTACTGTCCGCATGCAAAAAAGCCCTAGGTCAAAGCCGATACACATGGCGCCACAACAAGGTGCTAAAAGAGTTGGCAGCCGTTGTGGACCAGGCTAGGATGAGGGCCATCGCGAGGGCCAGTCCTACCGTCGTCCTCATATGCTTCCTCAAGGCTTGGCAGTTTCAAGAAGGTAGACTCAACAACGTCGCATACGCTCCATCTATGCTAGACTCTGCGAGGGACTGATTACTGGCAGTTGACCTGCCTAGCCATGAAAGGTACCCTGAGTTAATCCGAAAGACCGGCTTGCGACCTCACATAGTTCTCCACTCTGTGGAGAAACGGCAGCTCATCCTCATTGAGCTGACCGTCCCGTATGAGTCGCGAATGGACGAAAGCCATATGTACAAGCTCGAGAAGTACTGTGACTTAGCAGCCGGTCTGAGGAGGGAGGAAGCGTACACAGGAAGAGTCTTCGCCGTCGAAGTAGGCGCAAGAGGTCTCGTTTCCACTTCACTCTACAATGTGATTAAAGAACTAGGCTTGCGCGGTAATGAACGCGAAAGGACACTTCAACAGCTGGGCGAGGTGGCTGAGAGGGCCTCGAGCTGGCTCTGGACACAACGAAACAACGTAGGGGACGGACGGACCTCGGTGAGCTGGTCCGGGTGTCTAGCGGAAAATAATTTATCATCCCTTAAAGTCCACCGTGTCCGAATTGTCTGCCAGTGTCCCTCTGCTACCTGCTAACAAAGTCATACATGTGTCCGGTAAATCAATCGTAAGCTTGCCGCTCGGTCGTCCAGGTAAGCAGACTGCTTTAATTATGCTACCGCGACGACTTCTTATTTCACAGTACATTCTGCAAAATCACAAATTCATCTTGTCCCTGTCCGAATAACATCCGGTAATTCGTGCAGCAGGGGAAACCAACCCTGAGCTTCATGAACTCAGGTGGGCCCACTCTCTGAAAATGTTTAGGTGCTCGTGGGCCGAAACATTTGTCGACGAGAGGTTACTTCTACTGATGATTGGTAGACCCCTGCTGCACATGCTCCCCTGTGGAGTTTCTTCTTACATCTTATTGCTACTGTTGTTAAAAAATGTTGGTAGAATACACAAGTAATGTGGATAAAAACAGTACATTTATTGTAGGGCATTTTTCGCTCCATCTCGTCATGTGTATTAGTGTACTGCATTGATATCTATATATAATATAAGATCCCTTTTCACGCCTTAAGCGCATTTTAGGCTTTGTCGACCTGCATCGCCATATACCATGATATAGATCCACGCAGCCAGCAGTAAATTTTGATCGCAGTACGTTGGATTACAAGTCGGACTCGCAACGCCTAAGCCACGGACCTGCTATATATAATGTATCCGCATTGTTTAAATTCATTACGGCAAAACATTGTTTAGAATATCTAAGCTCAGACTTTGATTACAGTTACTCACAGTTGAGAAGTTAGACTTCATTTCTTAAGGTTGTATTCCTTCTGGCTCAGTATTGTCCAATAGAGTTCTAGTGTGCATATCCGAAAAATACGCGCACTCGTGATTTGAACGGCATTTTGAAATTTAGTGATTATATCTTTATTTATTTTTTTTTAAGTAGGAACTGGGCAGGCTGGCTTTTTGACAAATGGGCGGATATAAACACAGACAGATAGACATATTTACAGACAGACCGAGCGACCGATTGACCGACCAACCAGCATGCAGGCAGGCCTGGGTTTAAAGGACGTGGAGCATGGTGTTGATGTTGTGTAGGTTGATGTCAGACTTAAGAGGCTATGCTTAATTCAGTATTACATATCAAGTTACCTTTAGCAAGATGCAAAATATAGTCACACAATAATAATAATAATAATAATAATAATAATAATAATAATAATAATAATAATAATAATAACAATAATATTTCAACTGCAGCGATTTAAAAAAAATGTTTTAAAGTGCTACATAGAACCTGTGTTGTTTAATGCATGTGAGACATGGGCAATAGGCAGACATGCTGACAAACATTTACTCACAACAGAGATGTGGTTTTTGAGCAGAACGCGAAGGATACTAAGTATAATAAAAAATAAACAACAATTAAATGTAGACCGGCTGTGTTTGTTTGACATGTTATGAGACGAAATGGACTCGAGAACTTGGTAACTGGTGGTAATATTGATGGAAAGAGAGGACAAGAAAGCAAAGAGATGCATATCTGGATAGTCTAGCCAAATAGATAGGACAGGACGAGAACCATGATTTGATCCATGTTTCTGGTTGTGAGATAGCGAAACATGAAAGGCTGGCTTTATCGACACGTCACGTTATGATCACTACAGATCAAAAGTTTATGTTTTTTTTTTTTTCGCCAAAAATAATGATTATCATTACAAACTTTATTCGTCATGTCTGTGTATGATATACTGTATCGTAAAATTTCACTTTTTTTTTTCTTGTTTGTAGTCTGGATAGCTATGGAGCAAATGGGCACTGTATACAAGGCTATGTGACAATGAGCTTGGCCGTTTTTGATACTAGATTCGACCCTCCAATTGCCTTCGACCTGTTCAGCATACCTTCCTACTGCAGATGTGTTCACTACTAATGCAAGGAAACTGCTGTGTGATTGTTCTTGCTGACTACTAATTTCGTATACAAAAGGGAAATTTAAAATCCAGCAGTTTGTCTCTAGGATGTGGAGGGTTGCGAACAACAGTTGTACTTCAGTAGCTAACAGCAATAAAGTTGGCGAGTCATTTCATTTTTAGTCAGTTAAAATCTATCTGCCTGCCGGCGTGTGCGAGTATGTGTGGCAGGTATACACCTTTGTGGTGTGTACGTGTGTGTGCCGATTTTATGTGTGTCTGTCCAATCTCTGCCTGTCTATCTGCCTGTCTATCTGCCTGTCTGCGTGTGAGAGTATGTGTGGTGTGTAAATGTGTGTGTCGTTTGTGTGGGTGTGTGTGTGTGTGTGTCCAATTTCTGCCAGTCTACCTGCCTGGCTACGTGTGCGTGTGTCCAGTCTATGCCAATCTATCTATCTGCATACCTACCTGCCTATGAGTGCGTGTATGTGTTCGTGTGTGTATGTGTGTCTAATCTCTGCCACTTTATCTATCTGCATACCTGCCTGACTGCATGTTTGCGTGTGTTTCTCTCTCTCTCTCTCTCTCTCTCTCTCTCTCTCTCTCTCTCTGTGTGTGTGTGTGTGTATGGTCTGTATGCGTGTGTGTATGTGTGCGTCCAATCTCTGCCAGTCTATCTGCCTGCTAGTCTGATTGAATAGAGCGTTGAGATGGAAATGCTGTGAGCTAATACTGTATATATCTCTAGTGCAAGCTTACATGCCAAATTAAGTTTTGAAAGCTTGGTTTATTTGCATGAAAGATAACCGTAGATCTTACGTGCAATATCTAAAACAATGAATGGTTGGATGTTGCCTATCCTTTACATGACATTGCAGAACCAACCCCAACAGCCCCTGGCTTGCGAAACCAACGCAGGGGGCATGGCCCGCAGCTGGGATCGAACCCAGCATCCCGGCATTACGTAGCGTTCGCATCGACTTAGCCACAGAGCCGACAAAGCAATGAATAGGCCTATACAAAATATTTGTTTTCCTTAAACAAGAGCTGCAGCAGCAGAAGAAGAAGAATACGAAAATATGACGGTGATTATGATAATAATGATTAGGAGAGTGAGGAAAAGTAATAGTAATAATAATAATAATAACAATAATAATAATAATAATACTAAAAATAATAATAATAATAATCATAATAAGAAGAAGAAGAACGAAAAAAAATGAACGAACTTTATTGTCAAAGAGCCCTAAATTGAGCCTGCAGGCCGGTCTTATATTCGGCCCCTTTAAACACTCATCATTCCTACTTCAACTATTTTATTAAGAGACAGACAGACACACAGACAGACAGACAGATGCACACACTTATAATATCACACGCACAAACATTTACAAATAATTTCTCATAAAGAAGAAGAAGATGAAGAAGAAGAAGAAGAAGAAGAAGAAGAAGAAGAAGAAGAAGAAGAAGAAGAAGAAGAAGAAGAAGAAGGAGGAGGAGGAGGAGGAGGAGGATAAGGAGGAGAAAAAGAAAATAAAGAAATGTTTATGGGCGGGAAACGCAAACAGACTGAAGCGCAAAGAAATCCAGCGAGGGAAAAAAGCCTGAACAATCCAAGAAATTTAATTTTTTTTTTTTTTTTTTTTGTATGTGTTAAAGTATTAATTTTGAAACAATGTAACGGATAAAAACCTCAACAAAAACTTAAGAACTAAACCTGGAAAATTCAAAGGATGAAAAAGCATACAAAACTAAAGCCCGCACACATAAAAGTCGATGTGACCTGATGATAAAAAAATAGAAAATACTTCACACACAAAAAATGATACATGATAGAAAAATAGCGAGGCGTGTAACTAACTTTATTAACTGTACAGGACTTACTATGGCTGCAGTAACACAGTAGTTTGATACTTGCCTGTACGTCTGTTGGTTTAGGCAGGCATTAAGATGAATGTTTGTAACACGAGTACATAACTGGCATAAACTCCTGGTTGGCTCACGTAAAACATGTTCCTGCAAAATGTCAAAGAAAGTAAAAGCGGTCTGCCTAATGTTGACCACATCACCCATTGAGAGCCGATTGATCTATACGAAATATGGATCGAGTTCCATTACACCCCTTAAACCACTTGCATTAAAATGGTTACTCTACCTTCCTGTGCATGCTTTGCGAATCCGACGCTATGACAATATGTGTGACTAAGATATTTTCCACCCAACTGAACGCCGCAATTACCGCCTCAACATCCACTCTCATGCTGGGTGTGGTGATGTCACATGCCAAGCTTTCTTCAGTTATCCTTCTCCCACATGCTTTTGCAACGAAGCCCAATCTACTTTTCCTGTCCCTTGTAACTGACCCATCAGTGTATATTGTTCTCTATCAGCTGTTGAACCTCTGCATCTGCAAGTCCAGCCGCCCATTCTCTGCACTCTCGTCCCAAAGTAATTACTACTTTTGTGCAGCTCTTCTTTGCCCTCTGGTACTTTTGCCCTTTCTTCTCTGGCCAATTTCTTGAATGTTGCTGGCTAAATTATCTCCTCCTCCTCCTCCTTCTTTTCTTCTTCTTCTTCTTCTTCTTCTTCTTCTTCTTCTTCGTCTTTTTATTCTTCGGCATTTAGAGCCCATGAGGTTCATTGCTGCAGATATCACCCTCCTCCACGCATCTCTCTGGCTGGCCCTCTCTTTCAGTTGGTGACACTAAATGTTTGCAGGTCTGGAAATTATCTCTTCGTCATCTTATTGGTCTGCCTCGTGGTCTACGACCATTCATCTCCCTTGTGTATACAGTTTTTACTTCTCTGTCATCTGACATTCTTTCAATATGCCCCAACCATTTCAGTATATTAGCTCTCATGATGCCAGTGATCAATGGTGATTTAAACAGATTGTGAATTCCGTTGTTGATTCTCACTTGCCATTTTCCGTTGTCTGCATCTTTGATGAGTCCAAAGATTCGTCATAAGACTGTTTTTGAAAACCTGTAATAAGGCTTCATCTCTTTTAGCTGTGCTCCAAGTTTCAGAGCCATATAAAATTACTGGTCTTATCTACATTTTATATATATTTTGACCTTGGTGTTGCGAGACAGATACTTTGACTTTGAGATGTTGAAAGGCATTGTATACTTTATTTCCAGATTGTATTCTAGACTGTATTTCTTCTCTCGGCATGTTGGAGCAGTTGAAGTTTACACCCAAGTACTTATATATTTCCGTTTGTTTGATAACCGGCTAAACTACCAAGTGCATAAAATACTGTACAGTCCCCACAGTGTGTAGTTAGACAGGACAGCAAACACATGCGCACATTATGCAGACTACCCACTCTAACTAAAACTTCAAAAAGAAACAAAGCCTCAAGAGCAAGGTGTGCTGAGCAAGCTACGGGGAACCATGACGGACCTGCTGCTGACATGCGAGTTCATAGAGGCAACCCACCTGATGGTCTGACCTGAGCATACGAAATAATTGTTGGCTGTTATTTTGTTATTATAACATACTTACTACTTTAATTCACAAGTTCTTTCTCCTGCAAATGACTTGGTACATAAACTGACCTGACTCGGGACTAGACTTATAAGTATTCTTCATTGCTCGTCCTAAAGACGTATTTGTGTTGCTCTTTTTGACAACATAGCAGCGATTTTTGCCCATTCCAGCCGACACAGCCAACTTCACCATAAATTCATTGTCATATATGCCCCAGTTATAATCCGGGTGATTTTAACAAGACATATTTTTTTTGAATACGTCTAAATCATTACTATATATGTTGCCCAAGTAAGCCTTCATAGTAATCTTTATTTTGTTAATGTCTTACAAAACTGAAGCCAAGTGTATTAATTAGGCGCTGATAGTTTTCAACATCGCCTTACCTTATTTTATTATATGTTAATCCACCATTGCAGGAAATTATTATATGATATCTGCAAGCTTTTGTGGTAAATGCCGTTTGGTCATCAGTAGTTCCGCCTGATCAGGGAAACATATGCCCCACTGACAATCAGAAGTCCCGCCTGATTAGTGAAACATAGTCCACACCATCGATCAGACGTCCCGCTTGATTAGGGAAATATAGTCCACATCATCAATCAGAAGTTCCGCTTGATCAGGGAAACATATCACAGTATCTATTAAACAGAGCTCTCTTGACTTTTGATTGTAATCACATATCTGTTCACCACGTTGATTCTTTTCTGTTGCACTAACGAAATCGCTGTTTGACATTACATTTAATGCTAACACTAGAACAATACATGTTTGCTTTTCCTGTTATATTCTAGCAGTTCTACAAGTCGGCATCAGCGGCTTATGGGTTATGAATGTAGTGTTAAAATTCCAGCACACTGTGTGCATTGGGTTCGACAATGAGATAAACATTGAACCGTTTCAAAAGTGATTGAAAACTACTAAACTTAAATTTGCCGGTTCTTTTATTTTATTCCACCTATCTTGAGGCCTCTTAGATGTTGTGGGGATTTCCCGGTATCGTCTAATACTATAGGGGGGTTAGGGTTAGTGTTAGTGGATGTTTATTTTACACCCTAACACTCCTATACTACCTATACTATTGAACATTCCGAGGAATTCCATACGTGTTCTCAGATGCTATAAGATAGAGTGAAATAAAATAAAAGAACCAGTTTGGCTACTAAAACCATAAAAAGCACACAAAGGTTGGAGATGGTTCTCTACATCCTGCAAACGGTATGCAAATAACATTAAAATTTATCTGACAAGGTAGCAGAGAATATCTCAGAAAGTATGAGAAGAAAGTTAATTATTCTTTGAATAGGAAGCATAATATCACCAGCAAGCACAACTGAAGGTGAGATCAATGACAGATTTAACAGGGGAAACCAACTCATTGGGCAAATGGCACTAATGCTTAAAAAAAAAAAAAAAAAACGTGTCAGTAGAGAAAATTAGAACACTCTGTAAAACAATCTTCTTGCCAAACCTGTGCTACCAATGCCAAACCAGGCAATGGTAGAAAAAGAGGAAAGCAAAATTACCATAACTAAAATGAGATTCCTACAAAGGGGTCTCAATATGAGAATAAGAGAACAGATCACGCATGATGAAATCTGAAGGAGAACGGAGGGGGGGGGTGTGGGGGGGGGGGGAGCGGCAACTGTAGATTTCATTTGAAGATAACAAGTGAAACGGTTTAGCCATATAACACAGATGTCAGCAAACAGTATACCCTAGCAAACAATGATGTACAGACCAGGAGGGAAGTAAAAAAAAGAATAGGCTGACCATGCGAACGATGGACAAAGGAAAAAACAGAGTCCCTGGGAATCTTCATTTACGAAGCGCACAGTGGGGCAATTTCCAGTAAATTTTACTTTATCTCGACAACGCAAGGTACCAGACGATCAAGATGAGATGATATGATGAGAGGAGAGAAATAATCACTAAACTGTCATTATGACGTCACTGTATCCGTCTACACTGTGATATCACGTGCTTATCACGTTTGACATCCTTAACAACAAAACTGACAAGTCACAAGACAATGGCATGGTCAATGTAATTTCTGTGACGCCTCTAAAGTTTTCATTTGACGTAACCTCGCATCTCCAAATGTACATCTACCAAGCAAGTCAGCAACATTTATACACAAGATAACCAATGCAGCACAGAAAACATTAAGAAAACAAATACATCAGCTACAGAAAAACAATATTCATTATAGTCAAGCGTATACATAAGTACACTAATTTGTGGTTGTAACACATGAATACACTACATATTTTTGTGTGTGTGTTTATCCTTCACAAGTGCTGAAAATCACTCTTTTATCTATCATTAAACTTTTTTTTTTTTAGAAAGATGATAAGATAAAAGCTACAGATGATAAAGAAGAATGAGCAATCATGTATACAGATGTTATTAAAAATATAAAGGTAATGTATCAGTGAGGAGTGTGGAATCCTATCACGATACATATTATGTAAACATCTATACATATGAACTAGTAAAGTTTTTTAAATGTTTTTCAGTCATATTCAAGCAGTCAAACTATCAGATGCAGTTTCCATAGCGGATGGTTAATTGCAGTAAAGCGCCAATACATTATTATGTCTCTTATCCTTGTTGTTCACGGACATGTTGTTCCTTTATTGCTGTGTTATTTTTCATCAGTATCCTCTGACTTTAGTATTTTCTCTATGATAGTTTATAATAAACTCTTATGCCTTTTAATGCGATTTAAAATATTTCACTCCTCTTTTTAAATATTTGATCAGCCTTCTCTTAACTCAAAGCGCGTCTAGAACCTGTGTATTTGATTGCTGTTGTTTAAAACAGAATGTGTAATATTCTGCCTGTCCACACTTGAAGCCTTCCAACATTACTTTATAATTGCTTTCTCACAGTAAAGGTTTATGTGCCATGTAGTAATGTTAACAAAACACTAACATATAACATTCTTAACTGTAATCTCTTGTTTTCTCCCTATTTGTAGTCATTTATATTATATTTGCCATGTCACTTGTGCATCATATTTTACTGCCCTGCAGACTGGATGAGCTTGCCTGTGTTCTAGTATTTCTCGGTGTCCTATGATGTTCACAGCTCGTTTTCCTTAGCCATTTGCTATGTATGAGAATGTTCAGTTTTGTTTTCTTCAGTCAATTACTGCCTTCATTATACCACTTTCTGGTGTAGGCATGGGGTCTTTGAGCCAGAGGATGTAGGGCCGCATGGCTAGTACTGTCGCCACTGACTGTGCAGGTGAGGATATTATTTTTGCCCCCGACATTTAAAAGAAAATCCCCAACCTTACCAAGGATTGGAACCCGGGTCCCACACATAAGAGACCAGCGTTCTAACCATTCAGCCGGCTTCTGTTTTCTTCAGTATATAAGTATATAATCTACGTTTTACACCGTGCCTATTTATTTATTTCACAGTGTATTGAAACTGATAATTATTTTCTGATAATAGTATTGTGGTTCATTAGTATAACTAATATTGTTAATTATCTTTCCAGATATTTCTGATTCTTCATTCGCTGGTGTTGATCTAGAAATTCCCCAGACTTGCTTAAAAATACTTTTTTGTATGTACGTTTGGGACCACGGTAATATTACTAATTACTATCTTTGCCATAATCTGCAAACAACAACAACATACAAATGCATGTTTGTTTCATAACGGACATAAAAAAATTTATTTCATAAGCAAATACTAAACATTCTATCGTCAAATACTTGTGTCACAGTATGCAGCTACAACATAAGTCACATTACAAAAAGCATTTGCCAATACCATTGAAAGTTTTTTTTCCTGCTTTTCTAAACAAAATCAAAACCAAAGTACTCTGTAAAGTTATACAAATGTGGATTAGAAAACTTGATTATGGTTGCTGTCTAAAAGACATATTTCCGTTGCTGTGATCAGTGCTGTTCATTTATTACCACAAAATATGACATTGTTATTTCATAACACACAACTTCTATCTCATTTACACCTTGTCCATGAGAAGCACACAGTATTCCTGTCTCCATTCTCAAACAAATCTCACTATAAAATTATTTGCAGCAACCAACATTCACATAAAATGTCTGGTACATCGACTTTGATCAAACTAAATAACAGAAAATATACCTTCGTGGTATAGAAATCTAATGTTAATAAATGATTACTATAGAAAGCATATGACTACTTAGTACATGAACAGACAGTTGATAAAGGATACAGCAATAGAGTGCTAAGGCATTAAACAGGCATCTCAGTTTAAATATATGGGAACAACATTCACCTTAGATGGTAAATTAGATAAGGAAACTGACAACCGATGCAGCAAAGCAAATCAGGTTTGGGGAAAGCTAGCTCCCCTCTTAAAACTCAAGACTATCCCATTCAACACACAAAAAACATCTCATACAAAGCATACTCATTCGAACTCTATGCTGTCAGTGACGAATGTTGTTACTCACAACAAATCAGAAAAGAAAATTAGTAGAAATAGAAATGAGATATCTGAGAAGAGCCACAGAAGTGACCAAAAGAGATAAGAATCAGGAATGAGGTCATAAGAGAACAAGTCGGCACAGAATCTATTCTAAACTAAAAACAAAAACAGCAAATCACACTTAGAGAGAATGCCTTGTGACACGATACCATACAACGTGTACACGAGAAGAGAAGAAGGACAAAGAACACGATGTAGACCGCGAACAAATAGAAAGATAACATCAGAGAAATTCTACAACAGCATGACGTGTCTGCCAGAATAACAAGAAAGATAACCTTTCATCTACCTCAACCTCTAGAGCGATAAAACTGGAAGTGAAGATGAAAAAAAAAAAAAGTATACCATAAACACTTATTTACAGAAGATAAGAGGATGGGAGTTGATTACAGAAAGTAGAAAGCCTATAGCCAAAGTGTATACAAATCTGATACTTGATAAAAGACAACTATATGAAGTAACGCCTAATCTGACATTCTCCTGTGTCGTGACGCTTGATAGGAATTTTTGGGAGCTGAATCCCGCTGCTGTCAACGCCGAGGTATGCGCGCTTATCAGTGACAAGTCAGATGAGACAGATGTGCTGATGTTCACAAACGGGTTCGTTATACGAAGACATAAGAGTGCATGGGCATTTACAGTTCGCTTTCAGGCAGAACAGTTAAGGAAGCCAGCGGTGCCTTCTCCATGACCACCAGCAGCATGACGATAGAGGTGAGGGCGGTGACACAGACTTTCATGTGGCTGGAATCACAAGACTATTCCTGCGTGTGTGCTGAGTGATTCTTTGAGCATGATCCGGCAGGTCGAGGCAGGCTGGTTACGCAGACAGTGGCTTGAGTCGTTGCAAAATTCTCCAGTGTGTGCAGTTACTTTCATACGTGTTCCAGGGTATGCAGGCGTTGTTGGTTATCAGAGAGCTGATAGACTTGCAGGTACTGCATTAATTGAAGATGGCCGCCCCATGGATCACGCAAACATTGTCATTGCGCTTAGAGAGATAAGACTTTCTGAGGATTTTGGAAGCAACGTGTCCACACCACTGCTAAGAATACGCGAACTGGGAGTAAAGATCGGCACAGCCAAGCATGAGAAGCACACTGGACGCACATGAAGTCTTGTTTACCAACATAGGACTGGTACTATTAACCGCACGACGCTGATAAATATGTTGAGAGGGACATCTGAGCGCCTATGGATGTGTCCGGAGTGCTGGGAAGATAATCTAACTCATAACTCATAACTCGTGAAGTATACAATTACTGTTAAAAACTTGGGCGTCACTATGGTTTAGCAGCTAGAGGTTCGCTTGCAGATTTGAAGTTTTTGGGTTCAGGTCTTGATGAAATTAAGTTTTCTTCCAAAATGACCTTGGCTCTCAGGTGGCCCCAGCTTTGAGTGGGTACCAGGTGCAGTCAGTGAAAGTAAAGGTGGCCAGCATGATGTTGAAAATATGATACACCAAGTGCCGATTGGTCTACAAAATATAAGTTTAGCACTTTATGCCCAATAAGCTCTTAGGCATGAACAAGGGTTCTTTACTTACTGTCAAAATCATTAACAACTTTGCAGTGTCGTCATAGGGTCTTTGAACCTGGAGAGTTTGGGCTGCAAGTATTTGGGCTGTTAGTATTTCTTTATCCGAGACAGAAAAACTCCACCTCAAAACCTTACCGAGGTTTCGAACCTGTGACTTCCACAAGAAAGCCCAGCAATTTTCACTGTTTGGCCAGTTGGTTCTCATATGCTCCTCATTTAATCTACACGAAACAATAAATTTGATGATTGATACAATTTATCAGAAAGCACATGAACCTCACAGTTTTGGGGGAAAAAATTAAG
Organism: Candidula unifasciata; assembly: GCA_905116865.2. Taxonomy (NCBI): domain Eukaryota; kingdom Metazoa; phylum Mollusca; class Gastropoda; order Stylommatophora; family Geomitridae; genus Candidula; species Candidula unifasciata. The sequence continues at coordinate 12,825 of CAJHNH020000963.1, read as the reverse complement.
CACATATCTACAATGTACAGAAATCTATTATTTGATAAAACACATAATAAAATGAATATCTACATGGTACAGTAATATGGCAGTTGATAAACCATAAAAAAAGAAAACATCAACGAGGTACATATATTTGCTAGTAAAGCAAGCATTTTAAAAAGCACAAATCTACAGGATACAGGAGCTTGATAGATTGACTTGAAAGTAACATTGTCTAAAGCCAAACTTAGGACTGAATGTTACAAAATATCAGTCAACTAGAATTACACATTATTTGTGAATTCATTTGAAGTGTGTTTTAGACATATAATTACCTAGCTCAGGTCACTGTACAGGGTAATCTGGGAGGATCTTCCCAACAGGCAGCAATTCTCACACAGAAAGAACAACAACGACAAAAACAACAACAAACTGCTGATTACATATAGACTCAGTAAAGACAAAAGTTACAACCTGTATCTCATCTCAGGACACACAGTTACAACCCGTATTTTATTGAAAGACACAAACTTCTATCTGATTTAAAGACACATAATTACAATATGTATTTCAGCGAAAGACAAAGTTAGAACCTATATCCCAGTTAAAGAGACAGAGTTACAACAACCAGACATATGAAGGTCTGGTGTCAAAAGTGGGAAAAAAATCTGAATGTGTGGCCTGAGTAAGGACACAAAGTTACAACCAGTGTCTCAACTAAAGATACAAAGTTACAATGTGTATCATAGCTGAAGACAGTTAAAATTCATTTATCAGCTGAAAACACAAAGTTACAACCTCTATCCCAGCGAAACACAAAGCTAGAATCTGTATCTCACAGAGTTGCAACACCAAACCACATGCGGGTCTGGGGTCAGCTGAAAGTCACCAGTAAGAAATATTTATTATGAACACAACAACATACAAGCCTGGCTTATCTATTATACCAAACATGAACAGTAAATAATCCAGAACTGTAGAGACACATGCCTCAGCTAGAACACTACATAATCAGCACTGTTCAGAGTACCATCTGTAGCATGTTGTTTTCCTGTGTCAAAGGTTGCATTGGTTGAACAGGGTATTTAACAGTAGGGTTGGTCCCTTAAAGCTTTAGTACACATGTTAAGGTGATTGAATCTTAGGTCCCCCCCCCCCCCCCCTTTTTTTTCCCATTTACCAATTAAAACCACACAACAGTTTGCCCACTGTCTTTGTAGATCAGATTTTATCACTATTACTGTTTGCATTATAAGGAATACACTCTAAATGTTTAAAGTGGAAATGTTGACAAATATTTTAAGTGAATTCTCAATGTTCAAAATTACACTCAGACAACTTTATTGTCACACTGTAATTGCAGATATGATTGCCGTGTAAGAAATTATCAGTGAAATAATTTATATCCAATGAACTTTTCTGCTTACTTTCACAAAGCCTTTCAGAAAAAAATAAGTTTTGGACACCGGGTTTACAACTCATGATCAGCTCTAGTCATTTATAAACTGAAATAACAACTATTCACAAGGAATCCATCTTCTCATGTTTCGGCAGCACAAGATTTACAGCACACAGTTTTGTAGTAGTCATAGCGGCACAAGCGAGCCCTCTTGACAACCTTACACTGGGCAAATTTGTCAGTGCAACTAGGGTCCTCCTCTGTAAAATAGAAAATAAACGCGTATGAACTCATTCAATATTACACAGTTCATCGTGTGTTTCTTGGTAATTCTAAAGACAATATGATATTCAGGCTGTCTTCCATCACAGACATATTCTTAATAACCTTTTAAACCCGAATTATTGGGTTAACCACGTCTGTCCCACTGTGTCTCTGTTCAACTCATTTAGACCTGAACAATTATTGCTTTCAAGCTTAACTCCTTGGGATAAAAAGGGTTAGAGTAAAAATTGCTTTCGGGCTGAAAGGTTCAATAAGTGTTTTGTCTTGTAACCATTCTGTAAAATAATAGTAATAAAATACTATTAATTTTCAGTGAAGTGAAGGAGTCATTTTCAGACCCTTACAATTATTGGGCATATTGGTGTATATAGGTATATATTGGGTATATATAGTCATATACAATCAGACAGTTACTGGTGCCATCAGAATTTGAACTCTTCGTTTGCTGCTGAAGATGAGGACGGAGCTCTTATGGGGGTGCCCCGAGTGCTATAATGTCGTCTCAATTTATCACTCAACATTTTGGGGCATATAGGGCTAGACTTATACTTTAAACAGTCGACAGTCGGTAGGTGATGTGGTTAACATCACATCGACAACCTTTACTTCTCAGGAGTTTATATGGTACTCATTTAAGGCTGGATCGGCCTGGTTGCCTAATTCGTTTTGAAAAACTTCAGCTTCATTCGGTTTTGAACCCACAACTTTCGGATCTGCAGGTGAGCATTTAGTCAGCAGTATTACGTCACCCCACAATTATTTTACAACATAATTAAGCTACAATATGATAATGAGAAATATATTTCTGTTAAAAAAAATAGTCGTCCACTTGTAGGATTTAATTTTTCGTTATTTGAAGCCGCACCCTGGCTTTTGCTGGGGGCCCTAAATATAGCCTAATCACTGAACGGAGTTTCTGGGACCTCTCTACGGGTGATCCTTATCCGCATGGTGGCACTTTTTGTCACCGAGTGATAATCACTTTGTGTGATATCCTAGTGGGGTACAACTTACATACATACATATTTCTATCATAAAAGGATTAAAGCTACAATATGATTATGTTACAAAAAGGATTAGGGCACTGAATCACAAATGTTGTTATTACCAATGGTTTTCTCCTCAACATCGTCACAGCTGTGTATATTGCAAGCATCCCGTGTTTTGGGTTTTGTGTTGAGTGGACAGTCTTCTTGAAGTTTCTGCTCAGAATCTAAACATTTGACTTCTCGAGAACGGTAGCCTGTGCCACAGCTTTGGGAGCACTGTCAGAAAATTGTGTTCAATCAGTTACAGCTCTTCTGTGATTTAAGAGTGTTTTTACAGATTATACCAGATTGTATTTAAGAAGTGTGACGTTTAATATTTTGACATCATTTATATTTTCAGTTAAGTGATCATGTATATCCACAATATTTCTTGTCTTAGCATGGGCATAACCTATAAAGTGTGTTTGTGTGTGGTGTGTGTGGTGTGTCTGTGGTGTGTTTGTGGTGTGTGTGTGAGTGTGGTGTATGTATGGTGTGTGAGGTGTGGTGTGGTGTGTGTGTGGTATGTGTGGTGTGTGTGTTTGTGTTTGATGTGGTGTGTATGTGCTTGTGTGTGTGTGTGTGTGCGTGCGTGTGTGCGCGCACACAAATACTCTGTCTTTATACAATCTTAAAGTTACAAAATATATTAGAGAAATCCTGTATACGTCAGTGTGTGCACTCACACTCAGCTGACAACATATATGAATGTAAAATTGTCACAGTTTTGTGGCTAATTAACAGTCTCACATAATTTAAAAAAGAAACAATCATATTTATTTTAAAACAACTAAAAATTCAAGAAAGCAGACTTCAAAGAGATCAGCAGAACTAGATAATAAGATAAGAAAATGTAGAAGTATCAACAAACATCTATGATTAGCAGAATTAAGTTTTTCTTATTTAAATCGAATTTTGTATTATGCATCCATTTTCTGCATACATAAATACACAGCCTTTCTACACGATATCTATCATTATACCTAATAATTCTCAGGTTCTAGTATCCTTAACTTTATTAACAAACACTTCTCTTTTAAACAGTTTTATTGAAGTAAATCAAACACAGATTTTTAGAGCACAAAGGTCAGCCTAGCTGCAAACATTATTTTTTCATTTAAAAAAAAATTTATTATCCTGAACAGATGGATTGTAGTCTTTGTTGCATGGCTTAGCTTCTTAACAACCAAGGTCAACACAAAACCAAGAAATACGTAACGGAGGAAAGAAATATGGACCTGAAGGGTTACATTGCGAAACGAAATAAGTAAGAAGATGATTAAAAACGAAGCGAGGGTGGGGTGAGGGTGAACATAAACTTCTTCTTTTTCAATTCCAATTTTACCGCTGTGGGTTCGAGGGAGATATAAGGTTCTGTTTCTAGCTCTTCTGGCCGCCTCGACCATAGGCACATCGTGCTGTTGTAGAGTTTCTCTGATTTTATCCTTCCATCTTGTTCTTGGTCTACCTCGTGCTCTCCGTCCTTCTCTTTCCCTGAATGCTTTGTATGGTATGGTGTCACAAGGCAAACCATTTCACTTTCTGTCTTCGTATGTAATCCAGAATTGGTTCTGTGCCGACTTTTTCTCTTATGATCTCATTCCTGATCTTGTCTCTTATGGTCACTCCTACAGCCCTTCTGAGACATCTCATTTCCATGGTTACTAATTTTCTTTTATGGTTTGTTGTGAGTGACCATGTCTGGCACTGGTAGCACAGAGTTGGAATAAATATGCTTTGAATAAGATGTCTCTTTGTGCTGATTGGGATTGTCTTATGCTGTAAGAGGATGCTAGCTGTCCCAATACTTGGTTTGCTTTACTGCATCTAATATTAATTTCTTTATTCAATTTCCCATCTTCGGTAAATGTAGTTCCCAGATATTTAAACTCAGATGCCTGTTTAATGCCTTTGCACTCTATTGCTATGTTTAGATCTGTCTTCTTTTTTCCTGTTGACATTACTTCTGTCTTCTCAGTGTTGATTCTCATATTATTTGTTTTACATAAACAATTTATTAATTAACTAATAATTTAAAAATACTGAATTAAATTAAATAAAGCAGTGCTAAATATGCCCTATCTGCCAGTGGTGTTAGGAGACTTCACTTTTGGGAAGTACACTAACTTCTGCTAAGATGAGACGGAAGAACAGTTAATGTCAGTAATATGTCTTGTATACCTGAGTCCATGACGTCATGTACCACTCAGGTACACATGGAGGCCCCTGGCAAGGCTCTGTCACTGCCGGTTTCTCTGATCCCTCGCAGTTTTCTTCACCAACCACAGCGTGAACGATTCCGGGCAGCTCTTTGATGCATAGAACTTCCCGATGACGGTTTCCAGTTCCGCATTTTGAATCACACTGAAACCAAAACATGAAAATCAACATAACCTTGATATAAGACTTTAGCTGTACAAGAATTTGTCTGAGAATAGGGAAAAACTATGTGAACATCTGTAGTCTGAACTGGAGTCTCCACCCCTCCCCTCCCCCCTCACCCGCGTTCCGAAATGAGAAGGGTGGGTGCATAATGAATAACATATTTTAAAAAATATTTTATCATCCCCGTGAAGTTTCTGGGGCTCCATTTGGGGATGAGGGATGGGGAGGAGAGAACAGACCCACTGTCTCAGATGTTGTAAATTTCTGTTGTGAAGATCAATTTGTTTATCCCTGACAATTTGTCTTCTTAACTTGATAAGAAGAATTTTCGATAAGAAGAACCATGCTTTGGGTCCTATGTGAGTTGTCCTTTCATTATATATATCTATGGAAAGAAAGAGAGACGTGCACATATATACAGGTATGAGTGGGCGAGGAAATATAAGCATTGATATTTGGCTTCAGCCAATCATGTCTTCAGCAATTTGGCTAGAGAAGAGTTAAACTAAGACTCCGGTGAACATTAAGCTATAATGACTTAGCTTAGGAGAAAAACATTATTAAACCAAGCTCCAGGTGAACAGATCTCTGTACTTTGATATATACCTCCTTACTATCATATTACAAACTGCATTGCTACATTGACATTATGAAAGCGTGAGACTACATATGAGATGACAAACACCGACGGAAAACGTAAATGTGCATATGCAGTATGTTTATGAAGTTCATTAGCTAGCTGTATGTTTTTTCTCCCTGTAAGAATATTGTCTGATGCTGCATGTGGGTGATTTATAATAAGTGCAAAAATAAATACTCCCACTAGCTGCAATAATGAATGGTTCGAGGCACAGGCTGCAAACATTTATGACAATTAAAAACCTAATGCCACGATATCAAAAAATGCGTTGAACTCAATAATGACTATGTTGAGAAATAATGTAAATGTGTGGTTCCATACTGACTGCAATAAACTAGTTTTATATATGATAGTTCGTTTTTTTTTTTTAATTGTAAACGGGATCTTACTTACAAAACAAGCCATATATAAAATTATATTTTTACCTTGAGCCACTCTCCAGTAAACCATAAACCTCCGCATGGTCTACTGACCCGACATGGTTGTGTTACAGCGGGCCGCTGGTTGAGATCACACCGACTGTCCGGTAAGGCTGTTCCTGTGTCATCAGCACAGAACACCTGTCTAGTTAGCTCCCCTGCACCGCATTCAACGGGACACTTGAGTATGGAAAAGATGACCTGCGTTAGCTATAACAGTATAAAAGCAAAGGACCCTTTTCCAGGCAGCAAAGTAAAATAGTCAAAATTGTAAAACTATAATTGTGAGTCCAAATGACGTTATGTATAGAAGCTCGCTCTCCTACGAAATACGCCTGACTAAATCAAAGGGAACTGAAACCAAGGAGAAAACACCTGCAGGAAAAGGTAAGAAGTACACAGCTAACAACTGGGTAGAGAACGAGCGGTCTTACTCGAAGAAAGGAAGCATCAAGCCAAGAGGCGGTGCAAATACTAAAACCTTAGCTATGAAAGTGACGCAAACAAAGCAGACCACAAATATAAACGGAGACTGTTAGCGGTTTCGACTAGCTAGCAACAGTTTGAAAGAGGTCGAACTTTTATTTTTTTTTTTTTTTCTGAAAAGGAATCGGAATCGGAATTCCATGCTGTTACGTGCGGAACTTCATTGTAACGAGTGTACGCACAGGTACGGAGTGAGCAAATAAGACGTCAAAACAATACGTAACGTTGTTAAGATATTGTTGTAAGAAGAGTTGATGTTTATAGTCCGAAGGAGACGGACGTGTGGATCCTTGAGGACGTTTTACCCCGGGACTCCAAGACCTCAGCAGGAAGCTGGTAAACGTTACATTTTCGGCAGTATGCCGGTATACTTTCATTGCTTAATTCGGACTTGTCCGAGGACCAAGATGATTGTCATGATCTCAAGGTCGGACTGCGACCTATCGTGAGGACATATCAATACATGGATGTACGAGCGAGCTTTGGTTGAACGAGTTGATTATTACTTGCATATGTATTCTTGAAATTGATCATTGCATTTTTGTCAATACACAAATGGAACTTTTAAAGAGAGTTCTTGTTCTACTACGTTGGAAGCTTCAGCATTCATCATGTTCTGTTACTCTTGGCCAGTGGCATGTTAAGTGTTGATGCCATTTGATACATTGCGACACCCCTAGTCACTTTTAAGCTTGTCACAATCCATCAAGCATACGCAACGTTTGGTACACTCGTTACAATGAAGTTCCGCACGTAACAATGGAGGCCAGCCTTTAAAGAATGAGGGACCTCTCGTCACAAGTGTGATACGACATTTTGTCGCATTGTCATTGTTTTGCCTCAAGTTGTACACGAAGCACATTCCAGTTGTCACAGTCTTAACATATCTCTAGCTGTGGATATCGTCCAATGTATCAAGTCGCCGCCGCCAGTCTGTTCTAGCCATCGTTGGATCTTCATCGGGACCGTATCATTCTTCTTCGTTGGATCTTCATCGGGACAGTATCACTCTTCGTTGGATCTCCGTATCACTCTTCGCTGGATCTTCATCATAATCCAGTCACCGTTACTGTCTGTGCCACTCTCCGTTCGATTGAATCGGATCAAGTCGTCCTTTTGGTTGTACATTGATCTGCCACTTGCCGTTGTACCGGTCGTTATTTTAGCGATTTTTCATCGCTAACATTGCAGTGTGTTGTTTGTCTGCCACCCAATTGGTAAGTCAATTGTGGTTGTTGTGGTTTCTGTTGCGCTGACAATTTTAACTCTTTCCTCCAGAGAACAGACCTGGTTTTCCCGTGCGCAAGTGGAGAGCGAGTGGTACATTAATTTTTACGTGTTATCAAGTAAGCGGGAGGTTGGGCGGTGAGAGCCTTATTCGATATTTCAACTAGCTCACCACTAGAGTGTCATATCGTCTTTGGCTCTGTCTGTAGCCAACTTCAACCCTCGGAGTGGTCCCCATTATAACAGGGAGATAGTTTATCTATTCGCGACTCGGTGGATTGATTTAGGCTAAAGTGTCTTAGTCCGGTCTCGTCACGTCCTGTACGTTTAGTTTGTAATAGTGCTACCTGGTGTTCTTTCGACGATTGTCCCTTCTCTAATTGTTAGTTCCATTGGTGTATTTGTGGAGTCATTTTTTAATTATCGTCTGTCAGACTCGTCGCATTGTACGTGTGTGACAGTACGCAGTATTCGTTGTCCTGTGGCGTTACTTCACCACACACTATCATATATATATATTTGTTATACTGATTGTTATAGTACTGAATTTATTAGCAAGGAAAACATAGATCATATTTAGTAGCCTGTCGATGAAGTGAGGTCAGTGTATTAGTCGAAAGGCTCACGTTATGCGAATTTTATAGAGATTAAGCGTAGATTGCCCAACATGTTATTAGCTTCTAGGTTCGACAAGAGTCGACTGATTTGGCGTGTGTCGAGAGACTGGTTGCCAGAGGGCAAGGCTCATCAGTTATCATTTATAGGTTATAGTGATCCAAAGGAAGGACACATAACCAAGAAGAAGAATTTGTCCTGGATGGCGACGTTGGGAAGTGTAGGACCACTAGAGAAACAGGGCAGATTTTGTTTTAGAAGGCTTCCGGCCGGTGACCCTTGGAGGGGGACCGCAGGCCGAAAGCGAATGTTGTGTGATGTGTTATCTTTCATGTGACAACATTTTATTGAGCATAATATAATGTATATGAGGAGCTTTAGATGGACATTCGTCCGGTATCATCAGTTCATCCCTATTGTCTGTTTATAACGTAAGCGTAGTGTTCTTGTGGACAGAGTAAACTTTTGGACAAACACCGGCTGTCGTGAGTTGAGAGTGATTATGTGTCACGGAAGGTGCTCTAATCATTCTCAAGCTGACGGGTTTGCCGAGAGAAAATAACTAGAGAAACACGGTGAGTGATACTGGGTTATGCATCGCTCCACGTGTTAGAAATTTCACACAGTTTTATCCCGCGACGTGGGTATTTTTCGTCGCTGGAGGAGACATTGGTGTGGGCTGAACTTTTGACCCTCGTGGTAGGTAATCCACGATGCAGAAGTTTTGGCGATAGTATCTGTGTGACCCTTATTTGACGTGGGTTTTGTCATCAAACGAGGAGTCGTAAATCAGGGATACAAACTTTTGAAACAGAGATTGTCATGCAAAAACACTACAGCTCTAACAGCCAAACGGGCATCAGCAAGTTGTTGCAGGGATCATAATGATGTTTTTATCTCGACGACATTCTGCTTTTCCATAATGATCATAAACCATTTCAGCGTGTTGTCCTCATTGGCGATGAAAGGAATGCATGTGATGGTGATCTGGACGAGAGAGTGCGAGGACGCGCTCCAGAGATTACAAAAGGCATTTAATAGTAATCCGTTCTTGTGTTTGCCAGATTTGTCTCTGCCGTTCTATGTATCCACAGATGCGTCCGATGTGGCGATTGGTGGGACGTTGATGCAATCCAGAGAGGGCACCCTACTCCCTGTTGTTTATGCCAGCAGGAAGCTGTCTCCTACTGAATGCCGTTACAGCGTGGGCGAGAGGGAGGCACTAGCCATTTTTTGGGCAATAGGGAAGTTTACCCAATTCCTGTATGGCAGTCACTTCTTTATCTTGACAAACCATCGTCCACTCGAAGTCTTGAACTCAGCACCCATCAAAAACTCACGCATATTAAGATGGACAATGTTTCTACAGACGTTCAACTTCACGGTTATTTATCGCCCAGGGAAAGAAAATGTCTTAGCCGATTTTTTTGTCGCGCACCCCAGAGGCATTGGAATAGGATTGATGTTTATTTGTTGAATTTACATGATATTTAAAATGCATGCTGTTATGAAAATAATTTGGATAACGATAATGTTGTTGATAATAATGCTTAGTGAAGTCAGGAATCTATATTTTGCATGCATTTAGTAATGTATTGACGATATATTGAGGAGTGAGTGTGTGTGTATTCAAGTGTTCTTATTTGCTCTCTCGTACTGGTGCTGTTTGCCGCGACATGACTCCAGTTTTCCGACCGAGACTACGACAAGTCCTAGTGCTCGGTCGTCCTCGGGAGGGGGGAAAAGCTGTCGCGTGCGAATGTGCACCAGAACGCACAGGTACGGAGTGAGCAAATAAGACGTCAAAACAATACGTAACGTTGTTAAGATATTGTTGTAAGAAGAGTTGATGTTTATAGTCCGAAGGAGACGGACGTGTGGATCCTTGAGGACGTTTTACCCCGGGACTCCAAGACCTCAGCAGGAAGCTGGTAAACGTTACATTTTCGGCAGTATGCCGGTATACTTTCATTGCTTAATTCGGACTTGTCCGAGGACCAAGATGATTGTCATGATATCAAGGTCGGACTGCGACCTATCGTGAGGACATATCAATACATGGATGTACGAGCGAGCTTTGGTTGAACGAGTTGATTATTACTTGCATATGTATTCTTGAAATTGATCATTGCATTTGTCAATACACAAATGGAACTTTTAAAGAGAGTTCTTGTTCTACTACGTTGGAAGCTTCAGCATTCATCATGTTCTGTTACTCTTGGCCAGTGGCATGTTAAGTGTTGATGCCATTTGATACATTGCGACACCCCTAGTCACTTTTAAGCTTGTCACAATCCATCAAGCATACGCAACGTTTGGTACACTCGTTACAATGAAGTTCCGCACGTAACAATGGAGGCCAGCCTTTAAAGAATGAGGGACCTCTCGTCACAAGTGTGATACGACATTTTGTCGCATTGTCATTGTTTTGCCTCAAGTTGTACACGAAGCACACTCCAGTTGTCACAGTCTTTACATATCTCTAGCTGTGGATATCGTCCAATGTATCAAGTCGCCGCCGCCAGTCTGTTCTAGCCATCGTAGGATCTTCATCGGGACCGTATCATTCTTCGTTCGTTGGATCTTCATCGGGACAGTATCACTCTTCGTTGGATCTCCGTATCACTTTCGCTGGATCTTCATCATATCCAGTCACCGTTACTGTCTGTGCCACTCTCCGTTCGATTGAATCGGATCAAGTCGTCTTTTGGTTGTACATTGATCTCCACTTGCCGTTGTACCGGTCTGTTTTAGCGATTTTTCATCGCTACATTGCAGATGTGTTGTTTGTCTGCCACCAATTGGTCGTCAATTGTGGTTGTTGTGGTTTCTGTTGCGCTGACATTTTAACTCTTTTCCTCCAGAGAACAGACCTGGTTTTCCGTGCGCAAGTGGAGAGCGAGTGGTACATTAATTTTTACGTGTTATCAAGTAAGCGGGAGGTTGGGCGGTGAGAGCCTTATTCGATATTTCAACTAGCTCACCACTAGAGTGTCATATCGTCTTTGGCTCTGTCTGTAGCCAACTTCAACCCTCGGAGTGGTCCCCCATTATAACAGGGAGATAGTTTTATCTATTCGCGACTCGGTGGATTGATTTAGGCTAAAGTGTCTTAGTCCGGTCTCGTCACGTCCTGTACGTTTTAGTTTGTAATAGTGTACCTGGTTTCTTTCGACGATTGTCCCTTCTCTGGTTTTCCATTGTGTATTTGTGGAGTCATTTTTTAATTATCGTCTGTCAGACTCGTCGCATTGTACGTGTGTGACAGTACGCAGTATTCGTTGTCGTGGCGTTACTTCACCACACACTATCATATATATATATTTGTTATACTGATTGTTATAGTACTGAATTTATTAGCAAGGAAAACATAGATCATATTTAGTAGCCTGTCGATGAAGTGAGGTCAGTGTATTAGTCGAAAGGCTCACGTTATGCGAATTTTATGGAGATTAGGCGTAGCCCAACATGTTATTAGCTTCTAGGTTCGACAAGAGTCGACTGATTTGGCGTGTGTCGAGAGACTAGTTGCCAGATGGCAAGGCTCATCAGTTATCATTTATAGGTTATAGTGATCCAAAGGAAGGACACATAACCAAGAAGAAGAATCTGTCCTAGGTGGCGACGTGGGGAAGCGTAGAACCACCAGAGAGACAAAGAAAGTTTTGTTTTAGAAGGCTTCCGGCCGGTGACCCGTGGAGGGGGACCGCAGGCCGAAAGCGAATGCTGTGTGATGTGTTATCTTTCATGTGACAACATTTTATTGAGCATAATATAATGTATATGAGGAGCTTTAGATGGATATTCGTCCGGTATCATCAGTTCATCCCTATTGTCTCTTTATAACGTAAGCGTAGTGTTCTTGTGGACAGAGTAAAATTTTGGACAAACACCGGCTGTCGTAAGTTGAGAGTGATTACGTGTCACGGATGGTGCTCTAATCATTCTCAAACTGACAGGTTTGCCGAGAGAAAATAACTAGAGAAACACGGTGAGTGATACTGGGTTATGCATCGCTCCACGTGTTAGAAATTCCACACAGTTTTATCCCGCGACGTGGGTATTTTTCGTCGCTGGAGGAGACATTGCTGTGGGCTGAACTTTTGACCCTCGTGGTGGGTAATCCACGACGCAGAAGTTTTGGCGATAGTATCTGTGTGACCCTTATTTGACGTGGGTTTTGTCGTCAAACAAGGAGTCGTAAATCAGGGATACAAACTTTTGAAACAGAGATTGTCATGCAAAAACACTACAGCTCTAACAGCCAGACGGGCATCAGCAAGTTGTTGCAGGGATCGTAATGATGTTTTATTATCTCGACGACATTCTGCTTTTCCATAATGATCATAAACCATTTCAGCGTGTTGT
>CAJHNH020000962.1:200000-212013 GCA_905116865.2 Candidula unifasciata | reverse complement strand
CCCATAATATGTTACAAAAGTCGCCCTTCTGTTAACGCTTTCGTTTTTACTGCAACTAAACCCTCCCTAACCTATCAATATCTAACACTATGATAAGACACACGCCAAATGTCGTATGTTTTCCTTTTTGCTACAGCTTAAACTATTTCTGCGCGGCCGGCATTCCTTATTATTGTTGACATAAAAGTTGCAATTTTGCCATAAATTCCCATCTTTACCTAAAATCAAAACCTCAATGATCGGTTGGCATTCGCTGCTATGACACAAAAGTCGCCGTTTTGCCATAACGTCCCCTTTTTACTTCAACTCAAACCCTTCATAAGCGGTCGGCCTCCTCAATATGTCACAAAAGTCGCCTTTTTGCTATAAATTACCATATTGTTTTTATTTTAACTCATACCCTCCTTGAGCGGTCAATATCCAATAATATGTCACAACGGTCGCCTCTTTGTTAAAGTTTTCCTTTTTAACTAAAACTTAAACTATCAACATCTAACACTATGACAAGCCGCCCACCCTTCTATTGTACGTTCTCCTTTTTACTATAGCTCAAACCATCCCTGAGCAGTCGATCTTCGCTCCCATGACACAGATGATGATGATGATGATGATGGCGCTCAAGTCGCCCTTTAGTATATATCCCCGGTCATCAAACCACCTTTCTAGGTTTCTTTACCTAAACCCTAAAACGCCCCCTCCCCCTCTGCCGGCTGTCACTGCTGCCTATGTCTATTTTCATATCCCGTAACTTGTTTCGTTTTATATAACATATATATCTCCCGCTAACAAACCCACTTCTAATTTTTTTTTTTTTTGTCTATTACAGAACCCATAAACCAACACCAACCGTTTTAGTCGCCCTGTCGCCCCGTGTCCCTTGCCCCGCCCGCCGCGCTGCTCACCGATGTCAGGTAAGCCCCTTCTCTTCTGCCCTCGACACTATGACAAGACAGCTACCCTTCTGTCGTATGTCCTCTCCTTTTTACTACAGCTCAAACCATCCCTTCAATACCATGACACAGATGATGATGATGGCGCTCGAGTCGCCCTTTCTAATATATCCCCGGTAATCCGCCACTTTAACTAACATCTGGCCCTGCACTAAAGAAATATTTGCCTTTCCCCGAAGAAAATACCCACACCCCAACATACCGACAATGAATAACCATTTGTTATGGAGACAACATATCGATTTATGCACCATATGTCTTTCCCCTGAAACCCGTCAAGTGTGCTGTCATCAGCCTCCCGATCGATATTTACTAAGGATAAAGAACAGCCTCCCAGAGAGACCAAGCAGATTTGGCCGCCATGGGGAAATGAATCATCCGCCACTTTTAACCAACAGCTGGCCCTGCACTAAAGAAATATTTGTCTTCCTTAAACCAATCCGCCTAAAAATACCCACACCCCCCAACATAACCGACAATGAATAACCAGTTGCTATGGAGACAAAATATCGATGTTTATATGTCTGTTCTCTTGTATAGGTTGAGCGGTCGACCTTCGCTACCATGACATAGATGATGATGATGATGCCGGCGCCCAATCTTCCCTTTCTAATACATCCTCGGTCATCATGCCGCCTTCCTAGTCGCCCCGGGTCCCCTGCCCCCGCTGCTCACCTAAATAGTGTTCCTGCCTGCCCCCCCCGTTTTATATAACGCCACCTGTCACCTACGGCTCCCCTCATACAATCACCTATACAGACATCCACATAAACCCGCACCAACTCTATTAGTCGCCCCGGGTCCCCTGCCCCCCGCTGCTCACCTAAATAGTGTTCCTGCCCGCCCCCGTTTTATATAACGCCACCTGTCACCTGCAGTTATGAAGATTTCCTATACCTTTCCCTAAAACCAATCACTTGTGTTGTCATCAGCACCACGTCGCCTTCCTAGGTTTTCTTTATCGCAAGTCTAAAACGGCTCCCCTCATACAATCACCTATACAGACATCCACATAAACCCGCACCAACTCTATTAGTCGCCCCGGGTCCCCTCCCCCCCCCCCCCCGCTGCTCACCTAAATAGTGTTCCTGCTGCCCCCGTTTTATATAACGCCACCTGTCACCTGCAGTTATGAAGATTTCCTATACCTTTCCCTAAAACCAATCACTTGTGCTGTCATCAGCCGCCCGATCGATATTTACTAAGGACAAAGAGGGCGGCTTACCCGATCGATATTTACTAAGGATATATAAAGCCGCCAGAAAGAACCAATCACTTTTGGCCGCCATCTTTTACTAAGGATAAAGAAGGCGGCTTAATCGAAATGCGGCCCGTATTACGCCTACTTACTAAGGATGCCCAGGCCATAAATTGTGCAGGCGGCTTACCCGATGCGGGATATTTACTAAGGATATATAATAGCCAGAAAGAACCAAATTTAAATGCGGCCCGTATTACGCTACTACACTACTAATATGCCAGGCCATAAATTGTGCAGTCTATTGTTTGTATCTTCTTCGTTTAAATTTATAACGGGAAAACATTGCTTTGATAAAGAAGTGGATAATACCTAAAGACATCCTGCTGTCTTGTAGTGCAGAAAGCAAAGCATTTTCACATATCATAGATTAGGTTCATAGGAAAGTAAACATTTGATAAAATGACGACTCCGGGGCGTCTTTCGCATGTTTACACAGCTTGTTTGTCATATTACTGGAAACTATTATTCAGCATGTGTATTCATATAAGGACACAGAATAGGGTGAGGTTATGAATGGATACACACACAAAATTAATGCTGTAAGACCTTTTCCGTTCGCCTCTGACGAGACACAAAATGCAGTCACGAAAGTCAGCCGCTGTTGATGCAGAAGTGCAGGCTCTGATTTTCCAGAATTCTCTACAAGGTGATGCTGTCGTTCGTATTTACAGATGGGTCTGTAATTCACCATGTGAGGATCGCTTAGGTTTTTAAGGTTGAGATTGGAGTTAGAATGTGAAGCAAGATTCTGGTGTTGTTACCTTGACCACAAGTAGTCTGACTATAGAGGTCACGGCAGTCCTCAAAGCAATAACATGGCGGGAGACACAGACCTTTTCCCGTGCATGCTTTTCCGTTGACTCAATAAGTATGTTCTGGAAAATAGACAAGGGCTGGGTTCGAAAAGAGTTGTTGGGTCTCAGCGCGATCTTGTTTGACACATCATATATAAGTTCCAGATTTGTGCCAGGGCAAGACCAAATTCCAAATTGGGGAGCCGTGTTAGCCTAGTCGATAGGAGGCTCGCTTTCAAATCCAGCTGCGACTCGCTGCAGCCACGGTCGGTGTTCGAAACCGGGCGGTTCATGGGGTTCACCCAGCCTCTAGGAAATTAGTACCAGATTGAGACTCTGGGGTAAATGGACGAACGTCGCTGTAGCTACAGAGATACTTGCGAACGGCGACACAGGCGGACAATTCTCATCAGCTATCCATACTGGTGGCAGAGTACTTATGGTTTATAACCTTGTGCAATGACGCTGGTTCACATATCCCGACTTTACCTTTACCATTACCAACCAGAACATTCCATGAACTCTATGAATTAAAGAAATATATTTATTTTATCGTAGCCCTAATATTGGGTGATATAGTAATTACCACACTACGTGTCTTTATTTCTTAAAAAATCTATGATAATATTTTTCTTTAAAATTATTTCTATCCAGTAACGCAGAAATAAAAAAAAATTAAAAAAAAAAAACGTTATGCTTCAATCTCGATTGTTTAGGATTGCTGTAATTAATAACTATTATCTGTTACTTAGGCACTCTAAGAGCCTAGAGGGCACTGTTGAACAAGCATACAAGCACACAAACACGCACAAACACCCATGCAATGTGATATGTTAAATTGTGATCTAAAAAAAAAATCAGATGCGCAATATCTAAACGTGAAATTACAAAATAGCACAATAATTTCCTGATAACATTTATTTTCTATGCAGTAACAACCGTCGACTTGAAAACGATGATGGTGTCAAATTGAAACAACAACGAAAACCGATTCGATGTGTCGAGTGATGGGAGAGGACTAATTATACTTGAATGAGGTAATTGACGTGTTTTCATAACCATTTGGTAATATGTGTGAAAACGTATAAAATATGCCTGGAGCACAAACAGATTGAAAGAAAATTATTCGGTTTTTCTAAATTGATAACAGGTTTGACAAGTAAGCACAGGCTCTAACTGAGGAAATTGTCATTGCTGGTCAATATTGGGTAACAGAAAATTATACTCTTACTTTTGCGATAGTTAATTATACATTGTTGGGGAACTATAATGGTTCTTCAATGCTTACCTTCATAAAATGGTAGTTTTGAAGAGCCCAAACAAAGATTTACAAACACTAACAAGTGCCAGAGCAAGGGTAGATAAAACAAAAAGACGGAAAATACTGAAAACGCATCTTCTTGTTTTCCTATCCTACTTATCAGATAACAGGGTAAAATACATAATTTGTTTTAGTAACTTTAATTGCATTTCTTACCGTCGCCTGTGTGTGTTGAAGGCTTTGACGGTTGGAATGAAAATGTCAGCTTACACAGCCTTTAGGTTGTAATATGCAATATTACCTATTATTATGAGTTATATGCTGTCTTATCAGTAGATCAATGTTTCTTGTAGGAAATAGGATATAGCCATTATATTTGTAAGCACACGTTAGACAGCGACAGTACTCAGTAAACCAGCAGCAAATAACTTATATTTTATTTTCAATCATATATAGAACCTAGATAAGGGAAAAGTAAAAGTAAATATCTCTTTTCACGCCTTTTAGGCGCATCTGGCATATGGGAAGACCACCCATTTTTTGTAGACCAATCGGCACTAGGTGGGTAATGTGGTCAGCATTACGTCAGCCGTCTTTACTTCCCCAGGACAGCCTTCCTGGTATCCATTTAAGGCTGGGTCGACCTGCGACGCCACACACTATGATAAGAATCCACGCACCCTGAAGTGGGTTTCGATTGCGGTACGTTGGAATTACGAGTCGGACTCGTAACACATAAGCCACGGACGCCGCAGTTAAGGTTAAAAAATAAAACTGCTTCAATTCAACTGTTGCCGTTATACAACTAACTGAATTTGCTAACATCTTAGCTCAGCCAAGACGGCAGTTGTCACTTCAGTTATAAATACTACTTTCCTAGAAGGATTAATTTATTTACTGTCAAGACAAAACTATCTGCTGCCAGATTACCTAGCTTTGAAACCCAGTGTGTCATACTGTGGAACGCCACCCTGGTGTAGCGGCTAGACGCTGATCCCAAGGTCGTGATTGCATTTTCGCATGAGGCAGAATTTTTTTTTTTAATGATCTTGGCTGCCAGGTAGAGCCAGCCTTAAAGTTGGGCTTGCTTTGTGTGATTTGGTCATATCAACGGGGAAAAACTGACACAAAAAAGCAACATTAAATTCATCTCCATAAATAGCTAGGTACATGTACTTTTGCAGAAGCAATTTTCAAAGCAAACAAAACGCGTGAAACTATTCTATTCATACCATCTGAATAATGAATCTTGAACATCAACAACAATCTTGTGAAAAGACCGACAGCATCAGATTTTAACACAAAACAGTAAATATTTCAGTGAACGAGCATGATCTGCAGACAGGCAGGCAGACATACCTAAAAGCAAAGCAAACAGACAGACAGACAGACAGACAGACAGACAGACAGACAGACAGACAGACAGACAGACAGACAGACAGACAGACAGACAGACAGACAGACAGACAGACAGACAGACAGACAGACAGACAGACAGACAGACAGACAGACAGACAGACAGACAGACAGACAGACGGACGGACGGACGGACGGGTTGGTCTATAGGGCGTAACCAGGGTTAAGTTGTGGGGATGACATTAGTCCATCCGCATGGAATGAAAGTGGTGCCTGTGCTAGCAAACAAATACCAACAGACAGAAAGATAGAGAGACAGACAGACAGACAGACAGACAGATAGATAGATAGATAGATAGATAGATAGATAGATAGATAGATAGATAGATAGATAGATAGATAGATAGATAGATAGATAGATAGATAGATAGATAGATAGATAGATAGATAGATAGATAGATAGATAGATAGATAGATAGATAGATAGATAGATAGATAGATAGATAGATAGATAGATAGATAGATAGATAGATAGATAGATAGATAGATAGATAGATAGATAGATAGATAGATAGATAGATAGATAGACAGATAGACAGATAGACAGATAGACGATAGATAGATAGACAGATAGATAGATAGATAGATATAGATAGATAGATAGATAGATAGATAGATAGATAGATAGATAGATAGATAGATAGATAGATAGATAGATAGATAGATAGATAGATATAGATATATAGATAGATAGATAGATAGATAGATAGATAGATAGATAGATAGATAGATAGATAGATAGATAGATAGATAGATAGATAGATAGATAGATAGATAGATAGATAGATAGATAGATAGATAGATAGATAGATAGATAGATAGATAGATAGATAGATAGATAGATAGATAGATAGATAGATAGGTTCTCCTTCGTCATGTCTTGCATTGTTGTCTACAGCTAGTCTGTGATATCTGCTCTTTTCGGAAAAACCTTTTTGACTCCTGCAATATTCTACTGGTTCGCCTTCAACTAAATGCTTGCTAGGGAACGACGGGTAACCCCCTCCCCCTCCCAACCTACCTTCCCACCCACCCGCCCCCATTCAGACAAAAATGGGATTTAGAACCCCATCTGGAAAAAGTGTTATCAAATATCATTTGAAATCTAGTAATTTAAAGTTATTATTTCAGCTGTATCTTTTGAAATAGCAAAAGCAACAATGATAGACACAAATAATTCGACCTCTCACAATCATCTCTATCATGGAAGTCACACTGATCAGTCAGACCCCCTGGTTAGTGACTCCGTGAGGCTGATCTTTCAATGGGTCTTTAACTCCGTCCTTTGTGAGCTAATTGACGTCTTCGGCACCATAACCAACATCATCAACATCATCTGTTTTGTCAAGCTGGGTGTCCGGGATCCAGTCAACATCACTCTTTTGGGTAACGTACATCTTTGCCTTCTGCTTTTTATGTACCCCCTCCCCCTTCCACCCCACCCACCTTAAAAGGGTTGTTAGTACTTTGTGTTGTTGTTGTTGTTGTTTACAGTTAGATGGCAGGTTGTCATGTCTGCTCAGCTCGGTCCAACACATACGATTTCAGTAAATTATTAAATTGTCGCTTTTTATGACATGCTTGTAAATGATAAAAATGCTTACAAATCTACACATTGGTGGAAATACCTTTTGACTAATTGAAAACTCATACCTGAAACAACATTCTGCTATAAGAATCGGCAATGAAGCAGGATTGTACCAACCAGTCAAGAGATGTGTGGAACAGGGATGTGTAATGTCTCCAGATCTTTTTAATAATTGTCATCACAATTATCGTGAGAGGATGCAACATCATCAAGAGCCTGTGTTGTTTTACTGCTGTGTAGAGCTTGTGTTATGTGGTGTGTAGAGCCTGTGTTATATTCTGTGTAGAGCCTGTGTTTTTTATGCTGTGTAGAACCTGTGTTGTTATACGCTGGGTAAAACCTGTATTGTTATTTGCTCAAAAGCCTGTTTTGTTATATGCTGAGTAGAGCCTGCGTTGTTATATGCCGTGAAGAGCCTTGTGTTTTTTTATATGTTGTTTAGAGCTTGTGTTGTTATATGCCGTGAAGAGCCTGTGTTGTTATATGTTGTTTAGAGCTTGTGTTGTTATATGCCGTGAAGAGCCTTGTTGTTTTTATATGTTGTTTAGAGCTTGTGTTGTTATATGCTGTGTAGAGCCTGTGTTGTTATTTTTAATGAAAACAAATCAGGGGATACCATGTATTCTTGTGTTATTCCCCTCATTATTTTCTAACATGTTCCCAACTGTTTATGTATTCCTATGGCTACTGTTTGCTGCCAATACACGTTCTTTATAATTCGTAAATCTGTTCTGTCAATGTTTAACTTTTCTAACAGTTTTATTATTTCTTCATGTTCACACAAACAAATGCTTTTCTGTAACATCGTGGGTTCCAGTGCAAGAACATTATAGTCATAATTATATAACATTTTCATAATGTGTCTTATCCAACATCAGCGTACAGTCCACACCTGTTGATTACCTGGACTTTTTGTGTGTGTGTGCTCTGCCTGAAGGCTAAAATTTATTGATTATATCATAATCTAAGAGCATGGGTGTAGTTTGTTAGTTTAATTTAAATCTGTGAGTCTAAGTAACGTATACAGTTTAAATTACTCTTCTCTACCTTTGCGCTCTAATAGCTTTTTTTAAATTTTTTTATTTGGTCAAAGTATAATTAAGAAATGTATTTTCTGTGCAGTTTTTAAATTTGATAAGGACATAATATGTATTATGTAATGTGTCTCTTCCCGGCTACGACAATGAAATCTTTTGTGTCTACCTGGGTCAAGCTGTTTTTTTTTTTTTTTTTTTTGGGGGGGGGGGGGGGGGGGGGGGGAGGCAAGATTATTATTAACTAGCTGTACCCATCCACGCGTTGCTGTGGCCCAGATTGGTGAAAGAAAATAGCTCTCAGCTAACAGTGTCCGTCATACCCCCCCCCCCTCCTCCCGTTGCCTCACTCACATCCTTTCGTTGGATTGAAAAATCATCCATGGCGAAACAAATAAAATAGAAATAACTAAGTAATAACAACTTTAAAATAATATTTTATGCTCTCTCAGCTAACGGTGTCTGGCATAACCCCCCCCCCCCCCCCCCCCCCAGCTCCCCCACTCACATCTCCCTCTCCGAAGGATTGAAAAATCATCACCTGGCGAAATTATTGAAATAGAAATAGTTAAGAAATTAGAACTTTAAAATAATATTCTAAGCTCTCTCATTTAACTGTGTCTGTTATAAACAACCCCCCACCTCCCCCAATCATATCTTCTTCTCCGAAGGATGGGGAAGTCACCGTGTAACGAAATATTGTAACTAAATTGAGCTTTCCATCCGTGTCTACCTATACATAAATAGGTAGCATTAACTTGTACAGAGAAGAAAATGTAGTCAGTGTAACAGCTACCACATCACCCATCCTATACCAGTACTACTGCAACCACAACCACCACCACCATCACAACACCAACAACAACAACAAAAACTGTCACTACAGTCTGTGTAGGTCGGTGTAGAAAAGAGGAGTTAGCGCCGCATGCTGTCACCACGGACTATTTAGTTTGATTTTGCCCCGGACATAAGGAAAAAAAAAAAACTTCATCACGTAACCATTGATGGAACCCACAGTGAAAAGTACAATATACTCACGAATAGGGGAGAAACATACCCCGCACCCGTCATCTCTCCATCTCCGAAGGAACGATTTTTAACTGACATTGGCATCCGTGTATACCCAAACAAAACTGGACTGTAAGCCGTCTTAGTTAATAGTTTCTGTCATCGCCGAATAGTTTTTGATCGAAAAGCGTCGCAGGGAGGCTAATTAGGACTTAACTGAAATCGGATGTCTTTGGGCGACAGGCGCAGATATCGCAGCCTAGCTGTAAACCACAAAATAACGTGGCAACCACCCTTTTAGGGGGAAAAGAACAATTATCACCCAGCTGGAAATCGAACATCGGTCACATGAGTGAAGGATGACATACGTACAACTTTACTACCGATGACTGAAGAGTTTAGGTCAGATATCGCAGCCTAGCTGTAAACCACAACATAACATGCCAACGGCCCTCTCAAGGACGAACGAAGATTACCCGTGACATGACCATTGAGCATCACGTCGCCGCTGTCGCAGGCTAGCTGTAAACCCCAAAACCGAAAAAGGCGTAGATATCGCAGCTTAGCTATAAACCACAACACAACGTGCCAGCCGGTCAGTTAGGGGCGAAAAAAAATTATATCACCTAGCGGGAAATTGAACGCGGGTCACCTGCATGATAGGCAGAATAGTTAACACCTACGCTACCAAACACTCAAGAAAAGAATGGAAATGAAATTATAGAATAATGCAAAGTTTAATAAGAGCTCAGCAGTCAAATATGGCCGATCACATAAAAACAAATCCGGGCCGGCAACGAAACAAATAATGATGTGGCCGTTGCTAGAGCTACGTCGTTCGTGGTTTGTACTATTTTCTGACAAAAAAATCACGCTTGGAGTCAAAGGAAACGGTTGTGTGCAAATTTGAAAGCAATCGGTTTATTAGTTTCCGAGTTTTCAGCTTGCATCATCGGAAAATTAAAATTTTTATTAATATAGATTCTAAGCCCTTTCGTATTTATAAATGGATTCTCAAATGTATGTACTGTTGACAGGCCTGGCTTCCTCTGATCTGGGATGCCTGCTAACCCTGATATGGACAAATATTTGCTACAATCCAGCATTCAATGACATGGACTTGCCTTTTAGTCCCATAGACTTCCAGTATCTGACAGGAACAAGGCTTCATATTGTTTTTACTCGAGTCACGGGATGTGTTACAGCGTTCATCACACTGGAGAGATGTTTGTGTGTGGCAATGCCGCTAAGGGTAATAGACTGGATGCCCTATCGGTCTGTTTGTCTGTCTCTGTCTGTCTGTCTTTGTGTCAGTCAGCCTATTTGCCTACCTGCCCATCTACACGTCTGTCTTTATGTCTACAATTGTATAGTTTAAGATATTTCATAGTTTCTTGTGCAGTATGTTTATTTATATATGTATTTGTGCAATTATGTGTGTGCATATATATATATATATATATACACATATACACACACACACACACAATTATGTGTGTGGGCGCGCGTTTTGTGTATTTGCATTGAATATACATAATGTTTGAGCCGATGCTTTAAAAGTTTCTAATGTTTGTTTTTCTCGTAGCTCTGATTCCTTTTCAGTTTCGACGCCTGCATCTGTTTGTAATCTTCCATTTCCTGTCCTTGTGTTTGTTTTAGTCAGTTTCATTGCTGGGTGTATAATTTCTGCAGTTCTTTCTGGCCATGTACGCTTACATAATTTAAATCAGCATGTTTTGTGTGATTAATATCGTTATTCCCATCTAACTGATGTTCGTCTGAACCAGCTTGCCATGTGCCTGTATTGAATCTTTCACATATTCTCCCCAGCGGTGATAAATCGACTTGATTTGAGTTGAGATGAGTTGAGTTAAGAATTTACATCACATTCGAGGCATTTCCAATGCCTGCTCCGTCCTTATCTTCAGCAACCAGCGCAGAGTTCCAATACTAATGGTACTGATCACAATCTAGTTATATTTCCGTCTTGCCTTTTCTCTAAGTGTGGTGAACCGGCCAGACCCTCTGGTTATACCCGGCTGCCTCATTCTCTCAAAGCAATAATAATATTGTTTCACTATTGATTTCGTTGCTTGTTCCCAAAGGGATTTGGCCCCATCTACCTTTTCATGTATGAATTCACCACCTAATGGTGCAGACCCAGCCAATCGGTCTGCCTGTTCATTACCCACCACATCAGCATGGCTTGGAGAAAAGATTTAAAGTATGCTC
The DNA here is from genome assembly GCA_905116865.2 of Candidula unifasciata. Classification (NCBI taxonomy): domain Eukaryota; kingdom Metazoa; phylum Mollusca; class Gastropoda; order Stylommatophora; family Geomitridae; genus Candidula; species Candidula unifasciata. The sequence continues at coordinate 200,469 of CAJHNH020000962.1, read as the reverse complement.
ACTACCCGTGACCTTCCCAATGAAGTTTGCCACTCTGCTCCAAACAATCGTGTCTCCACTTTTCTCAGCATGCTTTCATAGTCTGTTACAGTTACGACATGTGTACGCATCTTGTTCTCTGGACACCGGAGAGCTGCAGGTACCGCCTCCATCTCCATTCTCATGCTGGATTGTGTGGTGTCTTTCACTAAAGATTTTCCATTGGCTTTCGCTACGAACTCCAAAGAACTCTTTTTTCCTCTTAACACTGATCAATATGTATGGATAATCTGAGTGTGAACTGTCGTCAATCAGTTGATGGACTTTCACTTTGATAGCACCCGCTGGCCACTCTCTGCACTCCCGGCCCAGTGTGATCACAACCCTATACAGGTCAGAATTTTGCTCTGGAACTCTGACCCACTCCTCTCCTCGCCCAATGTTCTTCAACATGCATACTTGTCTTATTGTGTCTTCTAATTAAGTCATC
>CAJHNH020000962.1:187500-195000 GCA_905116865.2 Candidula unifasciata | reverse complement strand
TGACTGACAACACGAATCTACGAATAGTTCTAGCACCCGAAGTCAGTTTCACAGTCGCACATCAATCTTGAGAACTTTATTTAAGTCAATACTTAAAACAGAAGAAAAAATCTAACTTGAAGTATGGCATAATGTTCTACCAGCAGGTGTGTATACTTTTTGTATTACTCTTTTCCGATACCAAACCTTGGTAGCAGATATAGCCGCGAAATTGCAAAATCTCACATCCATGAATGAAGAATGTAAAACACTTAATATGAGAATCAACACACTGAAAAGACAGAAGTAATGTCAATAGGAAGAAATAAATCAGATCGTGCAAAGGCATTCAACTGGCATCTGTGTTTAAAAAAAAAATTAGGAACAACAGTCACCGAAGATGGTAAACTGGATAAAGAAATTGTCTCATGCCTTTATGGAAACCAGGTACAGGGACAACTAGCTCCTGTTACAGAATAAACCTGCTCCGATCAACATAAACAAACGCCTCATACAAAGTATATTCACTCCCATCCTATGTTGCCAGTGCCAGATATGGTCACTCATTAAAAAACCAGATCAGAAAATTAGTAAGCATGGCAATGAGATGTCTTAGTAGATGCAGGAGTAACCAGAAAAAAAAAATCAGCAATGAGGACTCAAAAGAAAAATGTCGGCACAGAACCAGGTCTTAACTTTAAACACCTGAAATCAAATGGTTTTTCTACTTAAAGAGAATGAGTTGTGAAGCGACATCATAGACAGCTTGTATTTAACGATGAGAAAAGCGTAAATCACGAGGCAAACTAAAAACTTAATCAAGGCAATGTTCCCCGATGTAAATTTTAGCAAAGATGAACAAACAACAGATTGCCAGGCATATGTCGCTGTATCTGGTCAGGTATATACCGCAACAACAATTGTTACTGTAGTATGCTTCTGATGAGATACAGCGAAATATGCCAGGCAATAAATTATGTAATCTATTTTTTGTGTCTTCTCTGTTCACATTTAAGAGCCACTTGGAAAGAAAGCATCAGAGAAACTCTACAAAGGTACAATGTTTTTATGGGCCACGTGGTCAGAAGAGCAACAGGGAGAATCTTCTATCTCCCTAACACCAGAAGTGAATAAGATCGTACGTCACTGTATTGTTGGAGAAAACCTGTTAATAAGCAACGCCAATCACGCTTGAAGAAAGCAAACCTAATATGAATAGTGAATATATTTTGTTTTGTGTAAATATACAGACTGCGATTTTTCTCACATTATTAGTTTAAACAAATATCTATCAGCGTTCACTGAACTTTCTGCCACATGTTGAAGACAGTGTCGTAGTCAGATATTTGCAAACATGCACGGTACGCCAGCCTAATGTGTATAGACCTTGTATCACTTATTGATCTGAGGAAATTACACCAAACGATAGTCTAACATAATTATAGCGCAGTCGATAGGAGACTCGCTTTCAAATCCAGCTGCGACTAGCTGCAGCCCAAGGACGGTGTTCGAAACCGGCCAGTTCCCTTGGTTCACCCAGCCTATAGGAAATGGGTACCATAGTTAACACTGAGGTAAATGGAGGAACGTGGCTGTAGCTATGGAGTTTCTTGCGGACGGCGTCACAGGCGGACAGTTTCTTATCAGCTGTCCGTAGTGGTGGCAGAGCACTTATGGTTTATAATCGTGTGCAATGACGCTGGTTCACACTCCCGACTTTACCTTTTACTAGACACGAAATGTACAGTGTTAAAAAAAAAACCAGCATTTTTTTTTTCTTTTCAATTCCTTCAGAGAAAAAAAAATTAAAAGGTCGACCACTTTCAGACTGCTGCTAGCTAGCCGAGGCTGCTAACAGTCTCCGCCTATATTTGTGGTCTGAGTTTTTTGCGTCACTTTCGTGACTAAATTTCTGCTATCTGCGCCGTTTCTCGGCTTAATGCTTCCTTCCGAGTCAGACCCCTCGTCCTCCACCCTGTTGTTAGCTGTGCATTTCTTTCCTTTTCTTATTGTTTCCTCTTGGTTTCATCTCCCTCCGATTTGGCATGGCGTATTTCGTAGCGAGCTTTTCTACACAGCGTCTTTTGGACCACCATTTATAGTTTTTAAATTTTGAGTATTTTACTTTGCCAAAAAGTACTGAAAACAGTTATTGATTTTGGATAGTTCCGAAATGTGAAAAAATTCCACGTGTGACCATAGTTGTCTTATAGTTGTCTTCCTGCAATAAGATCGGATTAGTCATGTCGTGGATATGTGTGTGAAATGTTAGGTGGAGCAAACCACCAGTAAGTACAAGAAAGATATTTAGATTAACAGTCTGAAACATGTTCTTGTAGTCTGAAAATCTTTTTTACATAACTCAATAACTAAGTAATATTTTTTAGGTTTTATAATTCGTTTCCAAGAAGTCTTTAGGATAAAATGTTCCAAACGTGGCATGTTGATGATACACTATATAAAAATTATTTAAGGACACAGTAATTTGCTCAATTAGCAAAGCAGAGGTTAAAATGACACCTTTTAAGCAACGCGGACACAGAAAGATACGACGTTGGCACCAAACATTAACAATACATCGTCGCACATAATTGTCGTGAAACACAATTTGAAAGGCAGTGCTTTAGGGTGTATGACGTTAACTCATATCTGTATTTTTTGCCCATTACTACCCGTGTTTACGACTTTTGCGGTGGACGCACCATTTAGGTCCGCATGGCTAGTGCTGTCGATACGACTGTGCAGGATAGGATTCAAAAATCCTACAGGAAATGAAAGCCAGCCTTCTAGTGTCAGGCTTTAAAGAGGCGTCTGCTGAGAGCCTTGGTATGTGCTGCGTAGATGCTGGTATTTACAACATTGGTATCCCATATAACCATTGCTTGCATAGTCGACCACTGCCGCTGCTTCCATTCTGCCTCAATGACGGGGTTCTCTGTGAAACATTATCTGGTGGTAGTCTTGACATATGTCCAAACCATTTGTAAAGTAACCCTAGATTTAACAGTCCCGCTTCGCCCGAGATAGTGAAAGAAAGTTTTATTTGTATGTCTTCTACCTTATCTTGGTCTCTTACGCTGACATATATGTAGGCCTAGTGGAAACTTCGAGGAGGAGCGAGCACAATATGCTCTCTCCATCTTTAGGTTTCTCTAGGACGCCCTCGTTTCCTCAAGTTTTCAGTGTCCTATTTAGTGCATGTTTGGTAATTCCTATTCGTCTCTTCTCTGAACTGTCTGCAGAAAATAATTGTTTACACGGTATGGAAGCTGTACCCTCAGTCACACAGTTACAGTTAAAGTGGTAAATATTACAGTAGTCGCGTTTACTTCTAATTACGTTTTTCATTGCCTGTTTCACCCCTGCTTTCCCGAAAATGTCAGCAATGACCGTAAACCCGCAGTATTCCATTGATGGTCCTTGCTAAATTACTTGTTTTCATTGCTGGTGTGGGAGTCGCCGTGATGGAGCGGCTAGATGCTCGCAGCGGATCGGAAGGTCGTGCGTTCGCTCCCTGGTGGAGCCGAACTTTTTTCAAAAATGACCTTGGCTCCCAGGTCGACCCAGCCTTGAGTGGGTACCGGGTGCCGCCCTAGGAAGTAAAGGCGACTGGCGTGATGCTGACCACATTACTCGTGCCATTGGTCTATAAAATACAGGTCTAGCGGTCTTTGCCCTATAAGCCTAAGGGCGTAGAAAAGAGTCCTTTACTTTTTTTAAATATTTTTACTTCTATTGCTGGTGTGTTTTACCCTACAGGCCAGGAACTCAGCTGTAGATAAAAGGAAAGGCTGTCAATTTTTTTTTTTTTTAAATGGATAAGTTGCGCAGTTTATATATATAATATGGCCTTCAACAAACTGCACGTATAGATATAGCAACACAGAAGGTTGACTCGTATCATACAGTGCAAGAATCTGTCAAGTGTCTTTGACCTGAGTGGTTTCACAGATCTGTAATGAATATACTCTTGAGACGTTTATGAATGTTAGAAAAATAAATGGCATCCATAAAATAGGATTATACACACTGAAATGCCTGCTACAACTGTTTAGAAGATTGCCTACCCAAAACGAGATTGACTGCGATGCATCCAGTGGTGATCTGGGAATACTATGCGAGGTGGCAACAATTTACTCCACATAAGAAACCTGCGAGAATGGTCTTCTGAAAGCATTAGAGCGTAATTAAAAACTGACCAAACTACAGCAGTCTCTCTCTCTCTCTCTCTCTCTCTCTCTCTCTCTCTCTCTCTCTCTCTCTCTCTCTCTCTCTCTCTCTGTACCTTTTGAATTACCGTTTCTTTCTTTGGCAGCTAAAACTAAATGTCTCTAGAAATATTTCTCTGTACTTTGTGCTCATGAAATAATAAATAAATATATTTCCCGCCGAGTTTGCAGACTCCATGATGAGTCCTACCCCGACAAATACTGTATTTTCGTTTTTATATTTTCCATCAACTGCAAACTCAGGTATAGCAGACATCGGTATGAAGATAATACACACAGGGATAAAACAGACAATAAAGAGAGTAGAAATGACAAGCACCATTTTAACCACTTTCTTGTCACGGTTAGAAACGATTTCCTGTTGGACACTTGTAGTTGAGGACTGGCGCCATTTTGCATGGCTTCGTAACTTGACGACTAAAATAACGGTGCAAAAAGTGATGACGACGAACGCCGCTAAGGGAACTGTGACGTTGTTGAAAGCAAAGGAGGCTTTTTCCACGGGTTTCCTGTCGTCGGTGCCCACCAGACCGATGATTGACTTGTTTCTGCTGGGGATAAACACCATTCCCAGTTTGTTGACGAAGTACACTGGAGCGGCACTCAGTAAAAGCACGATATAAAGGCACGTGATGATGATGGCAACTCTCTTGGATGTGAAGATGCTCTTCACCTGTACAAATAATTATAAATGTGGTTATTTGACAAGATAATGAGATATTAGAGTTTTAAAAGAAAAAGTGTCAGTAGCTAGCAGATGTCACTCCAACTTATTATATTATAACATGTTGTTACTTTAAAGCAGTGGCACAGGAACCTGGAATCACATGCACTATGAGGGAATGGCTAACCCTTACAACAACAAAAACAACAACAACAACAACACAAATTAAAGGACGTTAACTTTGTAAGTGGGCTCAGATGTATGGACTTTAACAAAAAATATTTTTGCGTTTACACAGAGGTTATTTTTAAAATGATTGTATATATTTGCTATTGAGGAATTTATATTATTAGGCACTTACACAAGGCTTAAGTTATGTTAGTCTTAAGTTCCTTCGAAAAAATATATGGGGACTGAGAGCGCCGCACAGAGCACGAACTCTGTATCTCCTGCGAGGATCGACAGATATCTCCGTAAAAATTGCACTGGTGAACTAATCCTCATGTGGATTTCGGGGCCCCATTGTGGGGAAAAAAAAGACCCATTGCCTGCCCAAAAGCATGTCGTAGGAGTCGACTAATCGGAAGCTTCCTTAAATGTCGGAGGACAGGGAACCAACAGTCTGCATGCAAATGAGTCAGACCGGTGAAACGTATGTGTACGCAACACTCCGTTTCTGGAACAGGACTAGAGTCCAGAAGTGGACGAAAAACCAGAACTTTCCACTCGAGTTTACAACCAGTGAACGCGAAGAAGAAGATGAGTGTGTAGAGCAGAGCTGTCGTGGTGTTACGACAAGTAAAACGCTCACCCCTAGCCCAAAGGTCAGGGGTTCGAATCCGCACTAAGACTGATTTGTATTATTTTAAATATGTAAGGAACACAGGTCGACCCAGCGCAAAATAGATACCGGGTGAAATCATAGGGAGTAAAAGCAGCCGGCGTGAAACTGACAATATCACTACTTCCCTGCTTATTCGTTTATACAAATAAGAGCCCGGCGCCACATGCACGATGCGTCACTGGCGTGAAAATGGATCCTGTAGTTTTACTTGTGGGTACTTCCATTTTAATTCACCCCAAGGAAAGGAAATCCGGAAGTTCCCTGGAAAGTCCAAATCTGTAGGGGTGTTATGGTTTAGGGTTATTCGGTGTTTCTGAGGCGGTCGGGGCTGATAAAGATCGGTTTTATTTTTGTGCCAGGACACGCAAGCGTTTTCTTGCATTTGTTCCGCCAAATTATAGCTGGTTCACCCCCTCCCCTCCCCCCATTACACCCCTAGAATATTCCACTTTCCCAGGAACTCCCAGATTCCCATTGTTTGGGGTGAACTGCAGTCAAAGTACTTATTTCTTTATGTTTGTACGAAGCATTCAGGTGGTACCCGCTTGGTTTACTATCCTTGGTGGCATACTTAAGAGTCAGAGGTATGAAAAATCCTTCTGGTAAAAAGGCCTTAGGGGGTGGGGGAGGGGGGAGGTTAAAGGGGGTAAACGGACTGCTAACGATTCCCAGAATTTTTCAAAACCTGGCGGGTACTTAGTTACACTTAGCAAGTTAAGTCTCCACAAATATGAACATGGAATCTATTATATTTTTAGAGTAAGTGGATTGTGAAATGAGCGCATTGATATAAGGAAAGGTACCTGCTTTTGTTATTGTGTGTAGGAGACTTATTTGTGGAGATATATAGGGGAAATAGAAGTTTGTCCCTTTATACACTTCAACCTGCTATGAGTTCGCTTATTATATAACGAATATACAAATGGAATGAAAATGTTGTGGCGTAGTAAGTACTGCTCTTGCCTAGCGAGATAATAGTGTTTTAGTGTGTTTTTTCCTTTCAAGGCCGTAATATTTTTATAATTTTTGTTTACCATTAGGGCTGTCGGTTCGACGCAGCTTGGTGCAAAAGAATACAAGACACATAAACTAGTCACTTGGTAAAGAATGGTGTTATATAAAAACACATGACAGTTTACCTTCATTGGCATGGTGATACACAGACATCTCTCTAAAGTGATAAAGGCTGTGATCCAGCTGGTTACCCTGGCAAAGATGACGTGCAGCCATGACGTTGTTAAATATTGGACTTGAAGAGGCATGAACGGCAAGTCTGCGTCGTTGAAAGCCGGATTCAGGCATATGTTGCTCCAAGCTAGAGTAGCTACACAAAACAGATCAGAGATGGCCAACCCTGAGAAGATACAACACAATGTATGGATTAAAAACACGAAAACATTAAGCGCATTATCTCTTCGTAAACCGATTCGTAAGAACACCCGTCTACTTCTTCTACCAGTGATCTTTCCAGTAGTCGTGATATTTTCCAGTGCTCCTTTTCATTGTTGTATTTAATGCTCTACTTTCATGAGCCATTTCCTGGCAATTGTTGTTATTTACTCTGGCAGTCTTAGTATTTGCAACATTTTTTTCAAGAATCACATCTCAGTTGCTTCCAAACTCTTCTTAATTTGTTTGCATACACTCCAAAATGCAATGCCGTACAACAGAAAAGGCTCGATATAACATGTCAGTCCTCAAATAGAATTAACAGACAATTTCTTACATCGGCATGTCCTACACAATCCTGAGACAAGAAGTTTTGAAGAGAGTTGTCGAACTGG
>CAJHNH020000962.1:42500-182500 GCA_905116865.2 Candidula unifasciata | reverse complement strand
TTGTTTTTTATGATCAAGTCCTTTCCAGGGGAGGAACCTCTAAAGAGAGGAACTGACTTAGAAGAAAACAATGTCAATTACTCGTCTTTTGCGATATGCTTGTTAAGAGAGAGTAATTCTTTTCTCACTCTACCCCTAAAATGGCATAACATGAACACACACACTGACACACACACACACACAACACAGACACATTTACACACAGGGAACGGTTTGACATCAAGAATGTTAATTCTAGTTGTAACTTTATATTTTTTGCTTCTATTAATTTCTTAGTGTTATAAAAATCTTACTGAATTTTAATTTCTATTTTACATTCCTGTCTGTTCTCCAGTCTGTATCTACATCGCCGACCAAATACGTGGATGAAAAAAAATCGTGGAGTGGGGATTTGCCATGAAACAATGGAATTATTGTAATTAGGAGCATTCTACCCTTCTGCCCCTCCCTCTCCCCCCCCCCCCCCATACTGAGTTGATTACACCCATCGACAAACTGCGACTCAGTTAAAAACTAGCAAAGGCTGGCAAATCCAGGCCGATGATGTTTTGTCGTTTGATGTAAAGAATCACGTAGATATGGTCAGTATTTATCTGACACTGCGTCATTAGAGTGCCAACTATTGATCGTATCTCTAGTGGCACTAAATGCTTGTTCGGCGCAAAATTATAAATGAATGCATGCATTATTTTTCATACTTTCAGAGTCTATAGTCATTTCTCTCAGGCGGATAAGATTTATGATTAGAGGGTTATACATTTTGGTGAAACAGAGACAACGGGTGAGCTACGGTAGTATTTAGTCCTTAAGTTACTAGTACCTTAATTATAATTTCTCAAGAGGTTGAACGATGTATGATTCATTTGTTGTGCTGAGCTGACATCTAGAATGTGGTTACTTCGGTCGCAGGAGTGTCACACCTTAGATAAACAATAGGTTTTGGATAAACTCTGTCAGTCAATCCGATAATTTTCGTAATATCTACAAGGAAAAAAATTGAAAATATATTTACTCCATATATTTATTAACAATTAAGACAGTCAACAAATTAAAAAAAAAAAAAAAAGAAAGCTAGAAGAATTGCAGAGGATTAACAGATTATTAACAAAACGTCAAAAAACAACTAAAAGTAAATATTTTAAGACCGTGCATCTTTCTTGTGACAGTAGACGGATATTGACGAAGAACACTTACGAATGCCAATGCCAATGCCAAACCTGGTCCCTAACAAGAGCACAGGAGAAAAAGATCACGACGTGCGAAATGAGATGCTTACGTAAGGCTGCCAAGGTCACAAGGAGAGACAGAGTTCGAAACGAGAACATTAGATCAATTGTAGGAACCACACCATGCCTGCAATACATAAAGAAGCAACAAATAGAGTGGTTTGGCCACTTGATGCGAATGCAAACCGACCAACTGCCTCTACGAGCATACAACGAACAACACTACTGCTCTAGAGCAAGAGGCAGACCGAGAGTACGATGGATAGACAATATATCAGAGATCCTGAGGCAAAACGGACTAACAACAACACATGCAACACACCTGGCCCAGGATAGAAAACTGCGACTCCCCACTACGCTGTGAGGCAATTGTGGACAAGACAAGACAAGACAAGACAAGACAAGACACTTACGAAGTGTTAACACTTGAGGACTTTAATTTAAATACGATAACAAATATTTTAGTACACTCTGTATCACGTAGAACAAAAACTGTTGACATCTCTAAAGAACTACACATTTCAACAACAACAAGTAAAAAGGAAGGGGGGGGGGAGTGGAAAGGGAAATTAAAATAAGCGTTACAGTTATCCAAACTTTCTTTTTGAAACCCCAGTGCAGGGGGAATGCACAATTTTTTAGACAGTAGTTTATTTACACAAGTTTGGGAACAAATAGGGGCAAATTATGCGAATTCAAAATAGTTCTCAAAGCCATATGGAGTCGGTGAAAGTCAAGGTAAGTTAACACTATTACAAACTACACGTAATAATATTCAGCTCTGATGTTAAATCATCACTTATTACCACTCCTGTTTATCACCTACATTGACAGATAAGCAAGGATGCCAGGCCCAAGAACTAAAATAAAAGTAACATCAAGGAATTACTCTGTGTTGACGACCAGGCCTTGATTGCAGATACAGCCATGCTTTTGCAACAAAATCTCACATCTATGAATAAAGAATGTATATTACATAATACGAATCAACATACAAAATACAGAGATAATGTCAAAAAAAAAAGAGAAGAAAAAATAAAAAAGAATTTAAATTTTGCATAAGAACATACATTTATTAAGCAGACTGAATCCGGCTTTCAACGACGCAGACTTGCCGTTCATGCCTCTTCAAGTCCAATATTTAACAACGTCATGGCTGCACGTCATCTTTGCCAGGGTAACCAGCTGGATCACAGCCTTTATCACTTTAGAGAGATGTCTGTGTATCACCATGCCAATGAAGGTAAACTGTCATGTGTTTTTATATAACACCATTCTTTACCAAGTGACTAGTTTATGTTTGTCTTGTATTCTTTTGCACCAAGCTGCGTTGAACCGACAGCCCTAATGGTAAACACAAATTATAAAAATATAACGGCATTGAAAGGAAAAAAACACACGAAAACACTATTATCTCGCTAGGCAAGAGCAGTACTTACTACGCCCCAACATTTTCATTCCATTTGTATATTCGTTATATAATAAGCGACCTCATAGCAGCTTGAAGTGTATAAAGGGACAAACTTCTATTTCCCCTATATATCTCCACAAATAAGTTTCCTACACAAAATAACAAAAGCAGGTACCTTTCCTTATATCAATGCACTCATTTCACAATCCACTTACTCTAAAAATAAAATAGATTCCATGTTCATATTTGTGGAGACTTAACTTGCTAAGTGTAACTAAGTACCCTCCAGGTTTTGAAAAATTCTGGGAATCGTTAGCAGTCCGTTTATCCCCTTTAACCTCCCCCCTCCCCCACCCCCTAAGGCCTTTTTCTTGCCTGCTACCAGAAGGAATTTTAAACAAGAAACAAAATTGCTGATATAGACAACTTATTTCAGGCGACCGAAAGATACAGGCCAAATGATACTGTTTCAGATCTTCGTGCACAGTGCATATTTGATTCGGACGCTGGCCTCTCCTCCTGCTTGAATAAGTTCTGCAATTTATAGGAAATTTATATTAAATTTGCACAAGTAAGATTACTGCTACTAAAGATGACAAACCGCTTCTTTTATACATTATTTATCATACCACAAAGAGAGGATGAAATGGGGTCTACATCTCATTGCCTTTTATTTTTCAAAACATGTGGGACTGTGTTGCCTAGGGTTAGTGAGTATGTTTGACAATTACGGACATACTAGGGATCTATTATTTTGCAGGAAAGTTCTCGCGTCGGACTGTGGTACAGGGCCGCCCTTTTGAAGAAGCTGTGTGTCAGAACCCTGTGAACAGTCATGTGGCAGAGTGGATCATAAAGATGGTGTACCGTGTTCAGGGTACACCCTAAAGTTGATACAAAGGTCAGTGGCGCGACTGGTCACGCATGTGCTGTTTGCAACGGCGAAACTAGCGCCAGGTAGAGACCACTTGAAGACTACAAGTAAGAGTTAACTCTTTTCCAAGGAATTTCTCGGCATGCTTGTTTCATGACCTAACTGAGCGGGTTAACTGGGCAAAAGGCACGAGTTGAGGGAACACAGGGATATAACGTGTAGAGTTCGGACCGAGAGGACATGTTAGCGAGAAAGAAATAGAACGTTAGAGTTAGGATATTACTGAAGTGACTGCATAGATTATTTACAGTGTTCTATTAGAAGAAGGAAAGCCTTTGTGTGTGTGTGTGTGTGTGTGTGTGTATGTGTGTGTGTGTGTGTGTGTGTGTGTGTGTGTGCTGTGTAGTTGCCTTAAAAGTCTGTGGTTAAGCACCAGCAAGGAGATAAAAATTAGAATTTTGAGATCATGCATCTTCCCTGTGGCTACATACGGAAATGAGTCGTGGACTATCTCTCAGTCCTTAAGAAAGAGAATAGGGGCTTTTGAGCTGAAATGCTAAAGAAAGAATCTCAGAATATCTTGGACAAAGAAGATGAGAAATATTGTCATCTTAAAAGATCTGAACATCAAGGAAGACTGGCTAATAAACAGCATCCTTTCTCGAAAGTTGAAATATTTTGGTCATATCAAGCGCCACGACGGATTGGAAAAAAATTATAGCAGAAGGCATGGTACCAGGAAGGAAGGGTAGAGGCCGACCGACACAATGATGGGCACAGGATATAAGTGACTCCTTGAGTGCGAAAGTTCATGAGGCAAGGGAACTGGCAAGAGACCGAGTTTCTTACAGGCAGACTGTGATGAGAGCGACGTTCTGCAAAGGACCTGCTACATGATGATGATGATGTGCTGTGTAGTTAAATGGTATAAGGTATTGTGTTGTTTCACAAGAAGTAGGGAATGCCCACTAGCTTTGATCAGTTTGAATCGGTTAGATGTATGTTTTTTGAGCTGATGTCTAACCTTGTCATGCTGACCCTGCGCTCGACAGAAGCTCTGACATCTTGGTGAGCTCAGGTGGCAAGGTAGGTACAAGAACGTGCCCCGCAGAGGTGTGGTTTGTGCACCTGAGATTGCCTGTGGTAACATATTGGAGAGCAAGTGATTGTAAAGCTCTCTCGGCCAGTGTTCCAGGTAAAAAGTGGCTATACAGCAGAAAGTAAACTGTCTAAGGTAATATCTGTACTTACATTAAAGATTGTCATGTATGTTCTGTATGCGTTCGGATTCAGTTTGTGTAAGGTATAGATTGTCTGTCAGAGGCCCACTCACGAGCCACGGACCATCGAGGCCACCCAGAGGTCTGTGACACTAGGCCTCACTAGATAATATTCTTAGCATTGCAGCGGATACACATATCGACAGTAACCCACCTCTGTTGTGGAGATATCACATCATCGTCATCATAAAGTGCCTTGCTGACTGGTGTAGGCTATCATGACTCTCCCCAATCTGCGATTCCCAACTGTGTGTATTAAGTTCGTATGTTGACAGCAGTCCATGCCTTGATAAAAGACTGTAAAGAATCATCTAAAGCTGTCTTCTTTTCTCTCTTTCATAGCACAACCTGTGTATTCTGCAGTGTATACATGTGGTAGAGTGATCAGACAAAAGAACATGCCGATGCTACCTTATATATTAGTCCACCCTCTGGAACAATCGTCTCAAATCTTCTAAACACACAAATAGAACTGCCAACTTGTTCAGATCCGGATACCATTACACACTCGTTGATACTATCACACACTCGTTGATGCCATCACAAACTCGTTGATACCACTACACACTTGTTAATACCACTACACACTCTTTGATACCACTACACACTTGTTGATGCCATTAGACACTCGTTGCTACCATTATACACTCCATGATACCACTACACACTCGTTGATACCACTACACACTCGTTGATACCACTACACACTCGTTGATACCATTACACACTCGCTGATACCACTACACACTCGTTGATACAATTACACACTCGCTGATACATTACACACTTGCTGATACCACTACACACTTGCTGATACCATTACACACTCGCTGATTCCACTATACACTTGTTAATACCATTACACACTCGGTGATGCCACTACACACTTGTTGATACCACTACACACTCGTTGATGCCATTACACACTCGCTGAAACAACTAGACACTCGTTGATACTGCTACACAATTGTTGATACGACTACACAATTGTTGATACCACTACACACTCGCTGATACCACTACACACTCGCTGATACCATTTCACACTCGCTAATACCACTACACACTTGTTGATACCACTACACACTTGTTGATACCACTACACACTTGTTGATACCACTACACACTTGCTGATCCAACTACACACTTGTTGATATTACTACACACTTGTTGATACACTATACACTTGTTGATACACTATACATTTGTTGGTACACTATACACTTGTTAATACACTATACACTTATTGATATACTATACACTCGTTGATACCACTACACACAGACCCTCTCTACCACAGGTGGCCTATTAGAACCATTGTACAACTTTTCCTGGGTAGAAGGTACTACAGTAGACAACAAAGCTGATACTTGCAAACTCCCTGACTATTTGGGTTTACATTCCATAGTCCAGTGGTTATTATTCTTACAAATATGGCAGTAAGGCTTTTAAGGCCCATTAAAGGGTTGTCTATGTTGTGTTTCCTGAACTTTTGAGGGGTTCTGGGGTTGTGCTTGGGATGCATTGTTTTTAGGGGATTCATTTGGATGGGTTTTATGACCATTTCCATTATTCTTCCCTTGGCCCTGGGCCTTGGGTTTCCCACCTATACACACCTCTTTATGTGCCATCTCATACCTCTCAGCATACATCAGCATCTCACTCAGTCTGTCAGCACCATTCTCCGTCAGGAAGGTCTGCATAGGGCGAGGTAATGTCTCTCGGAGATGTTCCGTTAGGATCATCTCCTGTAAATCTTCAAAAGAAGAGGAGTATCCAGACATTTCCCTCCACCTCGTCAAATATCCCTGAAGGCGACTGGCGAACTGGGAATAGTTCTCCCCTGTCATCTTTCTCTCATTTCGGAACTTCTGTCTGTATCTCGCAGCATTAAGTTCGAAACGTTTCAGCAAAGCCTGACACAATGCATCATAATCAGTCTCAGTACCGGTGGGCATCCGCTGATAAATATCGTATGCCTCACCCCTCAAACCTTGAGCCAACTTCAGTGTGTACATATTCCTTTCCAAATTGTACAAAGATGCCAATTTACCAAATCGGTCTAGGTACTGTTGAATATTTTCAGCCTTCGGTTCGAAGACTGGCATAGGAAAGTTCATCGCTTGAGCTGAGCTACTGTGCGTTGATGCGCCATCAATCTCAGATGTTGCAGATCTGGGTCTATTAAGCTCTCTCTGAGCCTGAAGTTCCACTTCTCTTAATCTTACTTCCTGTTCTAATCTCATTCTTTCTGATTCCCTCTCAGACTCAGTCTGAGTCTCTCAGATTCAATCTTTGAACGTTCAGTTTCTTGCATCCTTTCAGATTCAATTCTGAGTCTTTCTGCCTCACGGGCTTCCATCCTCATCTCACGTTCCGTGGTTTTAATCCACTCGGTCATTTCTTTACCCTCCAATCCCATCTGGACAGCCATGTCCTTCAATTCCTGTATGGAAATTTTTGACTGCGACATGCTGTCTTGTCAATCTATCAGTCCACAACAAAATATATTGTCACCAACAATGTAAATGTAATCAACAATAGATTAAATTATCACCACCAACCAAGGTTGTACCTAACCCAATGTACTTGAACACCACAAAACACCACAATGATCACAAATCACTCCTAGGAGTACATTCTAAGAACTGACCCAGAATGGTCACAACTGTGTTAACAATAAAATACAAACACTGAACAACCTCCTGGCCAAGATCACCAGCAAATTTAAAGATGGAACAGAGTTTACAAACAATCCCACGACGAGACCACAGATTTTTGGGGATATGTTGTTCTGTCACATATCACTCCTGTCACGTGCATGATTTAAGGATTCCTCCTTAAGAACCAACAGCACTCAGAAATAATTATGTTGAGTCGTTTGGCTCGTATTGGTCTAAGGGATGCCCCGTGGCCAATATACGCTCAACTTATTTCTGGGGTAGGGCAGCTCAAGTTTTGGCACTACAAAATATATCTGTATATAAATACAATATTCCTAGGCACACTTGGCTGGACACCCCCACTACTATAAAAAGAAAGCCCCCAGGTTATGATAGTTTACTATCATAACCATGTTAACACATATAATATTTATGGTTCATACACACAACAATGCTAAACACTTATAAAGGTGAAATAGAGACACCTAAGTCAGCCATGAAAATGAATGCATGTAATCAATACAACATATATATATATATATAATAGTGAAGTAGACGCCAGATCTCAGTGGATGGATCCCAGAACACAATGACTCAACAGAAATCTAAACAGCCAGAAAGTCCTGGAGGTAATACTATCTCATCCTTGGAATCTATTGGAGCTGTGGGGAATATAGCATGATATAGAATTAAACTGGAACTTATCCTAGTTCTATTGTTGATGCTTCCCTCAGCTCCTGGTAATTCGACTGTCTTTGACTCTGGTAATTCTGCTTCAAATGGATCAGGTAGTAGAGGAGTACCTCACCATAGAGGACACAGCACTGTATAGGTACTCAGCAAGTCTCTCCCACTCGTCAAGTCACAATTCTGTCTCTGAGCTCCACCAAGCTCCTGAAGACTGGTATACTCGAGTATGGATATACTCTCTACAAATGTTCCCCTGCTCTGGAGTTCACTCACATGCTCTGGCACTGTTAGGATGTTTGGGGTATATGGCACCCCATGATGATGATGCCAGGTATATTCACTGGTGTTAGCTGGTGGGTAGTTGATTGGTGGGTGTTGGTTGGACTGTGATTCTTCTGCCAGCTCTTCACAAAGGTTTCATCCCAAGCATAGGAAAAGTCCTAGACACTACAGGCCGCCTTCTTAAAGTGAAATGTTACTGAGGCGTCGATGAATACATCTGAGCTCTAGGAAAGCCGGCAGAAACAATCCCCGCACAAATTCAATTTAGGCGTCGGTAAGGAGAAGTTCCTTGTATACATGAGCAAGGAGTAAACCGGTTTCCAAGAATATTCAAATAACTCCAGCATTAACTATCATACAGTTGCAAATTTGAAAATGACGCTAAGTCAAAGCAACTAGAAGATGTACACATTATAATTTTATCCGATAAAGGCATATATCGATATAAGGGACTATATACCTTTCCGGACGAGTCCAAGTTTGAAAGTTTTGTCGAGCACAGGTAATACAGGTCCCGACTCTTTTACGGTAATGTGTAGTGGCGTGTCATTCCTTGACACCACTACACACTTGTTGATACCACTACACACTTGTTGATACCACTACACACTTGTTGATACCACTACGCACTTGTTGATACCACTACACACGCGTTGATACCACTACACACTCGTTGATACTACTACACACTCGCTGATACCACTACACACTTGATGATACCACTACGCAATTGTTGACACCATTACACACTCGTTGATACCACTACACACTTGTTGATACCATTACACACTTGCATGCTGTTATCATGGTAAAACTCTTGTCCATGGGCCGACAATAAAGTAATGAAACATTTTATAATGGCCAAGACACAAACGCCATCTATGAAGCAGAGCATGGAATGTAAAGAGGCAACATTCATCTATAATCTGGCAACTTTTCATCGACGCTCGAAAAGCAGACAACAAACAGGTCCCATTTTGTTGAGCGGTGTATTGATACGAAATCGGTGCAGAAGAAAAAGCTCACATAAATTTCTTTTTAAAACTCAGAAAAAGCGCGATTGAAACAGTTGAATTAATGCAAGAATTTTATAGGGATAATTTTTTATCTCGTGCACACATTTTTAGGTGGTATTCACGATTCAAAAGTGGTGTGGAAATGATTACTTGTGCACCTAGATTAAGACTGTTCGTAATGATGAACTGATTGAAAAATTTAGAGAACGCATGC
Organism: Candidula unifasciata; assembly: GCA_905116865.2. Lineage (NCBI taxonomy): Eukaryota > Metazoa > Mollusca > Gastropoda > Stylommatophora > Geomitridae > Candidula > Candidula unifasciata. Next base: position 172,844 of record CAJHNH020000962.1, on the reverse strand, counting down.
AAAAAGGTCATTGTTTTACTGTGAGGATGATGGCAGATGCATCTGGTGTTAATGAAGAGACCATTTATAAAATTTTAGTGCAAGATTTTGGCGCCCCAAAAAGTTGCTTGCCGTTTGTACACATGCGTTGTCTGATGACCAAAAACATCAGCAGGTTGTGTACCCAAGAGAAATTATCAAAACAAGAATTTCTGGTCCAAAAAACAAGTGTGTGTTCTCAGCCTTCCACCCTATTTCCCAGATTTGTTTCCCTGTGATTATTTTCTATTTCCAAAATTAAAGTATAATCGCTACGTTAGCCCATCGCATTCTTATTTTGCCGTCCTTTTCAGGAAGCAATTTTTCATTTTTTGATGCCCTACTCTGGCTCATGCCAGGGGCCGCAATATAACCCGGCTGTAAATATGGCCTAATTGAGCAATGAGGTTTCTGGAAATTCTCCACGGTGATTCTCATTCGCATGGTGGCACATTGTGTCGTCGGGTGGTTATCGTTTGTGTGATGTCCTGGTAGGGTAGAAAGTCAGTCAGTCAGTCATTTGACCTTCTTTTGTTTTCAAGCATCTACTAGCTGTAAATTTTACAAAACCATATAGTTTTTGCATTCTTTATACATGTCTTGTGTGTTCTCTCTTTGGTCTTCAATTTCTTTACATTTATTATTTATCCTTGCTTCTTTCGCTGCATACATGTGTTATTTATAATACAAGTTTTTAAAAGGAGTAGAAATTTATAGGGAAGAGAAAAAGTTGGTAAGAAACAACAAACAGTTTATGTTAGCTTTACAAAATCGATGACAATAAACAAAGGACGCGATTAGCCTTTATCAGCACATAAAGGATAACACAGTACACATACACAAATATGCTCTAACTATGAAGTAACTATGATGTGACTACATAGGACTCTAATGTACAAAATAAATGATACTCATCTGTGTCCCTGGCGAAAAAACCTTCGTACAAGAAAATGACCGTCAGCTACTAGCCCATATATCTCCAACGCGCTGGCGGGAAGCGAAAATGGGGCGGAGTAGAAGACAACAGTGTACACTGAGTGTCCAAAGAGGGAGGAAGGGGTTGGTCGATAGGGCGTAACCAGGGTTGGGTTGTGGGGATGACATTAGTCCATCAGCATGGAATGAAAGTGGTGCCTTTGCTAGGAAACAAATACCAACAGACAGACAGATAGAGAGACAGACAGATAGATAGATAGATAGATAGATAGATAGATAGATAGATAGATAGATAGATAGATAGATAGATAGATAGATAGATAGATAGATAGATAGATAGATAGATAGATAGATAGATAGATAGATAGATAGATAGATAGATAGATAGATAGATAGATAGATAGATAGATAGATAGATAGATAGATAGATAGATATAGATAGATAGAATAGATAGATAGATAGATAGATAGATAGATAGATAGATAGATAGATAGATAGATAGATAGATAGATAGATAGATAGATAGATAGATAGATAGATAGATAGATAGATAGATAGATAGATAGATAGATAGATAGATAGATATAGATAGATAGATAGATAGATAGATAGATAGATAGATAGATAGATAGATAGATAGATAGATAGATAGATAGATAGATAGATAGATAGATAGATAGATAGATAGATAGATAGATAGATAGATAGATAGATAGAAAGATAGATAGATAGATAGATAGATAGATAGATAGATAGATAGATAGATAGATAGATAGATAGATAGATCGTGGATGGGGGGGGGGGAAATGGATGAGTGGGTAGTGCAATAGATGGGCGGAAATAGATGAAATGATGGATGCCTATACTCGTGGATGGATGGAAATTATAGTAGATGGATGGATCGGCCGATATATGAAATCAAGTAAAACAAGGGTCTCAAGACACGATGCTTCTCACTTACTGTGAGCAATGAAATAGAGACAGTAAGAGTGATTGTTATACGAGGTATCAGTCGAACCGGGTGCAGAACTGGTTAAAAAACTGAATGTAGGAGAGCAATGGAAAAATAGCTAGGGTGGATGGTGAGGTGAGTGGGCGAGTGGGTGGTGAGATAGATGGGTGGGTAGATGCGTGAATGGGTAAAGGATGGCTATATTAGTGGATGAATGGAATTGCTAATATATAGAATCGGGTAAAAACAAAGGTTTCGTGATAAGATGCTTCTCTCTTACTGTCAGCTATCAAATAGAGACAGTAAGAATGCTTGTTATACAAAGTAATCAGTCGAGCCCGAGAGTAAAACTGGTAACAACCAGAATGTAAGGGAGCGATGAAGGGATAGATGTTAAAACGGCATGTGTGGATTTTGGAGTGAATGGGTGAGCGTGTCCTGGATAGATGGGTGGGTAGATGAATGAATGGAATGATGGATGACTGTATTTGTAAATGAATGGAATGGTAGATGGATGGATGGATCAACCAAATATGAAATGAGGTAAAAACATGAGTCTATTAACACAGTGCTTCTCTCTTACTGTCAGCTAACAAATAGAGACAGTAAGGGTGATTTTTATACAAAGTAATAGTCCAGCCCAAATGCAAAGCTGGTGACAGCCAAAATGGAAGGAAGCTGTGAAAAATAGCATTGAGTGGATGATGGGATAAATGGTGTGGGTAGATGAATGGGCGGGACGATGGTTACGTTCGTGGATAGATGCAATGGTAGATAGATGGATAGATCGGCTTATGTGTATGTTGATATATTTAATCAGGTAAAAACAAGGGTCTCATGATGTGATGCTTCTATCTTACTGTCATCAAGCAAGTCAAGACAGTAAAGATGATTGTTACACAAAGTATCAATCAAGCCCACGAGCAAAAACTTCACGTTTCCTGAGATACCTGCTGTATAGGTAGCAGAGACTAGTGATGTATTGTACATCGGGTAGGCGTGCAAAGAAACGTGGGGAGCGATGAATGGATGGACAAATCGATTAATAGGCTGAGTGGATCGGAATGAATGGATGATAGGATATACGGGTGGATGAGAGGATGGATGGGTAGATAGAAGGATATATGGATGAGTGGGCCTGAATGTATAATACAATAACTTTCCGTCCTTTTCCTGATGAAATTTTTCTTTATTTGAAGCCCTACTCTGGCTCTTGCCAGGGGCCGCAATATAGCCTGGCCATGAATATGGCCTGGGGCTGAACGCGGTTTCTGGGACCTCTCCGCGGATGATGCTCATCCACATGGTGGCACATTATGTCATCGGGTGTTTGTCGCTTGTGTGATGTGCTTGAAAGGGTAGAAAGTCAGTCAGTTCTTTCGCTCCATTTCATTGACGTACATTCTCTCTATGATTTGTTTATTTTCATCTTGATTCTGTTTATTTTTTCTTCTAATTTCGATCAGATGTAACATTCTTTCTGTCATCCTTTTTTTTTTTGTCGCTGTCGTGTTTACTTTTGGTAGTTTCTTTTAATTTTTTTTTTAAATGTCTGTTGAATTGACTCTTTCAGCATTTGCCATTGTTCATCCATACTGCTTATCTTCTCCACAACACTAATGGTGAAACTGTTACTAATTTCTTGATTTGATCAAGCATTGCTAAATCTAGCTTGGCATTTCTTGGAGCCCTTTTTAGTTTGTTAAGCTATATCCTTTTTTTTTCCCCCAATAACTGGCACATAGTCATTATTACAGTCTGCACCTGGGCTGGTTTTTACTGACAGCAAACTGTTTCTGAAATTCCAGGACTTTTTCCAGTCCACAGACTTCTATGATGTGTTCAAAGTGAGTATTTCCAGTTATCAATGTATGTGTCCTAGCCCATTCAGGCAGTTTTTCTCCTCTCTCATTTCTCTACCCAAGACCATATCGACCTCTAATGTCTTCTTTCTTTTCTTTCCCAACCTTCGCATTAAAGACACCTAGCACTACAGTTGTTTCCCTGGTTTTTACACTTTGCTAATTCTTTGTTTAGTAGTTTATAAATGAATTTTCGCTGTTTTTTTTTTCTCCGAACTGTCTGCAAATGGTGCTCAGATCTGTATAGTGTTTACATATACTTATTTATCACTTAATCTGATTAATAGAACCCGTGCTAACATTGTCATGAATTCTTTTACTGTTTGTGTGCTCCTTCCTTGTCTAATATTATGCTGACACCCCTTTCTTGTTTGTGTCCACCAGCGTAATTTATTCTATAAGTTAGTTGCGTATCCTTTACAGGACGTTGCAAAACCAACCCTAACAGCCCCTGACTGTTATGTGGTTTCTCTTGGCAAATTAACGTCCAGTAGTTTGCCATTGCTTACTGGGCGGTCGGCTTTCTTGATACCACTGTCGAAACCAACGCAAGGCGCATTGCCCGCAGCTGAGATCGAACCCGGCATCCCGGCATTACAAAGCGAAGCTTTCGCGTCGTCTTAGCCACAGAGCCGACAATTTATTCTATAGTCATCTGATTAAGTTTCCCCTGCTCCAATATGTCTAGTGTCACACAATCCCAGGATGTGTATTTTCAGTTTTTTTTAATTATATTTTTTATTTTACTCTTGATGTTTTCCAGTTTACCTACTTGCATGAGTGTTCTCGCATTCCATGTTCCAATGATTAGTGATTTATTCTTTGGTTTGCGTACAGTCGCCGGATTTGGCAGCTTCTCTAGCATATGCCGGCCCCTGTCGGACGAGACAGTTCTTGAACTCCCCTAAACGTGGTTTAGGTTAATCGTTTGTTGTACAGACATGATACTAGTAAAGTAAAGTAAAGTAAAGGACCCTTTCCACGCCTTTAGGCGTATAGGGCATATAGGGCTAGACCTATATTTTTATAGACCAACGGCACAAGATGGGTGATGTGGTGAGCATCACGTTGGCCGCCTCTACTTCCCGGGATTGCACCCGGTACCCACTCAAGGCTGGGTCGACCTGGGAGCCAAGGTCATTTTTGAAGAAAAGTCAATCTCCGCCAGGGAGCGAACCCACGACCTTCCGATCCGCGGCGCGCGTCTAGCCGCTCTGCCACGGCGACTCCCAGACATGATACTGCTTTGCAAAATACTCACAATAGCTTTCGATTGCTTTCTGCGTGAACAGTGCGCATTCTGGGCGGAATGTACAATCCATTGTGCCTATAGAGGCCTCCTGTGCTAGCACAATTAAAGTGATGTCAAGTACTGAAAACTTCTTATGCTGATCACCATGTTTATCCATCCCCTGCCTGCCATGAATTTACGTTAGGAGGGGGGGGGGGTGGGTTCTCTGCCCCTGCCCATGAGGTATCCCACAGGCTAGCGGAGGGAATGAGGCCCCAAATTAATAGTCTTTACTTTTTAAATTCCTCTGGATAGTTTACACAGGTACAATTAAAAGATAGACAAACGGTAGTCCAACTGAGGAGAGACAGAGACGCATAGAGAAGAGGGGAGAGAGAGATGTTTTGTCTCATGAATACTGGTAGTGTGACTTACATATCATTGAAACGGCATGACAAATACACACGAATTCAGCCATAGTTCTGCTACCTGAGGATGTTATTAGGTCAAACCTCTCTGAACTTGAGCCGGTCTTCCTTCTCGTCCTCGACATTATGACGGACTGTAATGCTTGTGCCTTTTTATACGAAATTGTTTCACTGTGGTCTGTAAACCCGGAGCTGGTTCGCTAACATAGGGATATAGATAGTTGAACTGAGTGGAGCAAAGACAGTTAATACATATGACGTAAAGCCGGCTGCTTGCATCCAGATAGTGAGGTTGGTGGGCCAGTGTGACTTAGATGTGTGTCCTCTTGTTTCACAGTAGAAACCATGATTTCGGGTATGAGAGAAAAATGCCTAAGTAAGAAAAGCTAAAAATTAGTGATAAGGGCAACTTTCCTCGCCTTTAGGTATATCGGGCAGTTGGGATTAGACCTATATTTTGTAGCCCAAAGGGCACTAGCGAGATAATGGGGTCAGCATCACTCCAGCCGCCTCTACTTCCCATGACTTGTACCTGTTACCTATTTAAGGCTGTGTCGACACGGAAGCCACGGTAAAAAAAAAAAGATTTTAAACAAAAGTCTGGCTCCGTTAGGACCTAAACACACGACCTTCCGATCCGCTTCTAACCGCTACACCACGGTTTGTTAAAGTATAGTCAGGACCATATAGGAAACTTGGAAGTATAAATTCTTAGACTTGGTCACCTGTTGAGACAAACACCAAACAAAACTCTGTGTCTTGAGACATTTAATTGACTTCGTCACTTTATTATTTCATTGACTTCATCACCTGATCATTTCATTGACTTCATCACCTGATCATTTCATTGACTTCATCACCTTTTTATTTTATTGACTTCATCACCTTTTCATTTTATTGATTTCGTCACCTTTTCATTTTATTGACTTCATCACCATTTTATTTTATTGACTTCATCACTTTTTCATTTTATTTACTTCATCACCTTTTTTATTTTATTTTCTTTGCGTGTATTACTTCCTTAAAATTCACGCCAACCGATCTTGGTCAACGTGTCTGTCTAAGTCGTCTGCATCTTGTACTGGCAACATTCCTGATACAGATACTTCCATGCCATGATGCTAAACTGTTCAAAACTTTCTTTATTTTGCAAACTCCGTCTTTTTTTTCTCAACAACATCCTGTTCTCACGATATACTCAAGGTATCTCTTTCTTTGAAAGGCATGTTGATTGCAATATTCTAATGCTTGCAACCAATTCTCATCCTGAGTCGTACCACCCCATACCATACCTCCCTTTCAAGACTCTTTGTAAGTATGTTAACAATCAGATGCATATTATTTCGTTACATCATTTTTAAGACTACACGACATGTCAGAGATACAATAATAACGAACGAACGAACAAACGAACGAACTTTATTTTCAAAGGGTTACAATTTGGGCACGCAGGCCCGTCTGACATTGCTATGTAACATAACTATGTAGCCCATGCTGTTGCATTCCACAAAGTAGGTTTTACGGGTCATGTGTGCATATTGTATACGTTTCTGGAGTCTTTTGACGAAGAAATAAATTAGCTATGCGTCTTATTGTAAAAGACATTGGCTATGCATGTGTAAATACCTTTCTCCTGAAAGACAGCAGTTCTAGAAATGTCTCCTTATACTTGCTGCTCATAAAATAATAAATAAAGATGTTCCCAGCTGAGTTGGCGGACTCCATGATGAGCCCTACCCCAACAAAGACGGTGTTTTCATTTCTGTATTTTCCGTCCACTGCAAATTCTGGTATGGCTGCCATTGGTATGAAGATAATACAGACAGGGATAAAACAGGCAATAAAAAGAGTGGAAATGACGACCACCATTTTAACGACTTTCTTATCACGGACAGAAATATTTTCACTGTGAGAACCGGCAGACTTCCGCCATTGTGCCTGGCTCCTTAGCTTGAGAACCAAAGCAACAGTGCAGCAAATGATGACAACAAACGCTGCTAAGGGAACTGTGATGTTGTTGAAAGCAAATGATGCTCTTTCCACATATTTTCTGTCCGCTGTTCCAACCAGAGCCAGGATGGATTTGTTCCTGCTGGGAAAATACACCATCTCCAGTTTGTTGACGAAATAAACAGGCGCCGAACTCAGTAGAAGAACTATGTAAAGGCTCGCGATGATGATAGCAACTCTCTTGGATGTGAAGATGCTTTTAACCTGCATTGAAAATTATTCTTTAATAAACTGAAACCATTTTTAGGTAAGGTTACATTTACACACACACACACACACACACACACACACACACATACACAAACACGCACGCACACACACACACACACACGCACACACGAATGCTTTTATGAACTCGTTTGTTAAATTTGGTTTACTTTTGATTCTTGAAATTTTCTACCAGTGGTAACCAGTTAACGACTACTTAGATCAGTAGTGTCAAACTCCATCCTGCCACCCCCCTCCCCCTTTTTTTCCCCTTCAGGTTGCGTGCATATTAAATATATTTCAAGACCCTCGCCGCACACCCGACTCCTTCCCCTCCTACAACATAATAAGGCGTATATTTTTTTTTTAACAATGAGGACCACACACACACACAAAGGTTTTTCCAAGCAGCACTGTTGACGAAAACTTAAAGAAACCAATCCACAGAAATCAAACTCAAAATAAAAAGAAGCAATCACCAAAAACTAGTGATTTAGGGCTCAAATGTTAAACCCTGGCTTCTGTCGGGCGCCCTAAAATAAGCTGCCGGTTAGGCGGGGTTTCTGTGACTTGTGCCCAAGTGATTCTTACCCCAAAGTTGGCACTGACAATTGTTCTTTAATAAGCTGAATTCATTGTTACGTCAAGTTACATTGACACACACACACACACACACACACACACACACACACACACAAACACACACACACACACAGTGAAAGGGAAAGAGACAGAGACACACACAGTTAGAGAGAAAGAGAGAGAGACACACACAGTGAGAGAGAAAGAGAGAGACACACACACAGTGAAAGAGAAAGAGAGACAGACACACACACACACAGTGAAAGAGAAAGAGAGACACACACACAGTGAAAGAGAAAGAGAGAGAGAGACACACACAGTGAGAGAGAAAGAGAGAGAGAGACACACACACACAGTGAGAGAGAAAGAGAGAGAGACACACACACAGTGAGAGAGAAAGAGAGAGAGACACACACACACAGTGAGAGAGAAAGAGAGAGAGAGAGAGACACACACACAAACACCGGTTGTTTATCGCTCCTTCTGCGGTCCTGGTGGGATTAAACTTCACCCACGCCTAAACAGTTTATATCGTTTAAGGTCAACTGCTTTTAAAAATAAAAATACTCTGTGTGGGTTCCAGTGCCCAAATGTTGTGTGTGTGTGTGTGTGGGGGGGGGGGGGGGGGGGGGGGGGGGAGGGGTTAAATGGAGAATAGACCCTCTGTTTCCCTAACAATCATGTCGTAAAAAGCGAACATCCTGAACTTTACAGCCGGCTCATTTTACAGAAAGTATGGTGATAATTAGTTGCGAATCCTTTACAGGACGTTTCAGAACCAACCCCAGCATTTTTTAGCTGTTGTGGTTTTCCTAGGCAAATTTACGTCTAGTCATTTGCCATTGCTTTCTGGGCAGTCGGCTTCTAAATACCACTGTCAAAACCAACGCAAGGCCCAAGGCCTGCAGCTGGGATCGAACCCGGCACCCCGACATTATGAAGCGCGTTCTCAACGACTATGCAAGAGACGAAGTATGGTGATATGTTTTGGTTCAACTATTTTCTTGATCAGTATTTAAATGCACGTGTTATCATGGTAATAGACTTTTACTTGCAGTCATACAACCAGCTCAAGAAAACTAATAATGCCTGTGGCTTTTGGATTAAAAAAATTTTAATGCATTTTTTAAAAAATAATTAGACTGGAATTATTATTATTATTAGTTTGTGAGTCGCCGTGGCGTTGGCAGCTAGACGCCCGCCTACGGATCGAAAGATCGTTTGTTTTCGTTCTGACGAAGCCGGAATTTTTTTTTTTTTTTTTTGGTCTGACTCAGAGGCCAACCCAGCCTTGAGTGCGTACCAAGTGCTGTCCAAGGAAGTAAAGGCGGCTGACGTGATGCTGACCACATCACCCACAGAATGCCGATCGGTCATTACAAATACACGTCTAGCCCTATATTCCCAATACGCCTAAAGGGATGAAAAAGGGGACCTTTAACTTATTATTATTATAACAACCCCCCCCACCCCTTTTCCGACGCCACCCCCACTCCCTCCATGTGAAATCTCGTTGCGCCACCCAGGATTAAGACCAATAATTTAGAGTGCCTGAGAAGAAATTGAGGATGAATATGAAGTAGAAAAACACGATGAACAACAAAATAGATTTAACTGTACCTTTAAATTAATAACAATAAATAAACAAATACGCAATTCCTAAAAGACACTGTTTTTTGTTTTTTTTTTAAACTTATAAAAAATATAACGAACATTTGGACGAATGTGAGATAATTAAAATATGCTACCAAACATAACACTTCTTATATTCATGAAATTATCACCAGCACTGGAAGTTGAGAAAACAAGATTATTTGAGCACGTCACGTTAGCAGGATAACGTGTGTAAAGTCGTTACAACAGGAAACACTAGAGAGATGAAAGGAGAAAACGAGATAAGTGAATAGAAAACCTAGAATCATAACAGGGAAGACAGTAATGTATGACTTTTTTTTTTCAGTACACAAGACAGAAGCAACGATTAACAAAGACACGTGAAATGGTTTAAAAAATGAAATAAGTCGCAAACCTTCTTCTGCTACATTTGCCTTTAACAGACCGGTTGGAACGCTGTGCTGTAGTTACAACTAGGCTGTGATATTTGCATGTTCTGATTCAACATCCCCGATTTCAGGCACACAATTATTTTACAACATTCTTGCTAGGGTGCGGTGGGCTACCACCTCTCTTCCCTTTCTCTTTCCAACCTCCCTAAAAACGAGGTCCCGCACCACACACACACACACACACACACACACACACACACACACACACACACACACACACACACACATAGAATAGTAATGCTACAAAATAGTCAATAGAATTATTTTTTTTACAATATAGAAAAAGAGCCTATCACCTTCATTGGGACAGTAATACACAGACATCTCTCTAACGTGATGAAGGCTGTGATCCAGCTGGTGACCCTAGCAAAGATGACGTGTAGCCAGGCCGTTGTGATATACTGCAGCTGTAGAGGCATAAACGGCAGATCTGCTTCGTTAAATGCAGGATTCAAACAAATATTGCTCCATAAGAGAGTCGCCACACACAGCAAATCAGAAATGGCAAGCCCTGAAAGAATAGATTTACAAGTAGCGGTGAATTATAAGCGTGAAAAAAGATACACGTGATTTCATGATAACAGAATTTGCTAAAACTGAATGCTTTGGGCCGAAAGAGGCAGATTCTGTTTCAAAGCTGTAAACTAAACCACAAACTGCAAGATCCCATTTAAGAGGTGAACCTATAAAAACTCGCACACATACAAGCGAGACTTCTTCTTTTCTTTAAGCATTCCGAGCCCTTGCGGTTCATTGCTGCAGATATCACCCGCCTCCATTTATCTCTCTGGTTGGCCTTCTCTTTCCATTTGGTGACATCAAGTGTTTGCAGGTCTGTCTGGACATTATCTCTCCACAGTCTTCTTGGTCTCACTCGTTGTCTTGTGCATACAGTTTTTCTTCTCTGTCATCTGACATTCTTTCAATTTACCCCAACCAGTTTAGTCTATTAGGTCTCATGGTGCCAGTGTTTAGTGATGATTTAAACAGATTCTGAATTTCCTTATTAACTCTTTGAGTCCAAAGGAACGCATCATACGTGAATAGGTTACTATCCAGAAGCCCAATGAACGCATGATGAGCCGATTTTATAACTCTCATTACTACCCCCTGGGCCTGTGATGCGAAACCCCCTAGGACTCAAAGAGTTAATCCTTTCTCTTGGTCCCATTGTGGGCCTCTTCCTCTTGACGTACTTCACTTAATTTCCTTCAATTAGTGTACTTCACTTATTCACCTTTGTATGTCTACTACACTTATTCACCTTCTTATGTCGTACTTCACTTAGTTTCCTTCTTATAACATACTTACCTTATCTCCTTCTTACGACGGGGTTCACTTATTCTCCTTTTCATTGCTACTTCACTTATTCTCCATCTCATTGCTGCTTCATTTATTCTCCTTCTCATTGCTACTTCACTTATTCTCCATCTCATTGCTGCTTCATTTATTCTTCATCTCATTGCTACATTACTTATTCTCCATCTCATTGTTGCTTCACTTATTATCCTTCTCATTGCTACTTAACTTATTCTTCATCTCATTGCTATTTCACTTTTTCTCCTTCTCATTGCTACTTTACTTATTCTTTTTCTCATCGCTACTTCACTTATTCTCTTTCTTATTGCTACGTCACCTATTCTTCATCTCATTGCAACTTCCCTTATTCTCCTTCTCATTGTAACTTCACTTATTCTCCTTCTTATTGCAACTTCACTTATTCTCCTTCTCATTGCAACTTCACTTATTCTCCATCTCATCGCTACTTCACTTATTTTCCTTTTTATCGCTACATCACTTATTATCCGTCTCATTGCTACTTTACTCTTTTTTTATCTCATTGCTACTTCACTTATTTTCCTTATCATTGCAACTTCACTGATTCTACTTCTTATCGCTGCTTCTCTTATTCTGCTTCTTATTGCTACTTTACTTATTCTCCTTACCGTGACGCAGTTTATTTTTAATTCTTTTCACGACCAATAAAAAGTAATCAGTCTTTTGTTTTCCTTGAAACGTTGTCGATGTTATGTTCTGTGTTAGTTGCAGCATAACTGGATAGTATTTATTGTTTCATCTTCCAGTTTCCAATGTTAAACATTTTATTAGGCCCACTTTGTTTTTAAAGAATTACTGAGACCTTCAGCTTCTTAACCGTATTTACTATAGCCATATTGTTTCGGTTTCTTTGGTAGTTGCATCTGTGTCCTCTAAACCATTATGATAAATCTGCATTTTCTGATAGTGTGGCTGTTACGCCAGCGACACCTAATGTCTATTTGTGTGGGGGTTTTTTTTCCACCTGGTTTATTTTAAGTAATAACATATATCACTTTGCAATATGTGAATTACAAACTCCTAACAGGTTAAAATGATGTTGAACTAATAATGCAACCACGCAATTTGCAATTGCCACTTTATATTTAATCGCTTATTTTCTCTCTTCAGAAGAATGATTCAGTACTCACGTGACTTTGCTGTTGTGCCAACGAAATTCGGTTTCAGTAAACAATTTATTCTGTAACGACAACTAACACATTCACAAGAAAACAAGTTATTGTACATTACCCAAAAGACTGACATTGACTGGGTCCTTAAAGCCCATCTTTAGAAAGCACATGATGTTGATAGTGTTGGATATTGTACCAAAGATATCGATCAGTTCACAAACGATAGAATAACCAATCCACTGAAAGTATATTCTCATTTGATCACTAATAAATGATTTAGACAGGTCACGATTTCCATCGTTGTTGACTTCATATAGTGACAGGTTTCTCCAAGGAATCATGGCAAAACTAAATGCGTTCATATTACATATGTATGTTTTACGTTCTGTCTCTATTTTTCAGTCTTGATTCATCAATATTGTAGTGATCCTAGAGATTGGAAATATGTTTAGAATTTTTTAAAAACTCAATAATATTTCAAACGCTGAAGTTGTGATTGCGAAGGATAGCATCTTTCTGATTGTTTTTTTTTTCCTGCCTTTAATTTTAAAAGGGTGGTGGTTGGCGCGTCGGGGTGGCGGTTACAGCTAGCCTGTGATGTTTATGCATTTTAGCTAAGTACATCATATTTTGGTACATTTTAAATTATCTGCATTTTATGGCATGCTTGTCACGTAGCAGTGGGTCAACACCCCCCCCCCCCCCACACGCCCCCCCCCCCCCCCCATTCCTGCCGAGACCAGAAAACGCACATGAGGAACACCATTATCAATTAGTAATAACACATTGAGTACTTTGATGTACACAATAAACGGATGTTTGTAAATATTTCTTTGATAAGTTAATATTGCCACAGTCACGGGTTTATGTTCTAACAAGGAGGCTGCTTGGTCGCGTGGTATGCTGTCCGCCTCGAGTTATAGAGGTTTCAGGTTTAATCCTTGGTAAAAGCTTTGATTTTTTTTCACATGGATTTATACTTTTAGTATTTCCCCTGGTCTCTGTGTACATTGTTGCGCACTTGAAATTTCCCTTGGCAGGTGGAACTCGAAAAGAGTAGCCTAATGGCGCTTCACGAGCCAAATGTGGTGTTATAAATCTACTCAAAGTATTTCAGGATCCTCGACAGTGCTACAGACCCTGTGCACTGTGCTGGGCTTCTAATGACTCAGACTTGAGTTAGAAGAAAGAGCGGAGCAGTCGTGGGTTACTACCCGTGTGCCATGATGATGATCCGTTGTTCAAATTTCTATACTAACATAGTGTGAAGTTATGCAGTTTCTTTTTTTTTTTTTTTTTTTTATGTCTTTTTCTTAGCCCTATTTTAAAAAAAATAATGAGTACCACACATTTTCACCTTACTTTGCATACATAAATAAACACAAATTTTACATTTGCTTATACTGTAGCAGTTCTATACTGGCATTCATGTACGAATTAATTGTATCTATATGTATAAGACCAGGACAAGTTTTTTTTTTTCTGTCCTTACATTGTTAGGTCAACGTGGTTTGGAGAGAGTCCAAGAACTAATATGATGACTGTTGTTGTCAATGAATTACTGAAAAAAATTGAAACAATTGAAACATTCAGATTTTATTCTAGTAGACGACCTGTTTCACACCGAGATGACATAGCAAACTGAACTTTCCCACAGATGTCAGATTCGCTTCTAAAAGATAAGACAGCAGTGGCATGTGGTACCATAGGTGACGGAGATAAATATTTTGGAGATTTTTTTATTCATCTGCTCAACTCTGAAGTACTTTTTTGATTATAATAATAATGTATAACTTTTCACTATTTCTGGTACATAATTTAAATATGCATAGCTGTATATTTACTGCTTTTAATTTATCTTTCGTCAAGACAAAATATACACCCTTTGCATTTTACAGAAAGCACACAGTTAATTAAGTTTATTTCAAAATATTATATGCAGGGTAAAAACCGCTGAGGTATAATGACGATGCACGTCAAACCATGCATTATCTGAGGTATAATGACGATGCACGTCAAACCATGTGTTATCTGCGGAATATTTACTGATCGTGGTCTCATATATTATCATTTTCAGTACTTAATTTGTGGCAGTTTCCTAATATTCTCGAAAATAATGAGACAGGTAATCGTTGTTTGAAAATACATAATTTTATATTCCTCACTTTCGTATTCGTCTTAAAAAGCCGTGCTTTGCAATTTATGGCAAAGAGATAATTATATGATTTAGTTAGGGAAGATCGGGCTGGGTCGGCATGCACTATTTTAATTGTCTTCTTATTGCTATGCAGTCGACAACAGCGAGCAAGTCTTATATCTGGTTCCTCTATGTCGTCTTCATATTCACTATATCGTTTGAACTTAGCAATTCATAGGAGATGCTAAAGATTAAAAATCAAGGAAACAGCCACAAAGCTAGATAATGTAAAATGTTTAGTCTGTGTCTTTGGCAGATTAAAATAAATTAAAACGAAAACAAAATGACTAAAATGTAGTCAATCAAATGACAAAAGTATAAGTGATTCAAGGAAAAAACTTTTCACACTTCTAATTGTTAAACATCATGTCTGCTGGGCGCGACTATAGTCATACGATTCAAATATCAGATTAGGTTTGTGTGTGTGTGTGTGTGTGTGTGTGTGTGTGTGTGTGTGTGTGTGTGTGTGTGTGTGTGTTTAACAAAGGAGTCTCCCCAATGTGCGCACAGCAAATCGGGCTCGTCGAGGAATTCTACGATGGCGAAGTTAATGTGGCTAAACTAATAGTTGAAGTTAGCTGCATATCTCTTACAGGACGTTGCAGAACCAACCCCAGCATTTATTTTGTTTTTTGGCTGTTCTGGTTTCTCTTGGCAAATGTTACGTACAGTAATTTGCCATTGCTTTATCAGTTGTCGTGTAGTGAGCAGCCACCCTACACAATGGACGAGTCGGGACTCTGAAATCCCTCGCGCTCAGTCAAATTTCAAACTTAAACCCGTCCGAAAGGGTATATAGTCTCTTATATTGATATATACCTTTATCTGGTAATATATCCATGTCTGGACCCTCTAGTTGCTTTGATAAATCTTCATTTTCAAACTTGCTACTGTAGGTTGGCGAATCCTGGTATTTTATTTAGAAATGCCTGTAAACCGGTTCACTCCTTAGGCAGGAATACAAGAGAACTTTTTTCCTAGTGACGCTAAACGTAGTTGGAAGCGGGCGTTTTTTTTTTTTTTTCTGCCTGACTGCCTAGAAGAACAGATGTTCTCAAATATGTCTCGTACATTATGCTTTGAGGAGGCGTCCTTTGGTGTCTAGGACATTTCCTAAGCTTTTGATGATATCTCCTTGGAAGCCAGGCAGTGAATCAGCAGTCCACAAAACCACCTACAAGGAAGTCACCTATGTCTAAGTCAGTGGTGGGCCTCAGATGGTGAACCTAACTGTGGTCATCAAGTAATGAAATCCTCCAGTTGGTCTACAGACAACATTATGGGTGTTGTACCTCCATCATCATTAATCCAGCAGTTTGTTTGTGCCTCAAGTGTTTGACTTGGTACCTGAGATCCTCTCCAGGAGCCTGGGTGTATCTCCAGTGTTCGAGTGTCTAGTGTGGGACTTTCTTGACCGTAACAACAGAGTGACTGAACATCCAGCCAGTTCAAGAAACCAAGGATTCAGATAAGTGTGGGCAATCATGGGTTTATTGCCAGGCTTCACTATTAAATGTCCACACTGATCATAAGGATGATCTAGGCAGACTCTGGAACATTCATACACGTTCAGTCAGATCTAGTTGAAGTTTTGGTCCTTCATATCACTCTGGGTTCTTGAAGTTTTTTGCTGATTCTTATATAATGTATGTGTTACACTTATTACAGTATTTCTAAAGTTTCACTATTGACTGAAGTGTCACTCATTCATTGTTCTTAGATGTCTAAAATACATGTATGTTCAATTAATGATATTTATCTGTGTTAACATGGTTATGATAGTATACTATCATAACCTGGGGGCTATCTTTCTATAGTAGTGGGGGTGTCCAGCCAAGTGTGCCTAGGAATATTATATATTTTGTAGTGCCAATACTTGAGTTGCCCTACTCCTGAAATAAGTTGAGCGTATATTGGCCACGGGGCATCTCTTAGACCAATACGAGCCAACGACTCAACATAATTATTTCATAGTGCTGTTGGTTCTTAATGAGAAATCCTTAAATCAGGCAAGCGACAGGAGCGATATGTGACATCAGTGAGACCCATCCTAAAATTGGTGTCTGTTAATACCCAAGTAAGTTAGGGCGCCGGATGAAGGTTGACCTCATCACTAACTGAATGCTGAGTGAACTATAAAAAAAAAAACAAGTCTAAACTCGTATGCCCGATGTGCTACCAGTGTTGACCAGTACAGAAAACAAATGCTGTCAACGACCAGTTAGCATAACTGCTTAGAACCCAAACGTCTCCCTTCCAGCAAAACAAAACATAATTAGTAGAGTCTATCCCTATTTATGCTATCAATGCCAAATATGTTCAATAAATAGGACACTAGAACAGGAAATAACAACATGTGAAAGGCATTGTCTCCACAAGGCCACCAACAAGAAAAGGAAAGTCACGGTTAAAAATTCTAGTATTATACAGAAAGTTGGAATAAGAACATGTCTGGATTATATTTACAGACACAGCAACACAAAAATTTAAATGGCTCCATCATATAGTGATAATGCAGCCAGACCAAACTGCATGTGAGACTTTTTACAGCAGAATATCTGGGAGGAAGGCGACAGGAAGTCAGTAAAAGAGATAATTAAATGGATGATTAAATACAGAATACCACGGCACTGGGCTACAAACTGTGAACCGACAAAAAAGATGAAGAGGAAAAAGCAGGCCAACGTCTAGGAACCTCCTTTTCAGGGGCGCATCGGGGTTTTTTATTTTAGACATTTAGTTCGATGTGACCCGTATGGATGATGTGATCAATAAAAGGGCTATCCTGGTACCGCTAAATGATTGAGAAGGTAAAGTATGTTTGTTTACATTTCTCTTATTGTGTAAGTTCCAGTAAAATCAATAGAAGGACCATTTGCACGCTAAGCGCCTTTATTTGCCATGAAATTCTCCGGTTCACACTTTAGGCAGGGATGCGGGATACCCACATATAAGTCTGACCAATTTTTGTTTATAATTTTTAAATGAAGAAAAATGCAGTAGTGGACGTGAAGTCATGTATGTGACACTGGCCAGAATAGCCCTCAATTTGTTTACTATTCTTCTGTGGTCCCTACAAATCGCTTTTTTGTCTATCGACAGCAACTAGTAACTTGCTGCTTTAGCAGTCTGATCAGACCTTTCAGTTTAAACTTTCTCCTCGACTGAAGAGCTATGCGACTAAGATAAATGAACCGAGTAAGTAAAAATAAAAATCAATTCGTATGGTTAAAGCGTTTCTGTTAGTGATGCATTTCATGCACATAGGTGCCAATGTTTACGAATCGATTGAACTGTTGTTTTATGTTCAATTTTTAAACTCCTTTAAATGAAAAAAAAAAATTGTTACAGAAATATAATTACATTTACGACCAGCACGAGCTACAACGTGTTAGAGCAGAGCTCAGTCGTAAGTCGGGGAGACCATGTACGTAATTAGTCTTTTTGGGGGGCCTAGGGTGGCGCATAGGGCAGAGGTCATAGCTTTGCATGTCTGGCTGTTCGTTCTCAGCTGTTTTCGGTCTTGGATGTTCGTTAGGCCCATGGTTGAGCCTTACTGATGATAGTTCTACACGGTGTCTTTCTTGGTTTTCCCCCGCTTTCTTTTCCCTTCTGATGTCCATATGAGGGCTTGATGGAGAAGTCTTGTCTTATCCATTCTTAGTGCATAGCTGATGTAGTTTCAGAGGCGCTTTCTTGTTTTGCAAATGTTATTTTGCTTGATCTCCTGTCTGATTTGTAAATTGGATCTGAAACCTGTCCAAGAGAGATTTAGTATTCTACTAAGACATTTGTTCCCAAAATTGTCAATTTTTTTTTAAATTATAGATCGCTACATTTGCTTTCCAATTTTCGTATCCAGTTAGGCCTGGAATCAAACAAGAATTGAGGATCTTAAATTGTGTATGTTTGCTGAATGTCTTTGACTTCCAGATGCTCGACATGTTGTTAATTGCACTAGATACAATGCGATTCTGTATATTATAGTTGGGGCTGAATCCCCATATAGATGCCATATTACTCCCTAGTTATGTAAGCTGTGGTTTCCCATTTGGGTCAAGATGGTGGTACGTGTTTCCCTTTATCATGGCCTCAGACTGTTGATCAACGACCCGCAAGCCATAATTGTAGAAATCCTTTGTTTCAGAATGAGACCACGCACTGTTAATACATCATTGATTTAATTATGCTGTATTTCCAGTAGGATGGAAGAAGACATTTCCATGCCAGTTACTGCCGTTGGCTACATAGTTGTTGGCCTTGATGCGTTTTACTCAGAAGTAGAGAATGGGAGTTTATAGCAAAAGCAAACGAACGATCCTTAACGCTCGCAATATAGCCTGAAATATGATACCACAACACAACATCTAATATGAGAATGCAGGCAGAGGCAGCCACTGAAACTATCCATTGGTTTGATAATCAACTGCACACACATGATGTGATTGTGACCGACTCACAGAGAAGGCTAGGTTAGGTGGAGACAGGTATGCTTCGTACAGAGTGGCAAGCATCGCTCAGAAATTCAGAGTAGTTAGTATCCTTTGGATATTTTATCTAGGGTATGTAGACGTGTAAGAGAATAGGGGCTTTTGAGCTGAAATGATATAGAAAGATTCTCAGAATATCTTGGATGAAGAAGAGGAGAAATACTGATATCATGAAAGATCTGAACATCAAGGAAGATTGGCTAATAAACAACATCCTGTCTCTGAAGCTGAAATATTTTGGTCACATGACGGATTAGAAAAAATTATAGCAGAAGGGATGGTACCAGGAATGAGGGGCAGGGGCCGACCAACACGAAGATGGGCACAGGATATAAGTGACTCCTTGAGTATGAAAGTACATGAGGGGGTAGAGCTGGCGAGAGACCGAGTTTCTTTTAGGCAGACCGTAATGAGAGCGACGTTTTGCAATAAACCTGCTAAATGAGGATGAATATTCAGGCGTGTTGGGAAACGAAGAGGCAGACATACTGGCTGGTTCTACACCACTATGTAGTAAATTGATGCATGACAATCTTGATGCAGAGGCACGCATAGACTATCACGGTCTGAATACAATGGTGCAACAAGGATTATGGGATCTAGCCAATACTCCACATTGAAAGGAATTGCAAGACGGATTAACAGATAGACTGTTACTGGTACCTTCAAAGAGAACACTCTTCGCTGGCTGCTAAACAGTGGGGACGGAGCACTTATGGGAATATCCCGAGTGCTGTGATGTCGGCTCTTGAAACTCAACACAGCTCAACACGTTTAACGTGTAGGCAGCAAGGCATGAAGCGAGGGAGCCAGTTTCCTTCATTACGTCATTTGCATCATAGAAACTATCATAAACTGATCTGCATCTTCTCTAAAGATATTTAGTATATCCAGTAAGTCCACTTCTCTCAAGTTTAGTGTATTGAAATGGACAACTGCAGAACAATCTGATTAAACACAGTAAAATATATATATATATATATATATATATATATATATATATATATATATATATATGTGTGTGTGTGTGTGTGTGTGTGTGTGTGTGTGTGTATATATTATATATATTAATCGCTCAGAATTTATACAACAGACAATTACAAGTGATATAACTGATAACATCATGAGATTTAGTGTTGGTATTTGAACAGATTCCTCTAATGTAAAGATTACTAAATGAAACCAAACATAGATATCTAATAAATCCATTGGTAAAGTAAACTCTCTCAAAATATCCCCGGTAAGCGTGTTTAGAATAGCTAAAGGCACCCGCATCTTTTCACAGAATGACGCGAATGTGTCATGTAATCGGTTTACAAACAGTTGACTTTGAATCAGATTGAACCACTAACATATGGTGTGAAGAGAAATGGTTACAAGAATAAGGTGTGTTGAAAATACATGTTTCAGTTAGAATGTTATAACTGCATTATTTTTGTTTTGATTTTCAATTTATTTATTTTTTTTTTTTTTTTTTTTTTAAATAAAGTAAAGAGAAAGAGGATGGGGAAAGAGAGAAACGAAGAAAAATTTTGAAAAATGCTGGCGACATGAATGAGTAAATAAATAAATTAATGAATCAAAGATTGACATGACAGATCTCGAGACTTCACGCATGTGCTCTCTCGCCCAGTTCTAAGGAGAAAAGGAATACGAGTGGGGAATATAAGAAATAGGAACAGTCGACCGAGCCCAGGGTATAGGCATTATTTTGCTTTCCTTGTCAATTATTTTGTGACAACATTTCTTGCATCAACGTACATGCTGGCATCAACAAAATGGTGGCCAGCAGCTAACAAGTGGAGAAAGTTATGTATTCCCATCCCAGAACACGAGAGAAGCCATAGTCCCTAGCCTTGCTCTCTGGCTTGGCGAGAACTAGACTCCTATCATCTGGCAACAACACTAACAGACTACTGGAGGCACGGGTTGAACAGAATTGTCAAAAGGTACACTATTATTGAACGAGTCGTGCACTGTTTGTTCATTGCTGAATGAGGGTTTGACCTGCGTGCCAGTGCCCAGATTAGTGCTCAAAAATACGATGGAAATTGACTGGGAGTCAAAGATTTGTTTTCTCTTTGGGATTCAGATCTAAGAGAAAATGTGTTGCAAGTCACAATGTCACAGTAAAATAGAGAAAGACTTCAAATACATTATCTCCGTGCCGATTCCCAAAACAAGTTAACTGCTTGCTGTAGGACATAAAAACTGCATGGTACTCTGTGGTATTGTCGATTCAACGCCGAATTCATTCCATGTGGAACAAATAACATCTGCTTTGCATTATTTGATACTATATGAAGATCAGTGTGATATTGTAAACAAAAACAAAACAAAAAACAAAACAAAAAACAAACAAAAAAAACAACAATTACAGTTTGTTGACCTAATCCATAAAAATAGATATGAAATAGCAAAAATAACAGTTGAAACATTAAAAGAACACAATTTACCACTGTTGGACTGTGTGCACAAATTTATAACAATGCAGGCCACATGGCAGGAACATGTACACGAGCACAGGCAAAACTACTTGAAGAATATGCTACAGTGTTTTTTCCTCCACGTGGAAGCAAAGCACATTATTTGGGTGGAACAAAATGCCGCGTAATGCATTCCTGAAGCTATTAGCAAACTGTAGAACTCTGTAAACTGTTGAACGACTTGTTTAGTACTAGTCCACAACAATGGAACATTTTGCAGAATTGTATTAGTTGTCATCTTCAAGGGCATGTTTGACACACACATTCTTTCTAACCCACCTGTCAGGCATTCAGTTGGCATTACCAAATCTCCTGTAGATAAACCTCACTGCAAAAAAAACAACAACACTAAGATTGATCTTCGTCTTCTGTCACATCTTTCATTTGTGTTATAATGGCTCCTGTGTGGTATTTGGCATGAGTTCCAGTTGTTCTCTCTGTACAAGCCATATCAATATAATAATTACAATTCAAGGTTTATTCAATCCAGGAGGTCAACGCCGATTGTCGCTGTGTCTGGCTAAAAAAGCTTGATTTCAGAGTTGACAAATTTTCGAAAAAGCTGGAAACATTAAAAGAACACAATTTACCACTGTTGGACTGTGTGCACAAATTTATAACAATGCAGGCCACATGGCAGGAACATGTACACGAGCACAGGCAAAACTACTTGAAGAATATGCTACAGTGTTTTTTTTCCTCCACGTGGAAGCAAAGCACATTATTTGGGTGGAACAAAATGCCGCGTAATGCATTCCTGAAGCTATTAGCAAACTGTAGAACTCTGTAAACTGTTGAACGACTTGTTTAGTACTAGTCCACAACAATGGAACATTTTGCAGAATTGTATTAGTTGTCATCTTCAAGGGCATGTTTGACACACACATTCTTTCTAACCCACCTGTCAGGCATTCAGTTGGCATTACCAAATCTCCTGTAGATAAACCTCACTGCAAAAAAAAAAAAAAACACTAAGATTGATCTTCGTCTTCTGTCACATCTTTCATTTGTGTTATAATGGCTCCTGTGTGGTATTTGGCATGAGTTCCAGTTGTTCTCTCTGTACAAGCCATATCAATATAATAATTACAATTCAAGGTTTATTCAATCCAGGAGGTCAACGCCGATTGTCGCTGTGTCTGGCTAAAAAAGCTTGATTTCAGAGTTGACAAATTTTCGAAAAAGCTGGAAACATTAAAAGAACACAATTTACCACTGTTGGACTGTGTGCACAAATTTATAACAATGCAGGCCACATGGCAGGAACATGTACACGAGCACAGGCAAAACTACTTGAAGAATATGCTACAGTGTTTTTTCCTCCACGTGGAAGCAAAGCACATTATTTGGGTGGAACAAAATGCCGCGTAATGCATTCCTGAAGCTATTAGCAAACTGTAGAACTCTGTAAACTGTTGAACGACTTGTTTAGTACTAGTCCACAACAATGGAACATTTTGCAGAATTGTATTAGTTGTCATCTTCAAGGGCATGTTTGACACACACATTCTTTCTAACCCACCTGTCAGGCATTCAGTTGGCATTACCAAATCTCCTGTAGATAAACCTCACTGCAAAAAAAAAAAAAAAACACTAAGATTGATCTTCGTCTTCTGTCACATCTTTCATTTGTGTTATAATGGCTCCTGTGTGGTATTTGGCATGAGTTCCAGTTGTTCTCTCTGTACAAGCCATATCAATATAATAATTACAATTCAAGGTTTATTCAATCCAGGAGGTCAACGCCGATTGTCGCTGTGTCTGGCTAAAAAAGCTTGATTTCAGAGTTGACAAATTTTCGAAAAAGCTGGAAATGTTGATAAGCGACGCTAAGCATGATGCTTTTAATGTATGCAGATAAGAAAAATCGTGGAATTCTGGGTGAAACAGAAGGCAAGGAAAGAAGTTGCATGTTGAAAGTGCTACAGTCGAAGCAGATTTGACGAAACAAGACAAAACTAGATGAATCTGCAGAGGAAGCTTATTTCAAAAAGTATTTCGTCGATGTAATATTAATATAATGTTACTGTTGACGTGACTGTTTGGTTTAATGCTGAGGTAAACAATTATGAGAAGTCCTATGTAAGTGCCTTTTTGTCAGCTTTTGTGGAGTTCAACTTTGTGACTTTGAAGAAGAGGCACTCAAGTCTTCCACGGAACCAGTCAGATAAGTCTAATATACAGGTCCTGAGATTACGGTCTTCCCGAAATTGTGTGTCATGGACGTACACCGGCTAAAGATATTGCTCAGGAGCCATGATGATCATGACATCTGAAGCTTGGAATTCCAATGGCAAATCTGATTACCAAGAACTTTATTCCTGTCTTTCTGTTTGTGTATCCTCTCATTTGTTTAGCCACTGGATATTCCTTCTGTTGCGATGCGATATTATTTTATTATTTTTGCATGAAACAATTTAAATATACAAGAGTCTTGGTTGGTGTCATTACTTAAAAAGTTCATTTTTATTAGGCGTTAGTTTGTGTGTGTGTGTGTGTGTGTGTGTGTGAGTGTGTGTGTGTGTTTCATAGTCAGAACTCTAATTATTGTTTGACTAAGATTGTGACCCCTGTCCATTCTGGGGGGTTTGTCAGTGGTGACGTTGTCTAGTCGAGGTGTGCCATGGGTGTCCTTGGTGCCAATGACTTGAGTGACCTCATCAATGGAGTGGTGTTGGATGGTTGCTGGAGCAACGGGCTCGCCGCCTAGACCAATAGGAACCACCATCACAAAAATTGTCAGTCCAGACTGTCAGTGCATCTTCAGATATATTTATAGATTAGGGAGAGAGCACAATTTGACACAAGACACCACCGTCTTGTGACTACTGCTCGCAGTAGTTGCAGGTGGCCGAAGTTTTGTTATGTTTAAATTGATGGAAGGACGGATGGATGGATGGGTGGATGGATGGATGGATGGATGGATGGATGGATGATTGGATGGACGGACGGAAGGATGGATGGATGAGGGCCGACCAGTCTACACGAGCTTGCCCTAAATTGGTTCTCCAGTGGAAACACCTGTATCACCATCATCATCGAGCGCCTTGCCTACTGGCGTGGGCGTGTGTTGATACCCATCCATGCCATGTCAAAAGGCTGTCAAGAATCTTCTCGAACTGTCTTCATCTGTCTCTTCCTCCACAAATCTTTCCAGTGGTCACAACATATTCCATCTTCCCTCTTCTTATAACATAAACAAAAATGATGGCTGTCTCTTTCTGATGTTTGTGATAAGTTTTCTTCGAGCACTTGCCTCTTTCAAAGCACATAAGTTACTATTCTTAGCTGCCTAACGAATTCTACGCATTCTTCTGTAAAACTATATCTAAGCGGCCTCCAAATATTCTTCGGCTTGTCAATTAAATGTCCAGAATTCACCACTGCATGCTAGAACAGGCTCTATATAGTATGCGAAAATTCTTTTCTTTATCTTCAAAGATTAGGAATTATTGTACAAACTATTCTTCATTTTTATTAAAGGCATACGGCCTCACTGTTGTAGTATATCTGTAAACTTTACGTGGTTTTGTTACTCCTATGATCCGTCGCTAAAGGATAACACAGGTTTTTAACACATTTAAGCTTCCTTTCTCTCGTGATTTTCCGTCTTGCTTTCTTTTTTCAGTTTCCGACCGATTTTGTAAATTTCAAATACTAGGAAGGCAGTCACATATTAAAGCGAGAACGAAATCCTTTCCGGTGGTATTAAAACTCAAGGCATATTTCCGGTGCGTCGAAGTAATTGCTATTACACAGTGATTGTCTTGAAATGTATCCGTGTAAACGCAGTCAAATAATCAAATCTACCTGGTAACCTGTTCTATTAATCCAGCTAATATCCTGTTGTCTTTTCCTTGATGATTTTCTCCGCACTTTTTCTCACTGTTGATGTTTTATACAGTAATACGTACATCAATATATACAAATGCATCAGAATTAGCTAGCTGAGCTATGAACAGCTTTTAGCAGGACTATGTGCTTTATAAGGTCAACATAAAATAATCACGAAGAGATAAAGTTTTGTTTGTTTTATAGTGACAGATTTAAACACGTACATAATCATGTTTATTTTCACAATACACAAACTACAGAGGTTAAACTGTCTGTCTCTATTTCTCTGTCTGCATGTGTATGTGTGTTTTCTTGTGTGTGTGTGTCTGTGTGCGCGCGCGCGCGTGTGTGTGTGCGTGCGTAATATCCAGTTAGAGAATGATGTTATATTATTTAATATTTCTGGCACTAATCGAGTTCGTGTCAGGAAGATATATAAATACTTTGTTAATAATAAAAAAACATACAATTATACTGTGATAAAATCATAACCACTATGCAGTCTAGGCTAATTAATCCAAATTGTGTCGCTGACAGACACAGCCAATGTAATTGTCTGCGATACAGTGATAATTACATTCGAAGAGGAACATACTGTAAACATCCTGTCAGAATCTATCATATGATTTTCATAAGTACTGTAATCGGCAGCCACAGGTCAGGTAATCCTAAGGACATGACACCGTCCGATATCGAGTCTGGGGTAGTCACCACAATGTAACAATTATCATGTTGCATGCTGTAATCTACTAGATCGAGATCAAGACGGCCATATACTTTACATCGTAGTTTAGTCTAGCTGGCGTTTGTTAGTAAAACTGCAACAGTTGTCTATCCTGCAAAGTTTATAGCCAAATGTTGTTAGAGTCTCTAGAAGCGCAAGACATTTACTTGTTCTTTCGTTGTTCTTGAGAATTATTTTTGTTTGCTCTGGACGTATTTTAAAATACAATCTGTGCGTGAGAGTCGTTGGCTAGATGTCATCTATGCGTGAGAGTTGTCTAGATCTCATCTGTGTGTGAGAGTTGTCTAGATCTCATCTGTGTGTGAGAGTTGTCTAGATCTCATCTGTGTGTGAGAGTTGTCTAGATCTCATCTGTGTGTGAGAGTTGTCTAGATCTCATCTGTGCGTGAGAGTTGTCTAGATCTCATCTGTGCGTGAGAGTTGTTGTCTAGATCTCATCTGTGCGTGAGAGTTGTCTAGATCTCATCTGTGTGTGAGAGTTGTTGTCTAGATCTCATCTGTGCGTGAGAGTTGTTTTCTAGATATCATCTGTGCGTGAGAGTTGTTGTCTAGATCTCATCTGTGCGTGAGAGTTGTTGTCTAGATATCATCTTCCTCTTTACTTTCCAGAAAATGTATTCGTATCCATGTTAGCAATAGTTAATTCATGTGCAATGTCAATCCTAAATACGAAACCATTTCATGCTAACCGCTCGCTTTCATGGCTCTAAAACTAGACGAATCTAAATCTAGTTGTCATCTAAACATTGCCAGGTGTATTCTAAAAAAAATTATTATTGTAAATTGAAGCATTCATGAAAATTAGTAACACCAAAAAACTTATCTTCCGAAAAGTCTTGATACTATTCTAAATCAATATTGTCACCACGTAGCAGAGCCTTTGCAGTACGTCGCATTTTTTACGGCACACCGGAAAACCACTTGGTAAACTTCAATTTTCCCGCCTTGCAAAATGCTATGCCCAGGGTGTCCTTGATATCTAGTGTTCACTGTCGTGAAGTCTTCCAAACTACCAATACTGCATTGGCTCACCCAGGTTAGCGGGGGGAGGGAGCGTCTTTGAGTTTGAGGATGTTCGTATCGTGAAGAGTTGTAATATTCCACCGGTCTCTGATATTTCAAGAATTCACGCATATACAAAATGTAAAAGCCACTGAATGTGTATTTTTCCTCATATGATTGCTAAATTGTTCTCGACTCACCTCAGTGTATTGCCCCAAGATAGAAACATATTCTTCAGATTTACTGTACCTCATTTGCTGGTATTCTGGTATGTTGTTTCATACTAGATCTAAGGTACAGTTCATTGTATAAAATGCATTGTTACAACCTTATCTGAGGCCAAATAAATATTGTCTTTTTCTAATGAGTTTACATTTCTTGTGCCCAAATTTGTGGCAATACTTTTCACAAATTCAATACGTTTTGACTCACTTCTGTCTCATTTTTTGTGTGGAGAAACCAAATGTGGCCATATTCTACCAGCTTCTCTCGAATAGTAGTAAATTTTACCCCACCAGGACATCACACAAGCGATAATCACGCTTCTTCTAAAAAAAAAAAAAGGTTTTACTAAGAATTGTGACTTAGTTATTTGCGGCAATTTTATTGGTGGAATCTATTTTTAGAACCATTTTCAGTGGCCCAGTATCCCTATCTATTATTTTAAGTTTGAAGTTTAAACAAAGGGTCAACATTATGACACACGAAAAGCAACCCACAAGAACTCCGTTCAAGTCTTAGTCGAAGAGGCTAAGCACAGTTCACAGGCTCTGTAGCACCGGTGAGGATTCTGAAATAATTTGGGTATATGTTTAACTCGAAATTTCGCCTGTGTTGCGCCGTTAGGCTAATCTTTTTGATTTCCAACTGTCAAGAGAATTTTTACTTGAGCAACAATACATACGGGCGTCCGATCTAACTACACAGAGACCAGGGGAAATTACTAGAAATCCAGGTCCTCGTAAAAAGTCCCAGCGCTTACCAGGGATTGACCCTGGAACCTCTACCACTCGTGGCGGACACAATGCCTCAAGACCACGCAGCCCCTATCTTTTATTTGTGGTGCCCCTTCCTCCATGTCCGAGTCTGGTATTTTAGTCTTGTTGTTGGTGTTTCCCCTATAGCTTTGCCCCTGTTGTTTGTCCGCTATTAATATATTTATCTGTACGATCCTGTTTCTTATATATTCCCACGTAGCGTGTGTCCTCTGTTCTCTTCTCTCCCTATGTGGGTGTTTCTTAATTTCGGTTTCATGTGTTACTTCTTGCTGGGGTCACATCCAGTCTGGTCCGTATCAAGACAGAAGTGAGCCTGGCCATCCGAGGAAACGACCTCATCTGTAGAGCTGTTACATGTGATATTCACTATAATATTATATTACTAAAAATATCGTAAATAGTGATTAGTCATTTATTTTGTGTGTGCTGCGTTTCTGAAACACAGAACATGGTTTTAAATGGACCTGGTAAAGATCCACAAAACATTTCAACAACGACATCACTTGCTGTCTACGGTCTCAATAGGACAGATGGTGCTCTTTTCGCTCACACATCTTTCGTTTTGATCAGTGGCAGTTTTATCTCTATCTTCCGGTGGATCAGCTACTCAATTGTCTGCAATGTCATCGATGTCTTTGGCACAGTGACCAACATACTGAATATTGTGTGTTTTGTTAGACAAGGCTTCCAAGACTCGGTCAACATCAGCTTGCTAGGTAACCACACACACACACACACACACACACACACACACACACACACACACAACTGTTGTTATACTTTGTATTTACCATTTTTTCCCAGATCTTTTGTCAGGTTGACGTGATGCTAAGGATTTTGGTAGGCGTGTATCGTGCAGTCACTACTAACTGTATGGTTAGGACTGTTTGCTCGACCCAAAAATTGAAATCACATCCTCGTGGATTCGAGCGAATGTATGCGAAACTTACCGTGATGAGTAAAGAGTTAATAGAGCGAAGGCTTTGTGAAACATGAGTGCACACGGGCATTCATGTTGTGATGACTGGTTGAAAGTGTAAACATGTGAGCCATTGAAAGTTGTGAAACAGTGGTTTCTTGGTGTTCATGGTGCCTGCAAACGCATCGAGTTTTCTGGGGGATGTGAGATCAACGTGTAGCTGACCGCTTTTGGTGGGAGTGCGTGGTACTTGAGTCAGTCGTTTTCAGTCAGTCTAAAAGCGTCAACATCTGTGCGAATTGTTCAAGTCCCATGAATGCATGAACTGGTGTGGCAGTTTTAACAACTCTGTTTTTGGAGCTCGTAAACTGTCTGACGAATGTGGTGGATGAATAAGTTGTGCTACGTAATGCTTTCGTGGTGATTTTCGAGAATTGGCTTGTGTCGGCCATGTGTGTGGGGTCGTTAGAGTTGCGGCTATGTGGCAATAAACTCACAGGAAACAAAGTACAGCAGGGATCTACCAGTCATCAGTAGAAATTATCCTCGTCGACAAGTGTTTCGGCCCACGATTCCTAGACACTTTCGGAGGTGGGCCCACCTGAGTTCATGAAGCTCAGGGCTGGTACCTGCTGCACGAAATTACCGGATGTGTTTTCTTTCGGATAGATGACAAGACGACTTGGTGTTGCTTTCGCAAAAGGTACTGTTATATAAAAAGTCGTCTGCGGCAGCCTAATTATAACAGTCAGCATGCCTGGACGACCGAGCGACAAGCTTACGTTTGGTTTACCGGACACATTTTGGACTTTTACTAGCAGGTGGCAGAGAGACACTGGCAGGACAATTCGGACACGATGGACTTTCAAAGGGTGAGAAACCCTTTTTCACTAGAGACCCGGACCAGCTCACCGAGGCCCGTCCCCTAATAAAGTTGCGTTGCGTCCAAAAAAAAATCGAGGCCCTTTCGGCTGCCTCGCCCAGTTTTTTAAGTGTTCGTTTCCGTTCATGACCGCGCAATCCTAGTTCTTTCACCACATTGTACAGTGAAGTGGAGACGAGACCTCTCGCTCCCACTTCGACGGCAAAGACCCGTACTGTGTACGATTCGTTTCTCCTCAGACCGGCTGCTAAATCACTGTATTTCTCGAGCTTATACAGATGATTTTCATCCATACGCGACTCATACGGGACGGTGAGCTCAATCAGGATGAGCTGCCGTTTCTCCGCAGAGTGGAGGACTATGTCAGGTCGCAGACCGGTCTTCCGGATCAACTCAGGGTACCTATCATGGCGCGGCAGATCAACTGCCAGTAACCAGTCCCTCGCAGAGTCTAGCACAAATGGAGCGAATGCGTTTCGGTTGACCTTACCTTTTTGAACCTGCCCAGCCTTGAGGAAGCGTATGGAAACGATAGTAGAACTGGCTCTGGCGTTAGCCCTCATTCTAGCCTGGTCGACAACGGCTGCTAACTCTTTTAGCACCTTGTTGTGTCGCCAGGTATATCGGCCTTGGCCTAGGGCTTTCCTGCACGCGGACAGGACGTGTTCTAGCGTCTGCTTCGCTTTACACAACGGGCAAGTCGGATCGTTGGTCGCCGACCACTTAACCATGTTAACACCGGACGGTAATACACGCCGAACGAACGATAAAGCTCAGTCGCAGTGGGGTCATCCGCCAGATCTCACCCCATATGAGCACTCTTGGCAATGCGCTCTCCAGGCTGACCCAATGGCCCTGCTGCGACTGTTGGACTGCTTTCTGAACCCGAACCTCGTTTTCGTTGTCCCTCACTGTTTGTATTACCATGTCTCGGCGTTCTTTGGCTGAGGCCTTTGACCACCAATTGACCTTCCCGTGCCCTAGACCTCGACGGTCGGTTTGAGTGTATCCCATTATCTCCTTCAATTTTAGTGCGTTCTGCGCAGATTCAATCGCATCGAGGACCCTCCACTTCTGACCAGTCTTTAGAGCGGGCTGGACAGCGATGACATTTGGGTCTGAAGACTCGCGCAAGAGCATGGCGAGTCTTACCTTGCCGACTTTAAACTCTTTGGTTATCGATTTGAACGGCAGTACCAGCTTAGCCTGCTTGCAATACAGAGCCACGTCGGTCAGACAAGGCGGTGCACCAATCCACTTTCTCAAGGCTGTGTTGATTTTCCTCTCCATGGTTTCCACTGCAGTCATCGTCACCTCGTAGACTAACAGTGGCCATAGGAACTTTGGAATCAACATGAATTGGAGACACCATACCTTGAATTTCCCGATCAGCCTGCATCGCTCGATCGCGAGAAGGCCTGTAGCCAGTGATTCGTGTATTCGCCGGACTTCCGCTCTATCAGATAACTTCGAATCGTAAACGCGACCAAGGCTCTTCACCGGTTCCTCCAGAACCGTGGGGATCTTGTTCCTTGCCACCGTAAAACTGGTTGCCGACACCTTTCCCTTATGGATTGACAGACTCCTCGACTTCTGCGGTTTGAACTGCATTCCGCTCCATTGGACCACGGCGTCCAATCTTTTCAGGATCGTGCGGGCAGACTCCTCGCTGCCCGTTATTATAGTCGTGTCATCCATTTGGCTAAAAATCTGCTTGTTCATCTCTTAGCCTTTTAGCAAAAACATCTGTTAATCTTTCCAAACTAATTCTACTCAATCTTTAACCAGGAACTGACAGCAACATAATTCCTCTACAGTTTTCACACTCCTGTTGATCACTTTTGGTGGGGGGGGGGGGGGGGGGGGGGGGGGAAACAGTTTTTACAAGATATCCTTCTCTTCAAGCTGCCGGTATTTCTTCAGTTTTCCAGACTATACTGAATAATCTATGTAACAATTCCGTGATGTGATTATGTTTAGAAAGCAATGGTAAATTATTGTACGCAATTTTGTCTAGAGAAATCACAACAGCCAAAAAATGCTGATGTTGGCTCTGCAACGTCCTGTAAAGGATACTCAACTAACTGCTAACTTTTTATGTTGGTCCTAATATCTTCTGTTGTGATACTATCTGGGCCTGCCGCCTTTCCTTCCTACAGATGATTGGTAGCTTTTTCTAATTTTCTCTTTATGTGGTTTCTCGCAACTGATATTCATTTCCATTTCTTAAAGCTTGATATCAGAAGGAACTTTTGGGGCTTGCCTATTTAGTAGTATTTCAATATATTTAAACCCATCTGTCCATTTGATCTTAAGTGTTGGTGAGCTGTCTCCGCTTCTTGTGCTAGTGTCTGCCTTTATAAGCTTCCTAACCTAATTTGTTTAAGTTTGTCTTTTTAATTTTCCTTACTTCAACCATTTTAATGGTCTCTGGTGTTATCCACGCTTTAGGTTTCCGTTCTTTCATACCAAGGCCGTCTACATGAGATGCATTTCAGATTTCCTTGATCTAATCCCAGCAGACTTCGGTGCTTACATCTGTTGTTGTTTTTTTATCCCTGAGATAACCTACATTATACTGGTTTCTGTGAGATGTTACGTATCTTTTAAGTTTCAACTTGATTTTACTTACCAACAACAACAAAAAAGTCACAAAATACATCCGCACCTCTTAAAGCTCTAACATCATACCGGCAATTTTGGTTAATACACATGTGGTCACGTTTATTGCTTGTCTTATGGTCTGGTGATTCCCATGTTGCCTTGTGTAATTTTGGGTGGAGTGGGGGGGGGGCGAGGGGGGGGGGAGCGATGCTTCCACCAATAACGTACTGGTTTCCTGCACAAAGATTGGTGAATAATTCTCCATTGTCGTTCATTTCTCCTATACCATGTTTTCCCATAATCTCATCATAACCTGTGTTATCCTATCGCAGCATTCAGGTCACCTATCTTCTTCTTCTTCTGCGCTCGACATCAGTCATGCTAAACATTGAGTCCCGTCTGGGTCACAAATAGGATTGTGCGTTTAAGGTCGCCACCGTTCTCCCGTAGCTTCTCTTGCAATGTGACTTCCTGGGGCCAGATCCACAGTCTTTGCTGGGAGAGGTTAGGGCAGTAATGCAGTATGTGCTCAGGGGTCTGTCTTTCTGCTCCACAATCGCAGGCAGCAGATTCTTTTATGCCTGTCCTGTACAAGTGTGCTCGAAGACCGCAGTGTCCAGTCTGAAGTCTAAAAATTGATGTTTGTTCCTTCCTGTTGAGTTTGTTTATGCTGTCACTCTCTGGTCTGTAATCTCCATTTCGTCTTCTCCACTCCCGATTGAATGTCTGCTTTAGCGCTGTTTTGGCTTCCTTGTAGCTGTGTCGTGGATGAGGTTGTGGAAGATTACTCCCAGCTTTTGCCAACTCATTTGCTCTCTCATTTCCTTGAATACCACAGTGGGCTGGTATCCACTGCAAGACCAGTTCTGCTTCCTTGGAGAGTAAGCCAATGTTGGTCCTTAAATCTGCAATTAGTTTGTCTTGTTTTTTGCTGGATAGAGCTTGGAGAACAGACAATGAGTCACTGAGTATAACAATTTGGTGCCCTCTGTGTTCTTGTGTGTTGAGATGTTGGACTGCAGAGAGGAGGGCAGTTGCCTCAGCTCTGAAGTTAGTGCAGATGTCACCTGCTGGTAGAGAGAGAGTTTCTGCTCTACTGCAAGGAGGTTTAATGTAAATTCCACAGCTCCCCTTTCTGACTGCATCTGTAGCAGAGCAGTCGGTGAAAACATGAGTCCAAGTGGTGTTTGGATACTTCTCATCAAGCATAGCAAGAGCCAGGGTTCTCTGTTGTGTCTCCGTCTGGGCATCTTTTGAAGTGATTCCTGGTACCTTTAGGACTACATTTACCTTCTCTGGCTTGCTTGTCCATGGTTCTGGCCTAAGTTTTTCGCACAGTGCAACATCTCTTTCAAGCAGATCTTGGTGCTGTCTGTACAGTTCTCTAGCAAGGTGGTTGGGGCTCTGACGCTTCAGTCTGTTTTTGTTTTTGTTTTTTGTTCTCTCTTGAAATTTAAAATGCAGTGGGTGAATTTGAAGTCTTTTTAATTTCTCATACTGTAAAAGAGTTTTGTATTGTCTTCTGAGTTCGAGTGGTTCAGTATCTGCTATCCTTTCTATCTCTCTGATGGGGGTGGTTTTCATGGCTCCGAGAACAATCCTTAATCCCATATTCTGAATCTTGTCCAGTTTTCCCATTGTTGTCTTGGCTGCTGCAACCCATGCAGTGGAAGCATATTCCATGACTGGCCTGACTGCTCCAGTATATACTTGTTTTAGGATTCTAGAGTTAGCACCCCATTTGGTACCTGCTATTTTTTTCATCACTGCAAGCTTCTTGAATGCTTTCCCCTGTACTGCTTCTACATGTGACTTCCAAGTTAGTCGCGAATCAAGTGTAACACCCAAAAAGGTAGGAGTGTCAGTCTGTGGAATGAGCTGGTTTTTAATCCAAAGTTCGAATTGTTTTCTTTTTTGGGAGAGAGAGAGAAAAGTGATGCTGTGCTTTTTGAATTATTTAGCTTTATACCCTACTTTTCGGTCCAGGCTTCTACATTTTCCACAGTTTTTTGTAACAGATATGAGGCTGTGGTAGTGTATTCGGAGGCTGTCCAAACTGCAAAGTCATCGGCATGTAGGGTATTAGAAACGTGCTTGTGGCAGGTTGCTGTGATATCATTTATGTAAATCAGGAACAGAGTTGGTGCTATCGCACTGCCCTGGGGAACTCTTTCTCTTAGTTTTGCTAGTTTGCCGATGTGTCCATCAATTCTGAATCTGGCTCTGCGTTGGAAAAGAAAGTCTTTGATCCCCTTGTACATGTTGTGTACAACTCCTGCCTGTAGCAGTTTTGTTTTTTGTAGGCCTTCTTTCCAAACTGAGATCACCCATCATAATTTATATATTGCCCTTTCTTTCATTATTTATAATATGTAAATGTTGCATGTAACATTCCTCCATAACTGACGTATCCTTACCATTTGTTGGTGCATAACACTGTATTATCGACATGTTAACTTTTTGTTTCTCTGTTGTAAATGACGCTCTTATTATTCTAGGGCGGCTTCCCATTCTATTAGTGCCCTCTCTGCCTCTGTCGATAACATCAGGGCCACACCTTAACTGCGGGTATAATTATCCTATGTATGTCCAGAGATGAAATTTGCTTCACCTGAATCTAGAAATACTTGTCCCCGCCCTGGTCTATCTTGTTTCATATATTCCTAAAATACAAATCTTATAAAATTTCATTTCACTTACTATTTCAATTATTCTTGCTATATCGTACAAGGTTCTAGGAGGTTTTCCTGGGTGAGAGGATGTACGTCGACGATCTGGACTCCTTTAATTATTATTACTTTTGTTTTAGTAAAAATTATTATAGCCATTTTTTTTTTCATCTTTAGGTCTAGCCATCTCTGACCTGTGCTCTCTTGTGACACTGGTTATAACAAATGTCTGCTACAATCCAGCATTTGACAACCTTGACCTAGCCACAGATCCAATAGAGTTTCAGTACCTGACGGGAGCCTGGCCTCATGTGGTGTTCACTCGAGTCACAAGCTGGATCACAGCCTTCATCACGCTGGAGAGATGCATGTGTATAACTATGCCACTCAAGGTAAAAGATGCTTTTTGATAGATTAAGCTAAGGTAATTCTTGTGAGGAATGGATTGAGCGTGGTATCGTAGTAGCCAGACGCTTGCCTGCCAGTCTGAAGTCGTGTTTTGGAATACGGGTTACGACGTTTTTCCCCCTTAAAATTGACTTTGCTTCACAGTTAGACCCATCCTGAGACGGGTACTAGATTGTGTCCCGTGAAGTAAAGTTGATTGTCGTGATATTGGCCACATCAACAACCGACTGGTCTTTCAAACTTGGAGTCTACCATCATATCAACCATTTGCTGCTCCTGACCTAAATTTCCAACTGGATTTCCTGGGTCATGTGATAATGAAGTCTATATTACCACTCAATACACCAAGTTCTAGGAAAATTGGTCACTGTTTTGTGTAATTCTCTGCACCAATGTCAAAACTAGATGGTTTTAGTACTATAGTCACAACCTGTGGTTATCGCAGCTACCACCATCTTCACACGGCTGGTTGTAAACAAATACACTCCATTATGCTAGTAAATAATATATTTTACTTGACCTAATTGTGAATCTTCAAAAAGAATTTACGCGGAAGGCAGTGTATGTTTTAGATATTATTCAAAAAACCGTAACTATGATAGTTAGCAATGCAATCACCAGTTTTAATAGACCGAAATGGACTGTGCACATTGAGAGAATATCAAATGAGAGGTAAAAAACTGTATACACAAGCGACCTGAATGGTCGTAGACCACGAGGCAGACAAAGAAGACGATGGAGAGATAATGTCCAGACAGACCTGCAAACACATGGTGTCACCAAGTGGAAAGAAAATGCCAACCAGAGTGATGAGTGGAGGTATTTGATATCTGCAACAATGAATATCAAGGGCTCGGAATGTTGAAGAAGAAGAAGCATCAATGCAAAATATATACGACAGTGACAATCGAGGTAAAACAGGGCAATATTTGAACAAGTAACATGTTTTTCTTATCTTGGAAATGAAAAAAAACAGATGATTGCTGAAGAAAAACATAAATCAGAGATAAGCAATGACCATAAATATCTTTTGAACAATGCAAAAATTATTTCCATCTAGGGATCCAGGGAGACAAACAGCGGGCCTTTATGGTAATTATGAGCCTGTCAGGAACCTCAGTATAAAATCTAATACCGAGGTTACTGAGAGGCTCATAGTTACATTTTGTGTGTGTGTGTGTGTGTGTAATGCTTAAAGACATTTTTAAAAACATTTAAAAAAACAAATCTCCCTTATAAACACGACACAGCGCGGATTATAAAAAGTAGAAGGCAAAAGAGCAAGAGATAGATAGCGATTTATTGTGAGAGAATAACATCAAGAGATTAAAAAAAAACCAGAGAGACTGTATGACAAAAGGCGATAGACAGAGAATGTTGGAGATTCAGTCAAAATTGATTGTAGAGACGACATTTGATTTCACAATTTATCAGCACAACAGAACAGTCGAGAAGAAGAGAGCTACTTGATTTTGTCAGATATCAGGACAGTGAAGGGAAAGTACAGAACTGTGAGTAAACAACAAAAAAGTGAAGGTCCCTTTTCCACGCTTTCTATACCTATATTTTCATCAGCCAATCAGCACAAGATGGGTGATGTACAGAACTGTAGTTGGTCTTAACAACACTACACTCAATGAGGAAGAGGTGTAATCTCGGTTCTGGAACGATTCACTTTTCAACCAGTTCGGATTCTGAACAACATTTTTGGTTAAAAAAAACTGGTTTTCCGAACAGAACCTTTATTCATGAAAAGACACTTCTGATTTAAGAATCATAGTAATGCAAGTTTTAAAAAAATAAAAAGAAAGATGTACGTACTTCACAGTATGTGAATGAGGCTATTTCCATGGTTGTGTGGCTCCGTGCAGGGTGGCAAGCCTCACGTCAGACGTCCCGGGTAGTTAACATCTTGTGCATATTCTCTCCATGGTATGCCGGTGTGTTGGGAAAGGAGTAGGCAGATAGACTGACCAGTTCTGCACCACTTGGTTGTGAGCTGATGTATGACAAGCTAGATGTCGTGAGGGCCCTCTGGGAGCGAGTAAACCGTGCGGAGTCGCAAATAAATCATTAAGGTCTCAGGAGAATGGGGTTGCGGGGAGTTACAGGGGATCTGGCCGACGCTTAACATATAATTCCACTTGTCTTCTAATTTCAGATCAAAACAATCTTGAGCCCTGCTCGTGTAACCGCAATCATTGTTTGTATCTTCATTTTCCTCATCGCCAGCGTCATTCCAGTATATTATGCTAACAGGCTTCAAGAAAAGTTTTCTCCTGAAAGAAACAGAACAATTCTTGGACTTGTCTACACAACTGATCGTAACCAGATTGAAGCTATTACTTACATCATTAACAATGTTTTCCTTCAGTTTGGAGCCTTCGGAACTGTTATCATTTGCACGGTCACACTGGCTCTGAAGCTGCAGCAAAAATCCAACTGGCGAACGTTGTCAACTGACTTGGCTCAAGCTGAAAACTTACTCAAGCGAGACAAGAAAGTTATCAAAATGGTTGTAGTTATTTCTGGCTTCTTTATTGCATGTTTTACACCTCTGTGTATTGTCATCATCGCAATGCTCATTGTGCCCCAGTTTTCTTTTACAGGAGAGTATAGAAGTGTGTTAATTGTTGTCTCTGGACTGGGATTTCTTCTAGAATCCGCTAACTCATCAGTGAACATTTTCATCTACTATCATATGAGCAGCAAATACAGAGAGACATTGCAACGCCTTTGCTCAAGGATTGTTTCCAGTCCGAATGTGATACGATCTTCAGTACGGTCTAAGTACTGATCTGTGCTTACTGGAGTGTACGCATGTGTATCACACGTTGTTTACAGAGATACGAATTTACCTAAGACAAAAGAAGGAGAAACAAATCAATAACTGCCTCATCTAGCCATTATATGTATTACTATGAATAATAGTTTGTGACATACATGCAATAAACTGTAATAGCGAGATATCACGTTAAATTTTTTTTTTTTTTTAACTAAGTTGCATGTGCTTACCGTTTGGTTTTGCTTGCAATTGTAACTTCAATCTTACCTTCAGTAATGTGTTATTCCTTCAGAGAATTTGTTTAATAATGTGTAGCCGCAGGAAAACAGCACTTCCTTTATAAAAACCTGGATACAGTTCACGGCTATATAGACTGATAAACGGACAGCAGAAGACAAGGTATGAGATGAGTATGCTTGAACCAGATAAGAAAGGAGAGGAGTGGGCCAGCAAATTATAGACTTATGTATGATTCTAATCATAGTGGGCAGGAGGTGCACAGATTTGCCAGTGGTCACTGCAGCATCAGAAATTCAACAGTTGGTTCATGACCATTTCCGCCCGTATGACCGGTGAGGTCAATCAAGAACAGCCACACACAGTGTTTTTATTATAGCCCACACCGTGTGGCTTTAATAATCATGACTGTTCAAAACGTTATGTCCCGTGGACTGTCAATAATTTATGATACTGATGCTTTCCAATCCATGATGCCAAACTATCTAAAATATCAATACAATACATTGTGAAATTCTAATTTTCTTGATCATGATCGTTAACTTGACATCTCATGTAAAATGACTGATGCAAGACTTTGCTGCCAGGGATGATTTGGCAAAACGTGGTATACAGTTTTGTAAAACCATGTGCACCCTGTTTCTCTGTTAATGTATAATGGTAAGTCATTCACAAATCATGAAAAATTATTCATATTCATTCTTAACAACTAGGAAAACACTAATTTTAGATTATTAGTTTAAATTATTGTGATGATAATCAACACATTGAGCTGCTCACAAAAACGATGAGACAAAAAGACTTCAAGACATACAAACCGAATGAAATTATCAACAATTATTGAACCTGTTTCCCTGAAGGACGGTATTTATCTCAGTATTGTATGTCATTACATATCGGTTACCTTCACATTGTCAGTCTAAAAATAATCAATGTTTGTTGTTAACTGCCATTTACTCGTGGACATGAAAACTATAGCGTGTCATATCGTAAAACCAGGTTTGCTTTCAGATCTGGTAGTTTAGGTTTAGGTTTAGAAGACGGATCAACATCATAGCATAAAGGTAATAACCCATAAATACTCGTTCTACTTGTGACTTAAGTCTGAGTCCGAAGAATCTCAGCGCAGTGCACGAAAACCGTAGCGCCGGTGAGGATCCTGAAAAACTTTAGGTAGATTTTAAACTCCAAATTGTGACCAGGCAGCACCGTTAGACTAATCTTTTTCAGTTTCCAACTGCCAGGTAATTTTCTTTTACTTGCTCAACAATACACTCACACGGGCGTCCGACCTTAATCCCTAGAGACCAGGGAAAATTACTATAAGTCAGCATGAAAAAATCCCAGCTTTCACAGGTGATTGAACCCGAGACCTCCAGTACTAAAGGTGGACACTATGCCCCCAGTAGAGTAGTAACTAAAGCTATAAGGGTTACATAATTTTTACTAGGTTTAAAAAAAAATATTGTATACTAACACTGTGAATGAGTTAGTGACCCGTTTTCACGCCAGTGTGACATCTGGCTTGTGAGGCTTCACCAACATGTTTACAGATTAATCGACACTGGGTGAGAGATGCAGTCAACATCCCGCAAGTCGAATTACCTTTCCGGCACTTTTCATAATAGTCTAAGCTGAATTTTAAGTCAAAGTTAAGTATAATGACCACACGGAGATAATGTTAGAGAACGCTTCGATTACACAAACTAAATGGGTTAAGGCAAACAGATACCCACTGACTGATCAATCGATTAGTGACGAAACGATAATATACTTTGAATGGATCGGCTTTTCTCTGTTGTGCCAGTTCATCGATGTGTTTGGAACGGTCACCAACATCATCAACATTGTTTGTTTCATCAAAATGGGCTTCAAGGAATCTGTCAATGTCAGTCTGCTCGGTAATGATTTGTTTGTGTCTTTCCATTATTGTTAAGAAGATATTATTTCAATCTTGTCTGTAGTGTTGACGCAAAAAACATCATGGCATGGTCAGTCCCTCTCCAAAACCGCCGTCTTACAAAATTTCTAATATGAAAACAAGGTTTCTTTAAAATATTTTAATCAAAACACTGTAATAATAGTAATAATGATTAAAACAGTGATTATTATTATTATGAACAGCAACACACACAAAAAACGTAACATGCTGAAAACAATATAAAATATATAATCAAGTAGCTTTAAAGGTAATGTAAATACCATATTTGTCTCTGTATAAGGTGCATCTTTTTGTTCTTAAAAGAAGCCTTAAAATAAGGT
Organism: Candidula unifasciata; assembly: GCA_905116865.2. NCBI lineage: Eukaryota > Metazoa > Mollusca > Gastropoda > Stylommatophora > Geomitridae > Candidula > Candidula unifasciata. Next base: position 131,582 of record CAJHNH020000962.1, on the reverse strand, counting down.
TGCGATCTATGCATCGAAGGTGCCCTACATATACTGCATTTTTTTTTATAGCTGTCTGCGTTATAGTTAAAAAAAAACTAACTATTGTAAGCGGTATGTTTACACCGCGGCTTTTACTCCAAGTAATCAGATACGCTTAATTAAGAACGCTGCAGTAAGTGAGTACAACGTCATTTCGGACTTCCGCTAACGGGCAAGACCCTAAGGCTTTCACAATCTCAGCAGAATGCTTTAGGAGGAAAATAAACAGAGGAAAGTGTGCACAACCCAGAAAATATGCAACAAGGTCGAAATAAACAGAGGAAAGTGTGCACAACCCAGAAAATGTGCAACAGGGCCGAAAAAACAGAGGAAAGTGTGCACAACCCAGAAAATGTGCAACAGGGCCGAAATAAACAGAGGAAAGTGTGCACAACCCAGAAAATGTGCAACAAGGCCGAAATAAACAGAGGAAAGTGTGCACAACCCAGAAAAAGTGCAACAGGGCTGAAATAAACAGAGGAAAGTGTGCACAACCCAGAAAAAGTGCAACAGGGCCGAAAAAAACAGAGGAAAGTGTGAACACAATAGAAAATATGCAAAAAGCCGAAAAACAAAACGGGAAAATATGCACAAGCTAGAAAATGTGCAACAGGGCCGAAATAAACAGAAGAACGTGTGTGCAAGCTAGAAAATGTGCAACAAGGCCGAAATAAACACAGGAAAGTGTGAACACATTAGAAATGTGCAACAACCCGAAAAACAAAACAGAGGAAAGTATGCACAACCTAGAAAATGTGCAACAAGGCCGAAATAAACAGAGGAAAGTGTCCACAACCCACAAAATATGCAACAAGGTCGTAATAAACAGAGGAAGGTTTGAACACCATAGAAAATGTGCAACAACCCGAGAAATAAAAAACACAGGAAAGTATGCACAACCTAGAAAATGTGCAACAAGGCCGAAATAAACAGAGGAAAGTGTACAAGCTAGAAAATGTGCAATAAGGCCGAATTAGAGGCATGCAACTGAGTTTAAATTTAACGTTTTTTTTTAAGGAAATTGCTTATATTTTGAGGCGTTTTATACAAGGGGGCGTCTTATACACCGACAAATACGATCCGAAAAAGAGGGTCTCTCAGTCCCCTTACACAACTATTAGAGAAGAGGAGCCTCAGTCTACTGAAGAGAATCTTTCAGAAACAGATACAACCCGAACATTGATTTGAAAAATTAAGCCGCGACAATCTGTGCATTTTTACTGCATTTTGTTTAAGGTTGCATAGCTTGAAAACTGTTTAGGAACTTTACATAAATACCATGATGGCTAGGCCACATAGCACAACAGAGACACGAACATGGATCTCGTACAAGCTTTTTAATGGATCGAATTAGTTGTGATACTTGAGGATGCTGCTTATTCATGTACCATACCACTCGTCTCCTAGTGAACCTTGGGTGAATTTCAACCTCAGCAAGACCATACAAAGAACGATAAAACTCGGTGACACAAAGTACCGCTATGCGGATGAGAATAACCCGGATACAAGAAATTTGCTCTAGAAACTGATTCTAAAATGGACCCTGGCACACAAAATAGTTGGCAACTGCTGTTCTTTGATTTATGAATAGCGCACTTGTCAGGACTCAGTTTTGTTATCTCTGTATGTACCAAACAAAGCACACTAAGTTAATTTGTCGTCCCAAAGATATAAGAGGAAACTCCACAAGGGAGCATGTACAGCAGGAGTCTACCAGTCATCAGTAGAAGTGATCCCTCATCCACAGTTGTTTCGGCCCACAAGCTCCTAGACAAATTCAGAGGATGGGCCCACCTGAGTTCATAAAGCTCAGGCTTGATCTGCTCCTACTGCGCGTATTACCGGATGTTCTCAGATAGGGACAAGACGAAAATGGTGACTACGCAACAGGTACTGTCTGACTGACTTTCTACCCCACCAGGACATCACACACGCGATAAACACCCGATGACACAAAGTGCCACCATGTGGATCAGGATCGCCGTGGAGAGGTCCCAGAAACCGCGTTCAGACAATTGGCCATATTTATGTGCTGCCTATATTGCGGCCCCTGCAGAGGCCAGGGTGGGGCTTCAAATAACAAAAAATTTCATCATAAAAAAGACGAAACTGGATATAATTAAAACAGGTACTGTGGATTCGAAGTTTATTTATAGTCGCTGCGGTAACCTATTAGATCAGTCTGCACACCAAGACGACCAAGTGGCAAGCATACGGTTGGTTAATCGGAAACATGTTAAACTTTGTAAGCCATTGGCAGAGGGACGCTAGCTGACAATTCAGACACGATGGACTTTAGAGATAAGACTTTCTTTTTTACGACTAGACACCCGAACCAGCCTACTGAGGACCGTCCTTCACGACGTTCCGTTATGTCCAGAGCCAGCTCGAAGCCCTTTCAGCAGCTTCGCCTAGTTGTTTTAGTGATCGTTTGCTCTTGTTTCCTCGCAAGCCCAGCTAAAACCCATCATACTTAAAAATTTACTGCTTTCAAACATAACACCGGGCGGCTCTAAATCCTCGGGCTCAAGGCCTGCCTGTCTACACTGCCCTAAAAAGTGGTAATACAGGCAGTTGTGAAGGTAAAACATAACCGAATGGAACAGGAGGAGTTAAATTACCGACTTCTTGGGAGTGAAAGTTACAGTCAAATCAGAATATGTACATTGTGGAGAAAAGAATAATAGGCCTGAGAAAAAAAACGAATCAGGTCACCTAATCGTTTGATTTTATTTGTTTTGCAGCTTTAATACATCATCCGATGACTTTATTTGCTCTACTTGCTTCGTTTTTGCACACACAAAGCTGAATTCTGTATTTCATGTCTTCATTTCGCATGTACTATACACTGTGTATTTGTGTGTGTGTGTGTGTGTGTGTGTGTGTGTGTGTGTGTGTGACACTTGGATGCGTGATATTGCCACACGCATAGCCACCTGTAACCATGGAAATATATTCTCCTCAACAATTACTTTCCCGATTTCTGCATTGTTTCAAAATTATGTAGTCCATCATTCGCATACATCCAGAAAGTAAGCTCTATGATTGCCACAGGTCTAAAGTACAGAGGATATTTCTACTGAGAGTATGGATACTTATATTAAGGTCTGAGTGACGAAACGATTAAGCCTTTTTAGCTTTCGAACTTTCTGGCTTGAGTTATAGACCGTATATTCCATTCGCTAACGCGCGTGTTTCCTGTATCTCTAGGGGTCGTCACAAGAGATATATAATTTCGTACTTTATGTAATGCTTCCATTGCGTGATTAGCCTATGTGTTGAGAGAGACACAGACACAGGGAATAAATCCAGCTTGTCAGTAAAGAGATATAGATATGAACTCCGACTATTTTCCCTCTACAGGATTACCGCCTGAAGGTTTACTTTGGGTACCTTATCCAGAAAACTAACAAGGCAAAACCCAGATATTCTGTCCCATCTCAAAAGACGTTATGTGTGACGTATTAGTAACGGCTGCGTCAAATACTTCCCAGCGAACATTTCAGACCTACCCAGTATTTTCTTTTTTTAAATGACTTCTGTTCATTTACACTTATGATGCACTTATGAATCTTTTGATATGTTTAAAAAGATGTTATCAAAACTGTGTCTGTACCTGAAAATTTACATTATATCATTAAAGGTTTAGCCGTGTCTGATCTGTTCTGTGTGGCAAGTCTAATATGGACAAACATCTGCTTCAACCCAGCATTCAACAATTTAGACCTCCCATTTATCCCAAGGCAGGTCCAGTATATAACAACTGGGTGGCTACACGTTATCTTTGCCAGGATAACCAGCTGGATGACTGCCTTCGTCACGTTAGAGAGATGTCTGTGCATCACTGCGCCTTTGAAGGTGATTTCTGTGTTATTGTCAGTTTGCTCTGAAAGCGATTTTTTTTTTTATTTCACTTATGTGTTGCAAATATAAATCGACAGCTATGTTTAAAACGGTGGACATTAGGTGCCAATGATATATGTCCACACAAACACACACACACACACACACACACATATATATATATATATATATATATATATATATATATATATATATATATATATATATATATATATATATATATATATACTATGTACGTGATTGTGTGTGTGTGTGTGTGTTTGGTTATAACAAAGTATATGTCATGTAAAGATCATCACTATCGTGTTGTATTTCTGTATATGTCATGTAAAGATCATCACTATCGTGTTGTATTTCTGTATATGTCATGTAAAGATCATCACTATCGTGTTGTATTTCTGTATGTCATGTAAAGATCATCACTATCGTGTTGTATTTCTGTATATGTCATGTAAAGATCATCACTTTCGTGTTGTATTTCTGTATATGTCATGTAAAGATCATCACTATCGTGTTGTATTTCTGTATATGTCATGTAAAGATCATCACTATCGTGTTGTATTTCTGTATATGTCATGTAAAGATCATCACTATCGTGTTGTATTTCTGTATATGTCATGTAAAGATCATCACTTTCGTGTTGTATTTCTGTATATGTCATGTAAAGATCATCACTTTCGTGTTGTATTTCTGTATATGTCATGTAAAGATCATCACTTTCTTGTTGTATTTCTGTATATGTCATGTAAAGATCATCACTATCGTGTTGTATTTCTGTATATGTCATTTCCAAATCAACACTATCGTGTTGTATTTCTGTATATGTCATGTAAAGATCATCACTTTCTTGTTGTATTTCTGTATATGTCATGTAAAGATCATCACTATCGTGTTGTATTTCTGTATATGTCATGTAAAGATCATCACTATCGTGTTGTATTTCTGTATATGTCATGTACAGATCATCACTTTCGTGTTGTATTTCTGTATATGTCATGTAAAGATCATCACTATCGTGTTGTATTTCTGTATATGTCATGTAAAGATCATCACTATCGTGTTGTATTTCTGTATATGTCATGTAAAGATCATCACTATCGTGTTGTATTTCTGTATATGTCATGTAAAGATCATCACTATCGTGTTGTATTTCTGTATATGTCATGTAAAGATCATCACTATCGTGTTGTATTTCTGTATATGTCATGTAAAGATCATCACTTTCGTGTTGTATTTCTGTATATGTCATGTAAAGATCATCACTATCGTGTTGTATTTCTGTATATGTCATGTAAAGATCATCACTATCGTGTTGTATTTCTGTATATGTCATGTAAAGATCATCACTATCGTGTTGTATTTCTGTATATGTCATGTAAAGATCATCACTTTCGTGTTGTATTTATGTATATGTCATGTAAAGATCATCACTTTCGTGTTGTATTTCTGTATATGTCATGTAAAGATCATCACTTTCTTGTTGTATTTCTGTATATGTCATGTAAAGATCATCACTATCGTGTTGTATTTCTGTATATGTCATTTCCAAATCAACACTATCGTGTTGTATTTCTGTATATGTCATGTAAAGATCATCACTATCGTGTTGTATTTCTGTATATGTCATGTAAAGATCATCACTTTCGTCTTGTATTTCTGAATATGTCATGTAAAGATCATCACTTTCGTATTGGATTTCTGTATATGTCATGTAAAGATCATCACTATCGTGTTGTATTTCTGAATATGTCATGTAAAGATCATCACTTTCGTGTTGGATTTCTGTATATGTGATTTAGCGCTAACAGTCCGTTTATTTTATCCGTTCTATATTATGGAATATTATAGACTTCATATATGAAGTCAAATCTGACACCTGTGATCTTTCTGTTCAACGTGCATCTTAAAGTATCTGATGGACGTCAACGTGTCCTCAGTTGATTTGCTAATATCGAAATGCTATCTAAAAAATTTGATGTCCGATCAGGATCCAGTTTGTGTGATTCCTATCGCCAGTTAGTAAATTGGATTACCTATGAAGAAGGCATGCGTTCTGGTTTATATGCCAAGTATGAAATTCTATTACAATAAACTGTGTGCAGTTTTGTACAATGATCTAGAAGTAAGTGGTTTTTCTTAAAACGTACAAAAGGTCCTGATATGAAATAACATACGATTTATTAATGCCAAGCTAAATCTGAAGTAAGACCATGGCACAGAAACTATACATACAAGAAATAAGTTAAAGGTGCTTCTCAATACTCACTAATACAACAAAGCATCCACTGCTTCTTAATTTACGTTCTAAACAATATATTCATATCACTTGAGTTAGAGGGTTTTTAAAGCTATAAAGTTCCAGTGCTGATCTTTAGAATTAATTCACGGCTAGCCATTCGATTAGTAAAACACCTAACTAAAGTTGTGAAGACGTTGTTTTATAGAAGATTATGAAACCATATTAGCATCATTAGGACGTCTTGAAAGAAAACACTTACACAGGCAGCTTATTATCCACACAAAAAAGGGTTCAATCCACTAACTGTGCCGATGACCTAATAACACGTTAGGCGGTCTGATATCATGTCAAGCAAACACATCTGAGTTTAAAATAGTTGACATTGCACGGAACCCTGCAGAAAGTCATGGTGATTGATCGACGGATCAGTTTGTCTCCTTTGGATGCTACCGAAATGTTTACCATATCATTCTGATATCAGATGATGTCATTCTGGATTGCAAATAACACGGTAAATCCCAGACACGCTGTTTAACCGCTAAAGAAGTCACAATAGGACACCAGTAACGGTTCACCACTAGACAGTTGTAACATGCAGTCCTGTGTGGGTAAACACTATGAGTAAAGACATGACAACACATATCACAATTAACACGTTTATATGTTGATAACAAATTAACATTACATTAGATAAGTTAAAAGTAGTGTGTTTTGTTAGTTGAGTACTATGTTATTATCATCAACATCATGTAGCAGGTCCTTTGCAGAACGTCGCTCTCATCACAGTCTGCCTGAAAGAAACTCGGTATCTTGCCAGTTCTCCCGCCTCATGAACTTTCACACTCAAGAAGACACTTAAATGGTGTGCCCATCTTCGTGTCGGTCGGCCCCTGCCCCTCCTTCCTAGTACCATGCCTTCTGCTATGATTTTTTCCCAATCCGTCGTGGCGCTTGATATGACCAAAATATTTCATCTTTCGAGGAAGGATGCTGTTTATTAGCCAATCTTCCTTGATTTTCGGATGTTTTAAGATACTATGTTAGTATAGTTTGTGTATTATCAGTAAAATACGTAATACTATATGATTTTCACAGGTTAAAAGCATTTTCACACCAAGGAGAGTTGCCATCATCATCATGAGCCTGTACCTAGCAACTCTTGGCTAGTGCAACGCCACCGTATTGCGTCAACAGGCTGGGAATGGTGTTTTTTCCTGGCAAGAATAAATCCATTTTGGCTTTAATTTCAACAAAAGACAGACTGCGTGTCGAGAAGGCATCGTTTGCTATCAATAATGTAACCGTTCCGTTTATTGCCTTTCTTGTGATTATCGTATGTACAATTATCTTAGTGATTCAAATTACGAAACCAGACAAAATGGCGGCAGAATTCAACTACAGGTTCTCAAAGTGACAAGATTTCTAAACGCGACAAAACGGTCGTTAAAATGGTAGTCGTTATCTCCACTCTCTTCATCGTCTGTTTTATCCCTGTTTGCACCAGCTTTATAGCCATGGCTGTGGTACCGGAGTTTTCTGTTAATGGGAAGTACAGAAAGGCGAAGACTATCGTCGTCGGAGTAGGTTTTATCCTTGAATCTGCAAATTCTGCTGCAAACATATTTATTTATTATTTCATGAGCAGTAAGTATAAGGAAGTATTTAGAAGTCTGTGTTGCATCAGACGCAAAGAAAATGCATAGAACTTTTTCTAATATTTGTGAAAGAGATACCAACAGAAACATCACGGTAAACAGAGAGATATTTAAACAGGTAACAAGTTCATCTTTTTTGTTTAAAGATTTGTATATACTGTCCCCCCCCCCCCCTTTCCCCCTTTCCACTCCAAATCCCCCCCCCCCCCCCAAGAGAGAGAGAGAGAGAGAGAGAGAGAGAGAGAGAGAGAGAGAGAGAGAGAGAGAGAGAGAGAAGAAAGACATAGCTTCTGAAAAGAACATACAAACTCGCATTTTTTAAATTTTACGTCTTTATAATGCAATAAATAAAATTACTCAAATGCACACAAGAATACCACAGGGTCCCGCCAATCAATTGACACTTTTTAAAACAAAATCTGGGTAGCGGTCATTTTTTAGGAGTACGGCCTTTACCGTTAGTTTGGTGTGGCCTCCACTTGCGTGGTTCAGTGATTGGGATTTCCCGGGCATGGATGCGATCAGATGTCTGATGTGGGGGCCTGTGGGATGGCTGACCACTCTTCCTGGAGTGCCTGAAAGATCACTACTATTGGCTGGAGCAATATCTCGGCGGCACATACGGTCTTTGCATCTCATCCCACTACTGTTCAATCGGACTCATGACTTCAGACAGTAATGGCATGGGAAGGGTTTGAATATTATTGTCAGTCAGGAACTGCGTAGTCAACCGTGAAGAATGAAATCTGGCGTTGTCCTGTTGAAATAGACATATCTTGGCATCCCGAAATGGGAGGACATGGGTCGAAGAATTTAATTGACGTACTGTTGCTCATTCAAGCTTTCTTCAATGTGCACCGTTGTAACTGATCGTTCCCAGACCACTACACCTCTACCACCGTGAAGCAGTTTGGCGCCAAACCTTCATTCTGCCTACGGTAGACCCTACGCCGTCTATCATGACGCTGCAACTAAAAGAAACCAGACACGTTCCCATTGATTGTTTCCTGCATAGGAATAGCGCTGGTTGACGCAAAGAAATTGATCGTGGCGGTGGCGATGCGTAAGGACAGGTCCTCGGTGTGCTCGTCGAGCCCAAAGTCAAACGCCATGTAGTCTGTTCCGAACAGTTTGATCAGGCACATGACGTCCTGAAGGCATTGTCTGTGCTGTTGACGAAGCTATTGTAAACCTGTCTCTGACGTCTCTGAGGTGACGAAACCGAACAGAGCGATTCTCCGCTGTTGTTTTCACTCAGGGTCGTCCACTTTTGTGTTCATCTTTAACTGAACCAGTGTCCTGGAACCAGTACCAAAGTCGACTGATGGTACTCCGATGCACGTTTAAATGCCTGACAACCTGACGGACTTTTCTCCTGCCTGCAATCGGCAAATAGCAACATTATAAAAATGTATCCATAGAGGCGCAATTCGTGACTGTATCGTTATCATTTATTAGGGGTTTAATTGACAGTGAACAGTGTTCACCCCAAATTATGTTGCTTTCTCTTGCATCATAAGCATTGCTCATAAATATGGTCTTAAACACAGGTGACCACTGCGTTGTAACGATTTCAAAAACCCACCCAGTTAAAGAATACTTCTCCTCTTGATACGGTAACGATACTTGAGTCTGCTTTTCACATAAACGAGTACGATACTTTTTGTTCATCAAGATTTAGTGCCTCGCCAGCTGGCGTAGGCCTTCATGCGTCGCCTCAGATGTCGGTCTTTGTAGTTCTGGATCAATTCTGCTGATGACATTTCTCCGTCATTTCTCGTGGTCTGCCTCTGCTTCTTTTACCAGTGGTCTTTCCAGTTGTCACGATTTCTTTTCAGTGCTCCTTTTCTCATCACACGACCAAAAACTGTGCCTTCTTCTTATTGTTGTAATAATGTTCTGCTTTCATTATTCATTTCCAGACACGCATTATTGGTTATTCTAGCAGTCCAAGGTATTCTCAACATTTGTCTCAAGAGCCGCATCCCATTCCCTTCCAAGCTCCTCTTCATTTGTTTGCTCACATTTCAAGATTCACTGCCATACAACAGAACAGGCTCGATATAACATTTCAATACTCGTTTTCTGACGTTTAATGAGGGTTATTTATTACATAAAATACTGTTCATCTTCTGAAAAGCTGCCTTTGCCTGGCCAGTTATGTTCTTAATTTCTGTCACACATTGTCCATATCATGTCATAAATGTTCCCAAATACATGAATTTATTGACTTTGTTAAGCACTTTCCCTTCTATGACATATTTTAGAGTTATCTGTTCTCTTGATATTCAAGAAGAGTCCCAATAGATGTTGCAGGTCTATTGATTTTTTTAAATGGATATTAATACTGTATCATCTGCATAACGAAGATTGTTTATAACATACATCTATCCTTAACCTCCCTAAATATTATTTCACAATAAAGAGAGACGATCTGGTGACAAAACACATCTTTGTCTCATTCCTTACTTTATTTGTTCATAACTGCCTACTCTATTTCTCAATTTAATTGCTGCTTCTTGCTTCTAGTGAATATATTATTTTTATTATTATTCTGAGATCTTTTCGATCAATGTCAATAACCTCTAACAATTGTATCATTTCATTATGTTTCACTTTATTAAAAGCTTTGGTATAAGTGAAACAGGCGCTGGACGACTGTTATATAAATTGAATTAGTCTTATTTAAGCGAGCTAAAAACCTGGCCAACTTGGGGGTCAGGAAGTGATAAAACAGACGGGAGTGACCTATTTCGCTCTCTTATGCCACTGGTTTTAGGACGAGAAACATGTAGTTCTGATTTGTCCGTTGCGTTCAATGGTTTTACGCAACGTGGGTTGAGGTGTATAGGCAGAAAGATAGGTTCCATCTGTTGTAGGGTATTTTCTAACACGTTGTGAATTGTAATGCATTACTATTTGTGAAGACCTTAGATGATGTTCAGTGAAATAAATAGATGTGAATGTGATAATGATAGTCCCAGTTGCTTTGCTTCGGATTAGGACTTGTGGTTAGTGTGTGTAGTTTGATTATTTGTTACCTGGCTTATTAGACTTTACACAGAAGATCTCGTGTCTGGACTAAAATATTCTTGTTTCTAGTCCCCATTTAACGAACTATTTTCCTTTTTTTTTTTTTTATCTTGGTACTTAGGGCTTCTCCGCCCTAGTACAAATGGCGACGTCCGGCAGGTTTGGTGGCCATAAGATATTTTGTGTCCAGTCTAGTTAGTTCTGGTTATCCTAGCGATGTATAGTTTTAGATTGGTTTTCAATGGCTCCCACGTGTATGGCTCCTTTATAGCAGATTTTGGGTATGGTATTTGTCGCTTTTCTAATTCTCCGACAGTTGTCGAGTTAGTGTACTTTTTTTTTTAGTTATTGGTAGAGAAGGTGGCTAGTAGTTTTCCTCGAGTAGGTGTGAATCTTGGATTTAGAAATAGCTAGCCGACAGATCAGGGTACAGGCATGTCATTATGTTGCCAGAGCGCGTAAACATAACGCACTTTGATGGGACAGGTGGCCATACGGTTACAGATGATTTTGTTCGACAAGTGAGAGCCTTGTTTAGAAATGAACGAACGTGTCCGGCAGACCAGATTGATGTAGTGATCGATCACGTCACAGCGAGTGTCAGACAAGAGTTAAAGTTACATCAGACAGAGAATGCAAACGATTTGCTAGATATCATACAACACGTGTGTGGAGAGCATCGAAGCGTTGTTGAACTAGCATCTGAGTTTTTTTTCCCTACGGCACGGTGAGAATGAGACCATCCGTTGTTTTTCTCATCGTATGCATGCGGCATTTGAGGCGATAATTACCGCACAGAAGAAAGAGAACATGACGCTATTTGATACGTCGATCTTGAGAGATCAGTTTATCTTACAATTGCGAGATACGATTTGTAGAAACTTAGCTCAAGAGAAAGTTTACCAAGACCCCAGTGTGACTTTTTTTTACCTATCAGAGATTTTGCTATTAGATGGGTTCGTGATGATTTGTTCTTTAAGAAAGTGGTGTTAAATAATGTGTCAGCAGTGCAGGTGAATGCTGTGAGTTCTTCAGTGTCGTCGAATGTGAAGGGTGAGTTGGACTTTTTAACATCTGAGATAAAGCACCTGAAAGAACATTTAGCTGTTTTATCACAACACAAGAAACGGCGTAAGCGATGTTTTATTTGTCAGTCGTCATCCCATTTAGTGAATGCCTATCAAAGAAAAACAGTCGCCGAAGTTCGGCACCCTATTTATGTGCAGAGGCAAGAAGCGGCTAACTATAGTCAGAGCAGAACTCGCCAAGTGTGGCGTAGGAGCCCACAGGGCCCCGCTCGAGTCGTGCCCCCTGCAGATTTAAACGAACTCTCTTGTGTAGTTTCTTGTGAGAGGTTCGGTGATAAACAGGACTGCAGTCAGAGTTACGCGCCCTCAAAACACACAAGGGGGAGACGGAGGAAGAAAAGTTCGCAAGCTCCTAGTGACGACTCGCCTAATCAAACACAGAGCAACGAGAATTCAGTTCCGGTCAATCAGTTGTGCACTGAATTATCTAGCAATGAACAGTCTACTTTAAAGACCGTTGAAACTGTCAGATACCAGGTCGGGGATAAAGTCAATTTAAAACTCGAACAGGAAGAAGGTGATACCAATGAAGCGTGGTCAGACGAAATTTATGTCAATCTTCGCGCTCCTACTGAGTCGCGACCACAGTATGTGTTGACTAGCAGACAGCAGAATAAACTGCGACTCTTAGTAGACGAGGAGGAGTTGAGGAAATGTGTTGCGAACTGTTGACCTAGTTAATTGTGGGCAGAAAGATCAGCTGGTCAAGGTGTCCCTATTGTTCGCGGTGTAGTTTGTGTGATGCTAGGAGTGTTTTCTTTCTATTGCGACCTACGCTTGGGGTCAGATAATTTGTTTTATGTCTCCGTGACCGGTTTAACTGTAGGTCTCTTTATATAGGTAGCCTCGTGTAAAGTACACTGACTGACCGAGGTATGCAGTGAAGTTTTTCTAACATTGCAGTGACCCATACGTCCATTTGTAGGCCTTCGGCCGAGGTAACGTTGTCCGATCAGTCCATTGTAAGCTCACGCAGAGCTGAGGTATGTCCGATCAGTCCATTGTAAGCTCACGCAGAGCTGAGGTATGTCCGATCAGTCCATTGTAAGCTCACGCAGAGCTGAGGTATGTCCGATCAGTCCATTGTAAGCTCACGCAGAGCTGAGGTATGTCCGATCAGTCCATTGTAAGCTCATGCAGAGCTGAGGTATGTCTGATCAGTCTACTGTAAGCTCACGCAGAGCTGAGGTATGTCCGATCAGGCTTTGTCAAAGCTGAGGTAAAATTTTGAAAAGTCTTCTTATTGTCACGTGGTGGTGACAAGGGCAAACTTCTTTGTGTCACGCGGTGGTGGCAAAGTGTGGTGGAAGCAGTCCAATGTAAGCCCCGCGGCTGAGGTATAAACCGCTGAAAGAACCCGTGGGCCAAGATTTGCTGAATGTCAGCGAGAGCAGCTACTCAAGATTCCCGATGTTTGCTGATCACGATGTATTCGATTATTTTTGCAATGTTATGTGGTTTTTAGATTGCAGATTTGCTTGTTGTGTGAATGATGATTGTGTACATGTTGAAGATGCTGCAAGTAGCTAGAGATTATGTTATGTCATGAAAATAATGCACAGTAACTTAGTGAAACAAAGAACAGGAGTTAAGGAGGAATTAGTAGACAATAATTGTTATGTATTGTGTAGTTGTCGGGACGCCAACAGATTTGATGAGGAGACTTGAAACAGGCGCTGGACGACTGTTATATAAATTGAATTAGCGAGCTAAAAACCTGGCCAACTTGGGGGTCAGGAAGTGATAAAACAGACGGGAGTGACCATTTTCGCTCTCTTATGCCACTGGTTTTAGGACGAGAAACATGTAGTTCTGATTTGTCCGTTGCGTTCAATGGTTTTACGCAACGTGGGTTGAGGTGTATAGGCAGAAAGATAGGTTCCATCTGTTGTAGGGTATTTTCTAACACGTTGTGAATTGTAATGCATTATTATTTGTGAAGACCTTAGATGACTTTCAGTGAAATAAATAGATGTGAATGTGATAATGATAGTCCCAGCTTTTGATTCGGATTAGTACTTGTGGCTAGTGTGCGTAGTTTGTTTATTTGTTACCTGGCTTTTTACACAGAAGATCTCGTGTCTGGACTAGAATATTCTTGTTTCTAGTCCCCACCTAACGAACTATTTTTCCTTATTTTTATCTTAGTACTTAGGGCTTCTCCGCCCTAGTACATAAAAAAGTAAGTAATTTTTACCCCACCAGGACATCACACTCAGCGATAAACTCCCGGTGACATAAAGTGCCACCATTCAGTTGAGGATCACCCGTGTAGATGTCCCGGAAACCTCGTCCAGCAGTTAGGTTTTATTAGGGCCTGCAGCAACAGCCAGGTCGGTGTCTCGCGCCCACGTATGTAAATACACTGATATAGTGAGGGTGTGGGTTTGAACCTTAACAATGCCCACCCACGTGAGAAACTGGACTATTATCTAAGCTATGTTGATCCTAGACAGTCCTGGATAGCCAAGAAAACAGCGAGTGGCTCGTTCCATGAATTGAAAGTTGCTGTACTTGTATCCACAGGAGTAGGAGAAGGGATAGATATATATCTGGATACACCCACTGTGATATAATCCAGGTGCTCATTTAACCCCTACGACTGGTCCCCTCTACTGGCATTGCTTAAGGGGTCACTACACCAAAAATTTTTATTTTTTTATTTACTGACTTGGAGCAGTTATTTTATAATGGCCATATGTAGGGATACATTTTATTACATTTGTATACTTTAAGTGTTAAAAAATCATAGTTGTCATGGCAATAGCCGCCATCTTGTGAAAAAAACAATATGTACTTAGAATCCTTAAATTGTAAAAGCAAACATAGGTATTTAACAATAGATAATAGATTCATGACTTTTCGTCCTATTTAGAGGTACTGGTCTAGTTTATTTACTTTAAACATGTTTTTAAATATTTTTCGTAGAATTTTAAAATGTAGGTTTATTGAAAAAGTCAAAAAAATCTAGCATCATAAGACAATAATCAAATTTTAGAAATAAAAACTTTATAAAATCTACTTTTAGATAGACCAGTCCCTATAATATTGTTTATGGAGTATGCATACAAAATTTGATGATTCTACTCTTTATATTAGCTTAGATTTTAGGATTTCACACACTCGGCAAACTGAAATATAGAGATTTGAGAAAACTGACTTTTAAACTTTTTTTTAACTTAAAAAAGTGCACGAGGTGGTGTCATTAGTATTAACTTTTCAATGCTAAATTGTTTACAAATGACATAAATTTTTTGTGTCATCTAATGTACGAATGCCGAACTTTACAAAAACGAACACATTGAAAAAGTGATATTTTTGTCATAAATTGGGGAAAATGCCGTGTAGTGACCCCTTAAAAGCCCCCATCAAGTGATTTAAATATTTGTTAGCTGAAGTAAACTAATATGCACAAAGACACTTGAACCTAAGTACACAATTTACTCAACTATGTTGTAACAACATCAAAAAGATTTATTTAATAAATCTGACTAAAATAAAATGAACTTGTTTAGGCTAGTAGAGTTGGGATGATGTTATAGATGACATTAAAGTTGTACATAACTTAGCTCGTCAGGACAGTTCTCGGCTTGAGACCCTGCCTATCTTTTCCAGTTTGTCGTCCTCACTGCTTTCAGCAGGTCGTTACACTCAGACGGTCGGCAAATAATGGATGCCTACTAATCCCTGCCCAATGTGGGAACTGGAGAATGAAGAAACAAGCGCATATTTGTAGTATCTGCTCTAGATGTACACTAAGCATGTATATTATACTAACATCAAGCATGTTTATTTAAATAAAACATTTCATCTCTCCCTCATGCTCACATTCACTCCTGTCCAATTTGGAAGGGCTTATGTCTCACATTCCAACTGATACATCTTCTGCCTTCCTCTACACGTCCTGTAATGATAGTCAAGTCTTCTACGTCAGGTGCCATCTCTCGTACAGACTCAAATGACACTCAGTCAGACAGAACCAGTTCTGGAATCTATGCTTGGAACAATCGACGCGCCCAGAATGCTAACAATAGTTCTGGGGCGAATCAAATAACAAATCTCGTGGATTTACTGTCCGGGATCAATCTCCACATTAGCCTCCCGAGAGTTAAACACATTCCAGTGTGTAAGCTGTATGTAATACAGATTCACATTAACCACACGTGAAAAGATTGCCAGAGTTATCTTCACGCTTGTGATTTCAAAAACATGATAGTTCATTAAATTTCAATGGCAACAACAACATTTAGGTTTTACAACATTGAAACACATGTGCACGAAAAAACAGTCATGACACTACCAAATAGGATATAAAGCAATGTGACAGTGCCCTACGAGAATGAAGAAATGTCCGCCTAGGAGTACTACAAAGTGATGAAGACGCATACTTGAGTAAAAAGACAGTTAGATCTCTATCATAAAATATAGATTTGAACCTAATTTCGATCTTACCTGGAAAAATGAAACCACGATGCCAAAAGTTCTGTCTCAAGCTTAGATTAAGCCCAACAGATGGCATGTGCTGGACAGGATCTCATTTACCAGACCTAGAGTTCACCCCTTTATAACTTTTATCAAGCTCCTCCTACATTACGCCTAAAATCATTCTCATTCAAGGATGTCACAGCTCCTCCCTTGTGGGTAAGTTTATTCGCTGTCAATCAGGGCTGTACAACACTTGTTTAAATTCCCACGCTCACATTCTACAGGTTCAATTAAGCTGGTCAAAACTAATAGGCCAAGTCACACCTCGAGTCTACTTCACCTGTCATCACAATAAAATCCGACTTTGTCAATTCTTCTGCCAACACTTTCAGCTCACTGTGTCAATATTGACGATCTGACCGGCACTCCAGTTTAGGTAACCTCAGGGGGAGATAATGGCAATTAGCCCTTGTTATCTGTTCCTGAAGGTCTGGTTAGGAGATAAATATCTGACACCAACAAATGGTGTGCAAATCTCTAGTCAGTAAGTCTGCTTGGTCAGTCTTATCTCTGTACCTCAACACTTAACGTCTGGGAAAAGTTTTAGTGTGTGATATCGCCAACATCTCAGGAGAATTAAATGTTTGTTCATTTCGCCTACTTAGATTAGGGATGTATCCAAAACCATTTATTTCGGTATACTTCGAAACACAAAGGAATAAAAGAAGGTTAAGGAAAGACATTCTGGAGTCACCGAGCGTATTGTCACAGTCGGGGCTTCAAAATAACGACAAACTGCATCCCAAAAAATATAGCTTTGGTATAATTTATAAAGCACAAATATATGCCCCGTTTCTCCATTGATCTTACTACTGATGCTTGCAATGTGTATATTACATTATTTGCATCTTTCTCTTCTATAAAACCATACTGCTCTTCACTAGTTTCCATGTTTGTTTTTTTTATTTTTTTCCCCCCAGGTTTTTCTTATTGTAATTCTGAGAAACAGTTTGGTGACAAGATATATAAGGTTGATTGTAGAAATTCATCACATTCAGTTGCTTCGTGTCTTTTAGGTAGTGCTTTAAATTCAGACTTCAACATATCACGGCTTTAAATATCATTTAACAGGTGGGTTTTTTTTTTTTTTTTTTTTTTATCAATTCCAAATTCACTGGTTACTTCTAGTACCTCTATTTTTATTCCTTCTGGGTTTGTTTTTTAAAGAACTGATACTAATACGCAATCAGATTACTATGCTTTTTTTTTTTTTTTTTTTTTTTTGAACTGTATAATAATAGAAAATAGTTAAAGTCAAATTAGAAGACATGCACGCTCACAGAGACAAACACACAGGAACAGCAATCAATATCATTTCAACAGAATTGGCAAATTGCTAACATACTCAGAGATCAAAACAGATTTATAGCTGTCAAAGATAATTTATGCCACATCATACTAAATGTTGATTAAATACATTCCTACGAACAGCAAGAGTCCTAATTTATTACATTTGCCTAAAACTAGAATAGTTTTATTTTAAACAAGTTTAGCATATTCTTCTAATATTAGTGGAACCATCTTCCACTTGATCTGAAAAATACAAAGAGTCAATATTGATTAACCGCAACATTTTTCAGTTCATGCTCACAAGCGATTTTATGCCACCTTAAATGTCATTATTAATCCATTTCGCATTATCAATTTATATTTAAACAAGGTGTGTACAATATGTATGTATGTATGTATGTATGTATGCGTGTATGTGTATCATGTACATGTCTCGTACGTATGTGTAAATGTGTAGGCGTTTTTTATATATGTTTGAGCGTGTATATCAGAAATTGTATAACTTATTGCGTGTGTGACTGTGTGTGTGTCTGTCGATTTGTATGTGAATGTGTCTCTGTGTGGGTGTGCCTGTTTGTGTCTATGTGTATGTATCTGTTTGTGTCTACGTGTATGTGTCTGTATATGCCTTAGTGTGTGTATATGTGGTTCCTTTGTGTGTCTGTGCGCGTCTTGTTGTGTTTGAATGTGTGTGTGTATGTGTCTGCGTGTGTGCGTGGGTGTCTTCTGTGTGTGTGTCTGCGGGTGGGTGTCTGTGTGTGTTTGTCTCTGTGTGTGTCTGTGTATCTGGGTGCGTATTCTGCCTCTGTGTCAGCAGGTGTGTCAATGTGTGATTGTGTTTGTGTGTGTGTCTGTGGTTTTGTGTCTGTGTATATGTGTCTGTGTGTGTTTCTTGTGTGTATGTGTGTCTACGTGTGTGTGTGTTTGTGTGTGTGTGTGACTGCGTCTATGTGTTTGCATATGTGTAAGTGTCTGTGTGTGTCCGCGTGTCTGTGAGTTCATACATCTATGTTATGTGTCTGTGTGTGTGCCTGCGTGTGTGTCTGTAAGTGCCTGTGTTTATGTGTGTCTGCGTGCAAGTGTGACTGTGTAAGTGTCGGTGTGTGTGTATCTGAGTATGTCCTTGTGTGTGTGAGTGTTTATATATGTCTGTGTGTGTCTCAGTGTGTGTGTGTGTGTGTCTTTGAGTATGTCTGCGTGTGTGTGTGTGCGTGTGTGGTTAGGTGTGTATATATCTGTGTGTGTCTCCGTGTGTATATGTGTGTCTTTGATCGTGTCTGCATGTGTGTTTGCGTGAGTATCAGCGTGTGTGTGTGTGTGTGTGTCTGCGATTGTGTGTGTGTCTGCCTGTGTGTGTCTGCGTGTGTCTATGTGTGTGCATTTTCGTGTGTGCGTATGGGTTGTATGTGTGTTTGTGTGTGGGCCTGTCTGTGTGCGTGTGTCTGTGTGTGTCTCCGTGTGTATGTGTATGTCTTTGGATATGTCTGCGCATGTGTCGTTGTGTGTGTGTGTGTGTGTTTTTTGTGTGTGTCTGCGTGTTTGTGTGTGTGTGTGTCTGCGTATGTGTGTATGTGTGTTTGTATTGTGTATGAGTGTATCTACGTGTGTTTGTGCGTGTGTGACTGTGTCTATGTGTCTGCATGTTTGTTTGTGTCTGCATGTGTCTGTATGTGTGTCTGCATGTCTGTGTTTTCTACATCTATGCGTCTGTGTGTATGCCTGCGTGTGTTTCTATGTGTATATGTATGTGTGTGTCTTTGCTGTGTTTGTGTCTGTACCTGCCAGTGTGATTATGTGTGCCTGCGTGCGAGTGTGACTGCGTGAGTGTCTGTGTCTGTGTGTATCTGTGTATGTCCTTGTGTGTGTGAGTGTGAATATATGTCAATGTATGTGTGTGTGTGTGTGTTTGTCTTTGGCTGTGTATATGTCTGTGTGTGTCTCCGTGTGTGTGTCTTTGGGTATGTCTGCGTACGTGTCTGTGTGTGTATGTGTGTGTTTTGTGTGTGTGTATGTCTGCGATTGTGTATGTATGTGTGTTTGACATGTGTATGCGTGTGTCTGCGTGTGTTTGTGCGTGTGTGACTGCGTCTATGTGTCATGTCTGCATGTTTGTATGTGTCTGCAGGTGTCTGTATGTGTGTCTGCATGTCTGTGTTTTCTACATCTATGCGTCCGTGTGTACGCCTGCGTGTGTATGTGTGTGTCTTTGTTGTGTTTGTGTCTGTATGAGCCAGTGTGTTTATGTGTGTCTGCATGCGAGCATGACTGCGTGAGTGTGAATATATGTGTGTGTGTCTCTCTCTGAGTGTATGTGTGTGTATGTGTGTATTTGTCTTTGGACGTGTCTGCGTGTGTATGTGTGTGTTTGTGGGTGGGTGTGTATATGTCTGTGTGTCTCCGTGTGTATATCTGTGTCTTTGATCGTGTCTGCATGTGTGTCTGCGTGAGTATCAGTGGATTGTGTGTGTGTCTGCCTGTGTGTCTGCGTGTGTCTATGTGTGTGCATTTTCGTGTATGCTTGTGGGTTGTATGTGTGTTAGTGTATGCGTCTGTCTGCGTGCTTGTGTCTGCGTGTGTGTCTGTGTGTTTCTGCGTGTATGTGTGTCAGCGTGTGTGTCTCGGTGTGTGTATGTCTGTGTGTGTATGTATGTGTGTATATTTGTGTGTGCTTGTGTTTGTTCGCATGTTTGTGTTTGTTTGTATATATTTGTGTGTGCATGTGTGTATCTGTGTGTATGTATGTGTATGGAATGTTTGTGTATGTGTGTGTATATGTATGTATATATGTGGGTGTGTGTGAATTTATGTGTGTATGCGTGTTTAAGTGAGTGGGTTGGCGGGTGTATGTGGGTGTGTGTGTTTGTGTGCGAGCGCTAGTGTGTGCATGCATTTTGTCACCCATGTGTTTTTTCTTGATATTCACAATATGCATATTATCATATGAATATAGCATGCTTTATGAATAAAATATAACTGCTGTGTGAAAGACGTGAGTTTGGAAGGGCCGAATGTAAGACGGGCCTGCGTGCCCAATTTGTGACCCTTTGAAAGTAAAGTTCGTTCGTTCGTTCATTCTCTCTCTCTCTCTCTCTCTCTCTCTCTCTCTCTCTCTCTCTCTCTCTCTTCCTCTCTCCCTCTCTCTCTCTCTCGCTCTCTCTCGCTCTCTCTTTCTGATATGTATATTATTAATATTCAGTATGTTTTGAAGCAAATGAACGTAAATCATCTTCTACCCGTCTTTAATTCACCATGAAGCATTCCCATGGGGACTCTGCTACCCTCCATTCTCCAGGTGTCACCCTGCCACCTGAACCTTCATAGGTAGAGCATTGCGAATACTGCTGTCGGATTATTACAACTACAAATACATTCAAATGAAAAACTGCTTCATTTAACTGTCAAGAAACACTAACGTAGCAGAGAGTTACTCTGTAACAGGTATTTAAAATCACCTGGTAATTATTCTTAAATCAAAAGTCTACGCGTCACTGACTAGCATAATAATAAGAATAAACTCACAGGGAGCAAGTACAGCGGGGATCTACAGTCATCAGTAGAAATTATCCTCTTTCGACACACGTTTCGGCTCACGATTCCTAAACGTATTCGGAGGTGGGCCCACCTGAGTTCATGAAGCTCAGGGCTGCTTCCCCGCTGCACAGAATTACCGGATGGTGTTATTATTTCGGCCAAAGACAAGACGACTTAGTGGTTTCGAAGGAGGTACTGTGAGATAAGAAGCCGCCACGGCAGCGTAATTAGAACAGTCCGCATGCCTGGACGACCGAGCGACAAGCTTATTTTGGTTTACCGGACACATGTTAGACTTTTATTAGCAGTTGGCAGAGGGACACTGGCAGACAATTCGTACACGATGGACTTTCAAAGGGATGAATAATTTATACCGCAGTCTTCAGATCTCAACCTATTGAGGACCCCAACGTTGTCAATAAAACAGACATTACAGATCGCTTTAGAAGATGCGCTAACAAGCTCTCTTTTAGACGTGCTACTGCCTACTCATCCACTGGAGGTCAGGTGTAGACAGACTTTTCCTTTTCACTAACCTGCCAGAGCAGGGGTTATCAATCTATGGGTAGCGATCGTTTTGTGGGTCAAACAACCCTTTCACAGGGGTCGCCTAAGACCTTCGGGAGAAACATATTCACAAAGTAATGAAGTAGCAACGAAACTAACTGTGCGGCTGGAGATGGTCACAACATGATCATGAGGAACTGTATTAAAGGGTCGTGGCATTAGGAAGGTTTAGAACCACTGCGATATGTGAAGCTAAATAACAAAAACATTATTGTGTTCTCTCCAGAGAATGTGACACAGACGCCCTCGATCTACTAATTACGATTTGATGATCACAAAGAAAATAGATATCGACGCCTTCGCTGCCTTAGGGTTACATAGTACGCGCACGTGGTGCACGTGCGTTCCACCTCAGAGACTCGTCCACACGCGAAATTTTAAAAATGGACCAGTGCATGGATAATTTGTAGCAATATATTGCTTTAATTAAACACACACGTGAGCGCAAGCACACGCACGCAGGCAAGCGCGCACACACACGATTACGTATTAGAACATACGTTCAAATTTATGTTCGCCCGCTTTCACAACAGGTAACCAGGAAAGTAATACGGGTAGAAACATTATAACACAAAGGAACAGCCTATGTTAAAGTGAGGTACAGAAGACTCAATTCTGGATGATAAACAGATCATATGCAATTTTTTTATATACAAGATGCTATTTATTTACATTGACAAGAAAGAGAAATGGTGATTTATATAGAGGGAGACAGAAAGACAAAAACTCTAGAGAATACAGACAATTGTGGAAGCAAACTCATGAATGAGTAGAAATATAGTTAGTAAAGAAAATAACTTGAAGAAATAAGGAAATAGAGGGACAAAAAATCAAAAGAAGACATTGCTATGAGAGCGAATGGCGAAACAGAGGTTGCTATAAACTGTATAATGCGAGTAACAGAGCAAATATACACGAGAGGAGCTATATTTCAAAATATGATCAGACTTGTGATCAAGCCAGACATATGATCAAACATGTGATGTAGCCAGACATATGATCGGACTTGTGATCAAGCCAGACATATGATCAAACAAGTGATGTAGCCAGACTTGTGATCAAACATGTGATGTAGCCAGACATATGATCAGACTTGTGATCAAGCCAGACATATGATCAAACAAGTGATGTAGCCAGACATATGATCAGACTTGTGATCAAGCCAGACATATTATCAAACAAGTGATGTAGCCAGACATATGATCAGACTTGTAATCAAACATGTGATGTAGCCAGACATATGATCAAACATGTGATGTAGCCAGACATATGATCAGACTTGTGATCAAGCCGGACATATGATCAAACATATGATGTAGCCAGACTTGTGATCAAACATGTGATGTAGCCAGACATATGATCAGACTTGTGATCAAGCAAGACATATAATCAAACAAGTGATGTACCCAGACATATGATCAAACATGTGGTATAGACAGACATGTGATCCAACATGTGATGTAGACAGATACGTGTTCAGACATGTGATGTAGCCAAATATACGATCAAACATCTTATGTAGCCATCAATATTAATAAAAATCTAAATTTTTCGGCGCTGTTATCTATAGACTCGGAAACTACTGAACCGATTGCTTTCACACAACGTTGCCTTTGATTCAGAGCGTGCTTTTATGTCATAAAATCTCATAAACCACGAACGCCGTAGCTCCAGCAATGGTCAAATCATTGTTTGTTTAGTTGCCGGCCCGGATTTGTTTTTAGTTGATTGGCCATTTTTGACTGCTGAGCAAGGCTGCCAATTAATGCCTTTTCCATCATGATCCAGATTTTTATATGACGCCTTGGGTTCACATTTTGCAGCGTTGTTAATATAGATTGTGCATTTCAATTGGCGGCGGAGTTGAACTGTCTTCATTGATCTACGTTCGTTATGCGCACTACCATTTCGTGACTGGGTATTTGGACATGTAATGACCGGAACCTGAGACATTATTTCTTACTGAACTTTGCATTATTACATAATTTCATTTCCACCAACACCTTGAGTATTTGGTAGCGTAGTTGTAAATATTCTGCCTATCATGTGGATGACCCGTGTTCGATTCTCCGCTAGGTTATATAATTTTTCTTTTGGGTCCTTTACTGGGCGGCTAGCACGTTGAGTTGTGGTTTATGGCTAGGTTGCGATATCTACGCCTTTTTTCGGTTTTGGGGTTTACAGCTAACCTGCGATAGCGGCGACGTGATGCTCAATGGTCATGTCACGGGTAATCTTCGTTCGCCCTCGAGAGGACTATTGGCACGTTGTGTTGTGGTTTACAGCTAGGTTGCGATATCTGACTTAAACTCTTCAGTCTTGGGTGGTGTGGTAAGCTAGTTTGGCGGAATTTTTCCTCGCCTGGAGATCCCCTATAATCCTTCCTAATAATTTACAGGGCTGGAATTAAGAAAGTCTAGGGGAATTCTAATGGTCCCTGAGTTCAGAAAGAAAGGAATGGAAATACAGATAAACAAACCAATAGGGTGAATCCCCGGAATAGAATTGAATACATAATTATTTTTCTGACTAACTTCAGAAAACAAAGTTCAACACCTTGCAAATTGAACTCAAATAAATCACAACGTACAATACTTCGTCTACACAAGGAATTAAAATTGATACTAAATGATATAAATTCGATATTTGAGTTTTCTAAATCAACATTTGTATTGATATAACACGGTCTAGGAATCCCAACAATTATTCAACTTAAAACAAAGAGAAAACAAATCACGGTTCATCCTTTACCACAAATCAACCTCAAAAAATAAAAAATAAAAACATCAAACGTCACTCAGCTCTATGATAGTATTGATGTGTCGAAATGCAGCTTTCCTTTGAGGTATGGACAATGTTCTGGCGGCAACAATTGTAGTGATTGGCTATCTGCGACAATTAATTTCGGTTTTCCATTTATACCGTGTTGTTCATGATCCACGGGGTTACAGGGAACCTGAATTCGTATGATTTTATTATTATTATTATTTCTTTCGGTGGTAGGCCGATGGAAAGGCTGGGGCTGTCGTTTGGTGTAGTGCGGATGACTAGCTCTAAGGGTTTCTCCTAGTAACATTAAGAAAAGGTCATAAGTTATGTGCGTCTTCGTACATTTTCTACTCTTCCCGCATCTATATTCATATATTTTTATTTTAAGTGTGCAATTCTTTTAACCAAAAGATGCAATTAACTCTTGTCGGACAGAAATTTTCCGTTGGTTTGTCACAGGTAGTATAGTTGTAAGTATTCCATCCTTCACGCGGGTGACCGGTGTTCGATTTCCCGCTGGGTGATAATTGTTCTTTTTCCCTTAAAAGGGTAGTTGCCACGTTGTGTTGTTGTTTACAACTAGGCTGCGATATCTGCGCCTTTCACCCAAAGACATCCGATTTCACTTGTCCCAATTAGCCTCCCTGCGACGCTTCACTCGATCACAAACTATTCGGCGATGACAGACGCTGTTAACTAAGATGGCTTACAGTCCAGTTTAGTTTGGGTAGACACGGATTGCAAGGTTAGTTGAAAGTCGTCCTTTCGGAGAGGAAGAATAACGGGTGCAGGGTATTTTTATCCGCTATTCGTGAGTATAAAATACTTTTTACTGTGGGTTCCATCACTGGTTAGATGATACAGTTTTTTGTCTATGTCTTAGGCAAAATTAAACTAAACAGTTCGTGGTGACAGCATGCGGCGCTAACTCCTCTAGCTACACCGACCTACACAGACTGTAGTGACAGTTTGTGTTGTTGTTGTTGTTGTTATGATGGTGGTGGTGGTTGTAGCAGTAGTACTAGTACTGGATGGGAGAAGTGGTAGCTGTTACGCTGACCACATTTACGTCTCAGTACAAATGAATGCTACCCATTTTAGTCTGGGTGGACATGGACGCGAAGCTCAATTTAGTTACAATATTTTGTCAGATAATGACTTTTCCATAATTCGGAGAGGATGATATGATTAGTGGGTGGGGGGGGGGGGGGGGGGGGGGGTAAGGGGGTTGATGCCAGACACTGTAACTGAGAGAGCTTAAAACATTTTTTAAAAGTTCTCTATTCTTAACTATTTCTATTTTATTAATTTCGCCAGTTGATGATTTTTCAATCCTTCGAAAATGGAGATATGATTGGAGGAATGCAATGGGTAGGGTGGGGTTATGTCAGACACTGTTAGCTGAGAGAGCTTGAAACATTATATTAAAGTTCTCATTTCTTAACTATTTTTTTTTAAATAATTTCACCACGGTTGATTTTTCAATCCTTCAGAGAGGGAGATATGACTTGGTCGATGGGAGGGGGGTGGGGGGATATGACAGACACTGTTAGCTGAGAGCTATTTTCTTTTTTTCCATTTCACCTTTCTGGGCCACAGTAACGCGTGGCCGGGTACAGCTAGTAATTGTTATATAACATGAAGTAAGAAGATTTTCTAACAAGCCTCTCTTATGCTATGCAAAGCGCATACTTGCTCAGTTATGTCTGAAACAAAATGTGGTATTGAATATGGTTTTAAACGTTGAACTCCTACTCAGGTAGATGAGGATGTTGACTCCTGCTTTGATCGAGTGTAGATGAAATAAAGCCAACAATGCCGCAATTAAGAGGTTAGTATCACGTCCGTCCATTTGTATGTGAAAGTCCACTAACATATAAAAAATTTTCGATTTCGCCGGAATTCAACAAATAAATGAAAACTGTCGTGCTAGGAAAATAACATTTTATACAAATAACAGACATCACCACTACCATTTTGACAACTTTATTGTTTCTGCCAGACGCTGCTGGCGTGCTAGAAACAGATAAAGCATGTTGACGCCATTTCGATTTCTGACATAAGGCCTAGACACGAGCAAGGTTGCATACGGTAACCAGCCACAAGGCTATGATTGGTACTGTGTTGTGTGTTATAAACGTAATATGCTCATTTGTGTCTCTGTTTTCTAAAAAAAATAACCCAGGCAAAGTCTTATCTGTTCTCTAAAAACCTCAAGCAAAGTCTTATTGCTTAAACGATTGAAGATCATTGCTGGTCGTGTAACATGGACAAAGGCTTACTAGCATCAGTAAACACACGCAAAGGAGATATAGAAAAGTTCGTTTAGGGGTTAATAATTGATTGACTTTCACGATGTCCAGTAAAACAGATACATCTCCCTAGCGTAATGTAAGCGGTTATCCATGCACTCACTAATTCCTATGAACATTACATGGCACCACGATACCAGTTACGTGATATCACTAGCAACAAAAGGTAGATCCATCGCCAGAAAACGTGGAGTCCCATTGCAATATTGTCTGCTCGGTCCTTGGCTGTTGTCTAGGGGGTGTACTCTAATTGATGATATGACTGACACTCTACGATGAAACACATGTTATGAATAGACACCGTCTTCATGATACACAACTTGTTTTTAAACATTTGAGCACTTGCACAATATGTCCAGTCCGTGTCCTCCTCAACAAGCACAGCATTCGAGCACCACATCGTTCAGACACCAGTACATTAAATTGTGGCGCATTCGCACTCTAGAGTTCTCCGTCTTTACTTTATATA
Source organism: Candidula unifasciata (assembly GCA_905116865.2). Lineage (NCBI taxonomy): Eukaryota > Metazoa > Mollusca > Gastropoda > Stylommatophora > Geomitridae > Candidula > Candidula unifasciata. The sequence continues at coordinate 104,259 of CAJHNH020000962.1, read as the reverse complement.
TCTCTGCATAAATGACTCCGGTCACTGCATTCGTGGTTTCCCGCAACTGAGTCGGGTGGACTTCACTTTGATGAATGTTGTAGTCGAGTCGTCGTCTTGAAGTAATCATTTTTCACGTTGATTTTTCCCATTCACACTGGATCACACACACACTATCTCGTTCCAACGGTCCAACATAAACTGTCTAATCAGAACGTGGTCTGATCTTATAACCAAGTGTTGGGTTCCCCGTTTCGATACGTGGTCGTTCTTCTTGGGTTCCACTTGGCGATACGTGGTCGTTCTTCTTGGGTTCCACGTGGCGATACGTGGTCGTTCTTCTTGGGTTCCACGTGGCGATACGTGGTCATTCTTCTTGGGTTCCACGTGGTAACACGTGGTCGTTCGGTTCCCCCCCCCCCCCCCCCCCCCCCCCCCCCCCCCCCCCCCCCCCCCCCCCCCCCCCCACCACTCCCCCCCCCCCACCCCACCCCCCTCCCCCCCACTGTTTACAGTGTCCCCCACACCCTGTTTAACGAAAGTGATTATGTTTAGAACGTCTGTAACAACACCAAATATACACACTGCCTGACCGGGGCCCCAGGAGTTCACTAGTGAGCATACTTTGGATCTTTACTCCAGGCTATGCCGGCGTTGTGGTTAATGAACAGGCAGAAAGACTGGCTGAATCTGCACCACTGGATGGTGAATTGATATATGACAAGGCAGAGGTGGTCAAGTCTCTTTGGGAGTAAGCAACGGAATCAGTAGAGAAACAATATTATTATGGCCTTGAGAGAATGAGGCACCTGGGTGTGACCAGAGGGTCTGGCCGGCTCACTACACTAGGAGGAAAGGCAAGACGGAAATATAACCAGACTGTGACCGGTACCATCAGTATTGGAACTTTGCCCTGGCTGCTAAAGGTGGAAATGCCCAGAATGTTGTGATGTCAACTCTTGAGGATTTTGTTGGATACAAGAATAGGGTATATGAAAGCTTGTTGCGTTCTTCGGGTTTTGTTCTTCCCCGCTAGTAATGATCATTGAAACATACAAACCTGCCATTTCAAACGATTCTGTTGCTCGAATTCAATGTTGACTAAAATGGGACAAATTGAACAAACATATCCTAAACAATAACTTTCAAATGCTACTCAGCTATGCACGTCTTATAATGTTTATGTAATTGTGAAAAGTACTGGAAATTCTAATTCAACTATTAGAAATTACACATTTAAAAAAAAATAATCACTAGCGAAAGGAAGTAGACGTGTGTGTGGGGGAACTGAAAAGTGTCAATATTGATTGACTTGTTGATCTTGATTATGAATACATCCATATAACACGTTAAAGTTAAATATTTAAAAAAAAAAAAATTACAATATTACATACAAAATAGTCTCTTTCGACCAGAGCATTGAACCCAATATTATACTTAAATGAATATTTTTAAAATGTAGATTTCTCGCTGGTCAGTTAAAGAAAGACCTGGCGTGAGCTTTGTTGACTGCAGTCGCCGTAGGCGTTACTTAAGACTACAGAGTAAAGAGGTCAAACCACACCAGCAGAGTTTGTACCTAGTAAACCTAAAGACAAGAAAATCGACTTCATTGTATTTTAAATGACTCGAGTTCTCTACCCAGAACGGGGTCTAGCGACTCGTACTTCTTAGCGTTCGCCTGTTGGAAACTAGCAGAAAGTTCTGGTGGTTCGTCCACTTGTGGACTAAAATCTTAACCAAGAATTTGAGTTTTACGTGTACAGTCGTCTGAAAAATATGCAACCTTTTGGTTCCTTGCCTCTCAGGCAGATGCACTCTGACACTGAAAGAAACACCCCAATTAATCATCTCCTACGACATGCTTGTTAGTGTATAATGAGTCTATTCTTTGTTCTCTAAAACAGAGCCTCAGAGGCTACACAAATAGAGCCTCGTACACAGCGTGTGCACAGTAGCTCCAGCGATGACCCTTCTTCCATTTTCCAGTAATCTGTTGTTAGAATAAAACAAATAATAAAACCCTGCACCCGTGAATTGAGAATGCGTCTGTAAAACGAATCCATGACTTTCAGATCGCAAAGCAAACAGACTGACCCCATCACCACGGAGGTTCCCTTCTTTACAATCACAGCTGACGGAAATCCATGTCAAATGCGTTATCTACGAAGAGTTACAATGCTTATAGTACCTGTTGCAACTTGATTAGAATTCCATCCATGTATCCCATTCAACATAAAGCTGCCGTTACTGTGTCCACCTCCATTCTCATACTGGATGTAGTGACACTGTACGCGATGCTGCATGCTTTCAAGCAGCGTCTCAACCTCTCACCACAGACCCATCTGTAAATATTAGGATATCAACTAGGCGTACATTTTCTTGGACCAGCTCTTGCACCGTTGACTGTGTGTCACCAGTTATCCACTCCCGGCACCCTCTGTCCAAGATAATTATCGTTCTTGCAAGTCTGTTTTGATAGATGGCGATGTAACCCTTACTTCACCCCGCGCGATCTTGTCAGGGATACAAACAGTTTCGATTGTGACTTCTGCCTGTGCCATCCAAAGGTCACCTCTTTTCAGCCGCTGTGCCTTGCTATTTTTCATAAGGCCCCACGCAGAAGGTGTTCCGTGTCCAATGCGACTTTAAGGTACATTCTTACCTACCGCGAGCTGCTGCAGTTCTCTAGAAATGTTTTCATGTGTTAAGACTAAGACATCGCCGGCAAAAAGTCATGATTCTCCATATACCCACTGTCTCTACTGCCGCTATTCTGCTTGTGTATACAATGAACGAACGAACGAACTTCCTTTTTAAAGGGTCACCAATTGGGCACTCAGGCTCGTCTTACATTCGGCCCTTCCAAACACCTGTCTTTCACACTGCAACTGTATTTTATCAATAAGCATGTTGTATTCAAATGATAATATGCATATTATAAGTATTTTTTTTTTTTAAACACACACACAGACACACACACACAAAAGCATGGGTGGTAAAATGCATGCACAAACTAGCGCACGCACGCACATACACACACACACACCCATTCACCTAAACACATCCACATACCTTCACATACACACATAACACACCCCCATTCACCCACATACATACCTACTTACCCACACAGACACGAACATCCACGCAGATACACACATGCAAAGGACTGAGGAGATGGCTGGACCCTGTGGGAGGCCAGGTGCGATGCTGAATGGTTCAGAGCTGCTTGAGAATGTATTCGAGATATTGCTTCACTGGGGATCGGATGTTTTTTTTTTTTTTTTTTTCAAATCGATCTTACGATAAGCTCATTTTGGGCCTACGGCTCTAAATGCCACTTTCTCAGAGAACTAATCAACTTTTTACATTTTAGGATTGTATTTATTGCATTCTGCTTGTTTTTACTTATATTGTAGTGTAGTGGTGTAGTCTTCATTAATAAAGAGTTTGACTGATACATGTAGCACATCCGTGTTCTTCGTTGTGTATGTTCTTGTCACACCCAGGTTCGTCTTAAGGTTTGCTACAGGAGGAGTCGATTGGAAGATTATAGACGAGGAGAAAGATGGTCGTGTCGATAGTTGCGATTATGATGATGATGTCTTGCTAGCTGCATGCTTCTCGCGTAACTCAAATGCTTGTATAACAACATTTCCGGAAACGACTGTTCTTGTCTATACTGTCTTTAATATCGTACTTCAGCAATGACACAATTAACATCAATGGTATTCTGAAAGGCGCTGTATTCTCCCTATGGCTACGTACTGTTGAGGTCGCGTTGTGTTCATACTTTTGGGGTCGCGTTGTGGTCTTTATCTTTAATTACGTTGTTCACTGGTTCTAGTGTCTCTAACTGCCACCTGGCTTCTAGTGCTGTCTGGTACTAATGGCTTGATCGTCGACTTTAACATCTCAATAGTGTTGCTAACGTGTCTCTGTTAACCATGGATCCAGGTATCTTGTGTGTTGTCTCTGTAGCTCGGTGTCTTGTTTCATGTCTCTTCTCTAGTGTATATTTTCGAGGCTCTATATGACTGGCTCCTCTCCTTCTAGTCTTGGGTTGGCATCTATACAACTGCGAGGATCATTGAGACTAGTCGCTCGTCGTCTGATTCTCAACGACTGAAGGCATTCTTTGAGGATAAATATGACTGGTCCCTCCTCTCTTGGGTCTCGTGGAGTGAAGAATTACCCTAGTGACTTCTCACTGATTATTTATACTTGGATGCTGGAATGCTAGTTATTTGTTTTCTTCTCTCTTTTTCTGCTTCTAGAATATTCCTTTTTGCTCAACTTGTTTATTGTGTACGTTCTCACATGTGATTTTCTAAAAATATCTCAGTTGCATGGAATTTCATCATCCAATTCTACGCAGATATAGTAGTTAAACTGACAATTGACGTCAATAGACTCCTACAAAACAAATGCTACTAGGTTTTCTCTGAAAGGGCAAGGCCAACTATGACACCAAATACTATTTATACAAATTGTTTCTAAAACTTCTTGACTTCCTTCTCATCAAATACTACGCAAAATACTATCTCCTAACAAACAAGCAATGGCCCTTCACTGTTACATACAGCTTTCTTTTGAATATTCAAATAATTTGAATGATTGTGTAACGGTTTTTGAGTTGTGTACTGCTGCCTCCTATCTAAAACAATACTGGATCAGGGTTTATTAAACAATCTAATCTCAAAAGTCGATGCCTCTCAGAGACCACTCTATTTTAAGTGATGTATCTAATTACACTTCGCTGCTTTGACAGTGTCACACTCAGTGAGGGGATGAATTCATTCACTGTGAGTTTGTTGCTGGTATGGCTGCAGCTTAAGCCAGAGCGACAATCTGGATCTCTGTGGCCCTCCCCTACTAAATCTTCCATGCATCTCAAAGAAACACTTCTGACCACTTATTTGTGTGTATTATCTTGCGTTGCATTTTCCATCAGAGATTCATTGCCACTTCCGTTCATGGAAATTTAAAGCTCGAATCCCAGACTATAGGCCCGACAGGTGTCCATACAAGCCACTACACTTCTTGTTCTTCCTTTGTCGACTCAATGTTCCAAGATTTTAGCCCAGTTCATGGTTTTCTATATTTATCTTGCTCTTCTCGCCTGGCCTGGGTGACAAAGGTGTATACGCTACTGGAGCTCCCCATTTCCAAGGCGGAAGGATTTTTTGTGCATGTTGAGTATGAGTGAGTTAGTTAATTTCATATCCTTGGCAGGACGTTGTAGAACTAGCCCCGGCATTTTTGGTAGTCTTTTCAGGCAAGCTTTCGACGTTCAGGAGCTTGACATTATATAATGAACGATCAGCTCTCGGTAACACTTTTTGAACCTCTGCTTCAAAATTGCCCGCAGCTCGGATCTAACCCAGCATCCGAGCATTACGAAGCACGTTCGCAACACCTATGATTTTATTGTGTAGCTGTAGCCCAAAAGCAGATTACTTGCCCGACTATCCCTTGTTTTTAAATTCACATCCCCCATCAAAACATCGCGTGTTTATAACATGAACATATCCAATTGTGTAATGCAATAAGTGAAATTATTTATTTTCGCACAAGAATTCTTTAGGGTACCACTCATTAATTGAAACTTTTTATTTATTTGGGTTACGATTTTTTTTTTTTTTTCACAGGACCTTCCCCGTTAGCATTGTGTGTGGCCTCTTTTTGCGTAGATCAGTGACTGGGATCTCCTGAGCATGAAGGTGATCAGATGTCTTATGTGGGCATGTGGGGTCGCTGCCCACTCTTCCTAGAATGCCTAGAATAGATCACGACCATTGGCTGGAGCAACGTCTTGACAACAGACGCGTCTTTGCAATTCATCCCACAAGTGCTCAGTCGGACTTATGTCTACAGACAGGGAAGGGTTTCAATGTTATTGGCAGCCTGGAACTGCGTGGGCAGCTGTGCAAAATGGGGTCTGGCGCTGTCATGTTGAAAAAGATATCTGCTGGCATCCCAAAATGGAAGGACATGTGGTCACAGAATTTCATTGATGTATTGTTGCGCATTCAGGCTTTCTTCAATGTGCATTAATTTGGCTGCTGTGATACACGGACAAACTTTTGGACTAAACGTTTATTTCGCCTAAAGTAGACCCTACGCCATCTATTGTAACGCTGCAACAAAATAAAAATTTGTCACTGAACCAGACACGTCTCCACTGATTGTCACCTGCCCAGGGGCGATGTTGGTTGCCACAGAGAAGTCAATTTTGGCTGGTGGTGACGCGTAAGGACAGCTTATCGGTATGGTCATCGTGCCCAAAATGCAATGTCATGCGGTCTGTTCCGAACAGTTTGAACAGACATATGATATCCTAGAGGCAATGCCTGTGCAGTTGAGGAAGCTGTTGTAAACCTGTCTCTTAGGTGACGAAGCCAAACAAAGCGATTCTCCGCTGCTGTTGTCTCTCTGGGTCGTCCACTGTGATGTCTGTCTTCAACTAAACCAATGGCTTGGAACCGGTGCCAAAGTCGACTGATGGCACTCTGGTGTACATTTAGATGCCTGGCAATCTGAGTTTGACTTTCTCCTGCCTGCAAATGGCCAATAGCAACATTCCTAAAATTTTATTGATAGAGGCGCCATTCGTGACTTTGAAAACGAATGGAATGTTTTGTTGTAGCATTATCCTTTTTCAGGGTTTTAATTGCAAAGGCAGTGAATTGTGTTCAACCCATATTGTGTTCCTTTCTCGTGCGCTTATCTTGAGCCATGCTCATGTTCCTAATGTGGTCTTAAACGAGATTGATAAGTGCGTTCTAACGCTTACAAAAACCCACGCAATTCACGTCCACATGTCCACTGGACACGGTAAACATTATTTGAGTTTGCGTTTCACATACCTGAGTACGATATTTTATTTACAAACTAATAAAATCGCCCCATTAGATAACTATTTTTTTTAAACAGTATAGATTACAGATTTGATATAGTGTCGTTAGTATATATAACTAATGATTAGCCCTAAAATACTGGGATATCGTTAGCGAATGAGAACAAGGGAGAGAATGCTGAATAGCTTGATATAATGAATAATTATCAGTAGTCAGTAAAGAGGGCGTCGTGGTAGCGGAGTGGCTAGTACCCGGCTGGAGGGTCTATACTTCAAATCCGCATCAAGTCGAATTTTTCACTACACTTACACTGTTCCAGATATTTTTTTTTTTTTTTTTTTGTGTGTAACTCACATTTAATAAATACTTGATTTATTCGCGAAGAAGTTTTCTTACAACTAACTTTCAATCTGGACGGAGAAATGTTTAGTTCAATGACATACAATATACGTACAGATATGTGTCCTGCACTGTTTGTATCATTATTAAGTATCTGGAGCTCAATATTATTCCATTTATGGAGCATACAACTGTTGATCCTAATTGTTATCATTCCTTTAATGTTGGTGACATATTTCGCCTCATTAATGAGTCCCATTTTTTAAAAACTGTTTAATGGTGAGTTATACATAATTCACGCAAACAGTATTCACAATCGGTATAGTAACTAGAAGAAAATAATTACAGGTTATCATTTAAACCACTGCTCATATTTTCATTCAATGCTGCCTCTAAGTCTGATAACAGCTGTGCATTTTAGATGTGAACTCGAAAGGAGTGGACGACATACATTTGTTGATTATCAACAATTACCCATACTTCCCCTACAGCGCCGTACTTTCCTAACCACAGGCTGTCATCAAAAATATACTATTTAACATGACCTCTTGTGTAAAAATTAAATCAATGTGTGTAGGTTAGTTAATGGGCACCTTCATTAACTGGAAGTAATTATAGACTGCCACAGCGTAAACTACAGTTTATACTAGGTAGCTACATAGCCACATGTTAAATAATATTGACTGGTCTGAAAGTCATTTCAACATAAACATGTATAAATAAAGGGGACCCTTTTCATGCTAATGGAGGATCGGGCATATAGCGGTTGACCTGTATGTTTGTATTTTGTATAGATCAGTCGGTATTCGGTTGTTGTTGTAGTCAACATCATAGCGCTACCTTTAATTTCCATAACATTTTTTCAAGGATCCATTTTAGGCTAGGTCGCTTGTGAGCAATGGTCATTCATTTTTCCAACCAGTGTGTATTCATACCTAAATGTTGAATTAAGAATCGACATCATAGGCACTCCGGACGCACCCATAAACCCTCCGTGCTAAGTTCAGCAGCCAGCGAAAGGTTCCTATTCTGGTGGTACCAGTAACTTTCTGACTGTATATAGGTCACTCATTTACTCATGAGGGTTGAGCGTCAGCCAGATCTCATGGTAACTTTCAATACTGTAATCATTGTTTGTTGCCTCCGGACTGTTTGCTGGCTCCCAATAGGCCCTGACAACATCTGGCTTGTCATACATCAGTTCAACGTCAAGTGGTGCAGGACGGGCCTGTCTATCTACCTGCTCGTTTCCCAACATATTGCGTGACCTAGAGAAAATATTCAAACTATCTAGGACCGCTAAAGCGATACTTGCCACTCTTTACGAAGCATGCCTGTCTCCACCTTTTTCAACATACTATGTGAGTCAGTAAAATTACGAGATGTGTGTACAGCTGATTTGCAAGCCAGCGGAAGGCAGCTGTAACTGCCTTTACCTCCATTCTCAAATTACATAGCATATCATATGCCAGCCTTTGCTGCACTTCGGTTGGTCCATTCGCTTTTGCTTTGAAACCCCATACGCTTCGTCTGCCTCTCAACAAGAGCCGTCTGTATAGACAATCTGTGTAGATAATATTCGTACCTAAGACCTGCATGTGTCAGGATAGCGTCTATCGACTCATTAAATGGTTGTATAAGTTCTATAAGGGAAAGTAACGGTATCGTGGTGGTTAATGTGCTTGTTTGCTAGGATAGCGGTCCAGGTTCGGTTCTTAGCAGTTTAAAATTAAAGCAAACAAGTTAGGTTTAAAAACTGCTGGTGTGTTGAGAATATGGTGCAAGCTGCATGTCTGTATAGACCACTCGGTGCTATTGTTTGCGTCATAATGTCCATTCTTTCCATAGTAGACTCACTGACCACCATCGCCTGAACAGTTGAGACCTTGACTCACCAGCGAACAGCACGTGTCTCCACTGTACAGTATTGAAGCGTAGACATTGCCTTTCCCATTGCAGTGGAGCAGCACGGTAACTAGGCAGCAGTGTTCAGCAGTGCTCGAAGGTTGCTCCCCCGCAGTTTCTGCACTGAATCCGCAGAGGCCAGGGATGGAACAAACAGTGCATGTGGCAGGCAGCATTCGATTCTGTAAATATGATGAGACTATGTATCAGTTTTCATGAACAGATGGCAATCGTGGGCGACCGCACCTTGGCAGGTCTTTAACATTCTTACAGCTGAACCCTGTTAACCCAAGAGACAGGTAATGGCAGATAGAGCACTGCCCCTTGCCTCATTATATTTGAAATTAGGGCGCTTCTTTGAATCGTTCCCCAAAATGGCGGCTGTAATATGATGGCGTTCAAAAAGGAGCTAAATTGGCCAATTTCTGGCCATAAAACATCCAAAAATATCCGAATGCGGGGTCAGTTCTAATAAAAATATATGTGCCGGCTCCGAATAACGAAACAAATGCTCTGACAGGGTCTGGGCGATACGTTGCTTGCCGACCTGCTTCTGCGAGTGTGCCTCACCGCCGAGAGTATTCCCCGCGCCGCTACGCGCGGCGCGGATGGGGCCTAAACTAGATGGCTGGGACTCACGAGTGGCAGCTACCGCATCTCCTGCAACTTCCTCCAATTACTGTACTCGTGAGTCCCAGGCACCTAGATACGCTCGGCGATGAGTTTAATCGCGTTTGGCGCATGCCGACAAGTCTGACATCTACCGCTGCTAAATCCTCCAATCGGAAGAACACAGTATTGCTAATCGGCTTTCATCGTCTGCAATGTCTCGAAATTGGTCAACGGTAGCGTAATATCGTCTGCTAGTATCGTCGTCTGCAGAAACGCTCGAAATTTGTCGGTATTTATCGTCTGCTACTAGTACCGTGTGCAAATGTTTATATTGGTTGTCAAGTAATCCTAGTTTTGCCGCGATTTGTTCGTTGACAGAAAGTCCGTATTTTAGATATACGCGAACACCGTCGTTCGGATATTTTTGGATATTTTATGGCCAGAATCTGGCATGCCGCCATTTTGGGGAATAAATCAAAGAAGCGCCGAAATTAGTTGAGAAATGTACTTGGCATAATGCTTTACTGCAGCTGAACAAATAAACCAACAAAAATTGCTATGTACAACTTCAATGGGCATCTGAGCCTCATCACTCAGGCTACGTTTTATTTAAGGAATCACCTGAATTTCGTAAACATTAATGGCATTAATGTTCCAACAGATTTGATGCAATGATCTTGATTTTTACACACACTCAAGAGACCGCCAAGAATTTTATTGATCCTGTGACTGTGAACAGATAATGGTGTTTTTTTTTTCTTTTTGTAGTCTTTCGTAATGAAAGTATTAGTTCCAATCAAAATTGTATAGTTACACTTGCTGGTATATATATATATATATATATATATATATATATATAATATATATATATATATATATATATATATATATATATATATATATATATATTCACCAGCCTTGTTTATCTATCAAGTTTCTATTTTTTAGGCGTGAGTTTTTTCTTCTAATAAGATACTACTCCTACTCATTCCTTGAGCTTAGCCACTCAGCCAGGAATTGCCTGTGTAGCTTTAACTGAAAAAGTTAAAGAGATGGAAACGAAACATGGTCCCTGACTTTCCTTTTGGAGATGGCTGCCACTCGCCGTAAGAAACTATTCATCTGTCTCGTTACCCCTCACTACATTCATCGAAAAGATGGGGCTACCACCATAGATATAATCTATAAGCGTGAAAAGTCATCTTAGAAGTAAAAGGCCACAAACACCCACAAAACACACATCCACACACACATACACACACACAACACATACACACACATACACATATACACACATACACATACACACATACATACACACACACATATATACACACTCATACACACACATACACACACGCAGACACACACACATACACACTTACACACATACACATACACACACAAATATACACACACATACACACACGCGCGCACACACCCATGTACACATATGATGATTTTCTGACTGAACAGAACACTGTTTAACTGAGACAAGATTGGACGTTTAATTTTGATTGGATCCGGAAATCAGTGACAGACATATTATATTGTAGCCTTCACATGAGAGGTTGAGAAAGGAGACAGATGGGAAGAATGGGAAAGAGACAGAACGTGCGAGGAGAGCCTGTATTATATTGACCATTTAAGTGGAGATAGTTCGCAATGGTAACGTGATTGCTGTGTATTCGTAATGTGTAGAAGATTGGAAAAGAAATCATTAATATCTACGTATTTAGAAAAAAAAATACATCGAAAGAATACAAACTCAACATGCTGGAGAAAAACTGAAATTTGTTCCACAGGCGCATATACAGCAAGGCAGATTCCGGTAACAACCAAGCTTTCCAGTTTTATCTGATTTATACTCATCAAAAGTTCACGATGCTTGTAAACACATCAGTTTCACTAACTATAGCAGCTAAAACAAGCCAATATGGTGCTATTGATAAAATAATCAGTGACGAAATAAGAACGTACTTTGATTGGATCGGCTTTTCTCTGTTGTGTCAGCTCGTCGATGTGTTTGGGACAGTCACCAATATCATCAACATTGTTTGTTTTATCAAAATGGGCTTCAAAGACTCTGTGAACGTCAGTCTACTTGGTAATCGTTGTGAATGTTTGTTTTATTTTTGGTCGGATTTTACAAAGAAAATGCTTCTTCTCTTTTTTGTTAATAATATTTGTCTGGATCTTAAGCAATTATATCTATATTAATAAAAATAATAATTTTCCGATATTGTTAGCTAAAAAATCGCAAACTACTGAAACGAATGCTTTCAAATTTGCACACGACGTTGCCTTCGACTCCAAGCACGATTTTTTGTCAGAAATCGCACAAACCACGAACGACATAGCTCCAGCAACGGTCAAATCATTTTTTGTTTTGTTGCGGGCCCGGATTTGTTTTAGTTTATTGGCCGTATTTGACTGCTGAGCTCTTATTGAACTTTGCATTATTATATAATTTCATTTCCATTATTTGCTTGAGTGTTTGGTAGCGTAGTTGGTAGCTATTCTGCCTATCATGCAGATGACCCGCGTTCGATTCCCGCTAGGTAATATAGTTTTTTTTTTTTAGCCCTTAACTGGGCGGCTGGCGCGTTGTGTTGTGGTTTATGGCTAGGCTGCGATATCTACGCCTTTTTCGGTTTTGGGGTTTACAGTTAGCCTGCGATAGCGGCGACGTGATGCTCAATGGTCATGTCACGGGTAATCTTCTTTAGCCCTCGAGAGGGCCTTTCGCATGTTGTGTTGTGGTTTACAGCTAGAATGCGATATCTTACCTAAACTCTTCAGTAGTCGGTAGTATAGTTGTAAGTATTCCATCCTTCACGCAGGTGGCCGGTGTTCGATTCCCCGCTGGGTGATAATTGTTCTTTTCCCCTTAAAAGAGTAGTTGCCACGTTGTGTTGTGGTTTACAGCTAGGCTGCGATATCTGCGCCTTTCGCCCAAAGACATCCGATTCCAGTTAGTCTTATTTAGCCTCCCCGCGACGCTTCTCTAACAAAAACTGGTTACGTGATGAAGTTTTTTTTTTGGTCCTATGTCCAGGGCAAAATCAAACTAAATAGTCCGTGGCGACAATATGCGGCGCTAACTCCTCTTTTCTACACCGACCTACACAGACGGTAGTGACAGTTTTTGTTGTTGTTGTTGTGATGGTGGTGGTGGTTGTGGTGTCAGTAGTACTGGTACTGGATGGGTGATGTGGTAGCTGTTACACTGGTTACATTTGCTTCTCTGTACAAGTTAGTGCTACCTATTTAAGTCTGGGTGGACACGGATGCAAAGCTCAATTTAGTTACAGCTGAGAGAGCTTAAAATATTATTTTAAAGTTCTCATTTCTTGGCTATTTCTATTTTAATAATTTCGCCAGGTGATGATTTTGCAATCCTACGGACAGGGAGATATGATTGGTGGAAAGGTGGGTGGGGGAGGGGGTTATGCAAAACACAGTTAGCTGGGACAGCTTAAAATATTATTTTGAAGTTCTCATTTCTTAACTATTTCGATTTTAATAATTTCGCGATTGATGATTTTTCAATCCTTCGGAGAGGGAGATATGACTTTGTCGAGGGGAGAGGAGGGGGGATATGACAGACACTGTTAGCTGAGAGCTTTTTTCTTTCCTCTCCATTTCACCATTCTGGGCCACAGCAACGGGTACAAGGGGAGAAGTCCCGTGACATACGTTTGGAATCTTCATTTTGTGGCTTTGCGTTAGGGGACACACCTTTAAATCTTAGTATAAGTGGGCATAGCTGATGAAAAATGAGCAAGAGAATGACACCTGGATAAATGTCTGCACTAGCAGCATGGTTTGAACGAGACAAGAACACCAACCTAGTAATCCGTTTGAGACGGCGAGCCATAATAGATCTGAGACATGATTAATGGACGGTATCCTGGCCTTCTTTTCAACCCTTGACACACTAACCGTGACTGGAAGCTTCTCAGTCCGCAGGAAAATTACCAGCAAGCACGAAGTGTGTATCTGTGAATCCAGTTCCTTATCTTCATGTGCTGTTTTTTTTAAATAGCTACTTAAGAATTGTACTAACATCATCAGTAGCAACCAAGTGAAGTCACCGGGGCTTTTAAACTATTGAGTTGCTTCTGTTTAACTTCATGTCTCTGGTACCATGCGGTGTCGAGGTGAAGTACAATTTACGGATAAGTGCTCGTTTGTGCTTTGTAAAGAGGGATTCCTAGAGACTGTACTTCACCCTATCTATTACTTGCATGGTCAATCTCTTCTTCACTTCCCGCCTGGTCCGTACATCATTCCTTGATGTGGTTTCCTATTTGTTGACATTGGTTTTACATGGTCAAACCATTTCACCAGTTGTCTGCTTCCGTTTCAAATCGTGTTTTTTCTTGTTATATCAAGAGAACTCCGCAGGAATTTGAAGTCACTCGTTATGATTTTTTTTGTCTCTAGCACATTACACGACAGGGCTGGAAAGCCGACTGTGGCATCTAGTGCTCTGCTGGTTTTTACTGACACATATTTGTTTCTCAATATTGGTGCCATTTGCCCAGTGAGTTGGGTTGCTCTTTTACACATGCCATTGATATCACTTATTGTTTTGCCAGTTGTTGATATTACACTTCTCAAGTATTTGAAACTTCTGGTTTGTTCCACATGGTTGATCTGTTAACTGTCTACTTTCGCTATGATGATGAAATATGTTTTGTTAGCGGTGGTTTTCATGTTATGCTCTTTGCAAATTTGATTTAAATCTTTTATATGGTCTTGCAGTTCAGTGACTGAAGCATCAATTAGTGCTTGGTAGGTAACACATAGTAGTGCTTTGGTGAAACTGTTTGGCTTTGGATCTTCTTCTCCTTGGTGTATTATAGTCCTTGTTTGGTTGGTTTCTTTACATATGTTAACAGTGTTAGTTTTGAAGAGAAGGGGATATAGAACACAGCCTTGTCACGTTCCAGATTTTATGGTGAATGGTTTTGAGTTTCCTCCATTTCTTCTAGAAGTCTTCTATTTCGAGATTCGTTAGTTTTGACAGATACCTCAATATATACTCCGAGTCCGCAATCACTGTTGTTTTATTGAATGTACATGCGTACTAAACACATCCGTGTGCATAATATCTTCAAGTTATTAAATGCAGTAATACAGTATGAAGTTCTCTAAAAAATATTATTAAAAAGTTCAAGGCATAGATCCGAGGAAGAGAATTCCGATTTTTTAGGTTATTTGTTTTCCAACAATATTTTCTCATTATTGTTGTGATGAAAGTATGTAAATATTAAAACATAAACATCGTTATCGTCATTGTCGCTTAACACTGCGATTACCTGTTCACACATTAGTGTAGTCATCTGATTAGTTCCCTCCATTTCCACCAGTTAGATGCAAAGAACTTGTTGCTCGAATATTTTAGGTACATTTCATCAGACAAATTATTTTTCCATATCTTTCTCGATCTGAATCTTATCCTCTTCATCTCTACAAAGTTTCGTTTTGAATATGGCATTGCATTGACCACACCTTTGCCCCTCACCCTCCCCCCCCCCACACACACACACACTGTTGTTAAATGTTTTTGTGAAATATAGATTAGTTACATTTGAAGTTTATGCTGTATGACTCTTAAAAGGCAACCCAGTGGCATTCATTATATATTTAAATACCTCAAATAGGCAAAAAATACAGAATAATGCGGGAGAGATAATTTGACAAAACGTTGAGAATGAAGTAAATAGTAATATTTAATTTCTTCCATTTATACTCCACTACAGCTAAGATACACTTTTTTTAATCGGCACCAATTTATAGAAGCCCTAAAGTGACCTTTTCTTGTTTTCCCTCGATTGCCTTTCTTTTTGAGTCTTCAGGTGAGTTTTAATAGAAGGTACGAAAGCTAGGTTTTTTATCGTAAATTGTTGTTTCTCAAATATCACTACAGGTTTAGCAGTGTCTGACTTATTCTGCGTGGCAAGTCTGATATGGACCAATATCTGCTTCAATCCAGCATTTAACAATTTAGATCTACCCTTTATCCCATGGCAGCTACAGTATTTAACAACTGGGTGGCTGCACGTTATTTTTGCAAGAATAACCAGCTGGGTGACTGCCTTTATCACGCTAGAGAGATGTTTGTGTATTACTGCGCCACTGAAGGTGATGCCTGTGTTATTGTTTGATATTTGTCGTCAATGTGCATTTTTTTCTGTAAATATTTTATATGAGTGTGCTATAACAAGTCTAATTAGACACAGACAAAATGTATGTGTGTGTGAGTGTGTATGTGTGTGTGTGTGGTGTGTGCGTGTGTGTGTGCGCATATATATCTTTTCACGTGTCACATTTTCCACTTTCTGACTTCTCATAACGTGTCCAAAAATGTTGATTTCTCTTTGTCAGGTTTGAAATATTTTTATTCTTTTCCTGCTTCCAGTGTCGATGGAGATGGAAGGTTCTGTTTCTTTGTGTCTTCGCCTTTTTTTTAAATTGTCCTAATCAATTGATGATTGCTTTAGTAGATGTTTACTTGCCAGTACGTATTGTTTATATTCTTTATGATAAGGCTATTACAGTATATCAAAGTAGCATAACAGTACTGACTAATTAGGCAAAACATGTTATGTCTTCTTCCATGTAATCTGTCTTCAAATGAGGCGATAGGGGAGAGAGAGAGAGAGAGGGAGAGAGAGAGAGAGAGAGAGAGAGAGAGAGAGAGAGAGAGAGAGAGAGAGAGAGAGAGAGAGATCTTTAAAAGCAATAAAAAGTTCAGACGATTAGTTAAACACTGTTATGTTAAAGATAGGGAAAAGTTGAATGTGTATATTAACAAGAATTGCGAGAACACCGCAGATATATAAACAGAATAATGAAAAAGTCTTGACATAACTTCATTCATGGACATAAATTATTACCTACATTTTATTCTAACGTTATGAGAAGGATGAGAAGGAACAGTACGGTTAGCAAAGAAGGAACGGAGACGGATGCCAACAGTGAAGGCGATAGTTTTGTATTACGGTATAACTGTAGATATGTATCAGAGAACGGTGAGGCTGAAATTGAATATTAATCTGCTGCCATATAGGACGCATTTGTTGTCGTTATTTAAAGGCCCGATCCAGGTTGTCGCCGGGGGTCTTAATATAATCTAACGGTTAAACGGGGTTTCTGAGCGATTCTCATCCGAATGGTGGCACTTTGTTTCACATTGTTTTTAATCGCTGGTTGTGCAGTCCTGGTGTGGTTGAACATCAGTCAGTCCACTAGGGTTCAAGGAACTGAAGAAATGTGGACAGATATTATTTACTATTAGAAGTTTTTACGTCGCTAATTGAATATCACATAGAATAAGTTATGCAATAGTGGCTTTGAACACCATATGTAAACTAGAGTTTTGTCTACACTTACATGCACAACGGTTTTCTTCCCGCAGGTAAAACACATTTTCACACCCAGGAGAGTTGCTATCATCATCGTGTGCTTGTATCTGGTACTCTTGATTAGTGCAACGCCACTGTATTGTGTCAACAAGCTGGAAATGGTGTTTTTTCCAGGCAAGAACAAATCTGTTCTTGCTCTGGTTTCCACAAAACATAGACAGGTTGTTGAGAAGCCATCGTTTGCTGTCAATAATGTAACCGTTCCCTTCATTGCCTTTCTTGTGATCATTGTTTGTACAGTTATCTTGGTACTCAAATTAAAAAGCCAGACAAAATGGCGGCAGAATTCAACGGCAGGCTGGCAAAATGACACTGTTTCCAGTCGTGACAAGAAGATCGCTAAAATGGTAGTCGTTATCTCCACTCTCTTCATCGCCTGTTTCATCCCTGTTAGCATCAGCTTTATAGCAATGGCTGTGGTGCCTGAGTTTTCTGTTGACGGACAATACAGAAATGCTAATATAGTTTTCGTTGGATTAGGTCTAATACTTGAATCTGGAAATTCCGCTGCAAATGTATTTATTTATTATTTCATGAGCAGTCGATATAAGGAAGTATTTCGAGAGCTTATTTGCATTCAGCGTAAAAAAAAGATATAGTTCGCTTAAAGTGTTTAGTAACTTTTCAGAGTCAGTTGCAACGTTTCACTAGTTTTTGTGAGGTTTTATTATGTTTGCACATGTTTGTCTGGATTGTCGTTTGCGTTTGATTTTTATACTATTTCCCGATAAACTACAATGCTCACATTTTGCATATTCATGCCTTGAGTGTGAGAATGAAATGTGGTGAAAAATTATTGTGACCATTTTTGTGCTTTTCAGTGGTCATTTTAAATATTTAATAGTTTATTTAGCTAGTGACTAAAATTTATGTATTCAGGGAAATGATCATTCTACTAGATAAATAATCTCCTAATTCTTTTCAATAAAATTATATTTGGGTATATCTATTTTCTAAAATAAACAAAGTACAGTTTTTTTAAATCATGCCTTGATAGTGGCATCGCATTGTGGTTGGCAAGATTTTTTTAAAGTATTATGCATTTCTCATAATTTTCTGGTAACTATTCATTATATGTAAAACTTGACGACCACCTTGCATCAATATTGTTCTAATACCATTTCCTGATAAGCTGGGACACTCATTCCAAATCTATCCTCCTTTCCCATGTGTGATAAATTTTTCGATATTGTTTCTTTGTTTATTTATTGTGCCTCACCCTGGCTTTTGCCAGGAGCCCTAACAACTGAAAGGGGTTTCATGGGTAATCCTCATCCGCATGGTGGCACTTTGTGTTACCGGCTGTTTATCGCTTGTGTGATGTTCTAGTGGGGTACTTACTTACTTGTTTATTCAACGGACCAACATCATGGCACACGGGAGTAACCCATAAGTGCTCCGTTCTTCTGCTATCTCAAGCCTCAGTCGCAAACAATCTCAGCGCAGTGAACGAACTCCGTTGCACCGGCGAGGATCCCGAACTACTTCGGGTAGATTTTTAACTCCACATTTTGCCCTGGCAGCGTCATTAGGCTACCTTTTTTTTTAGATTCCAACTGCCAAAGGATTATTTACGTGCAATACACACGGGCGCCGGTCTTACTGCCAAGAAACCAGGGGGAAACGACAAAAGTCCACTTGACAAAATCCCAATCATCACCCGAGCCTGAACCCTATGACCTCTAGCACTCGAGGCGGCCAAATTGCCTCGAGACAACGCAGCTCCTTAATGTTTCGTTATTTTGAAGCTCTACCCTGGTTTTTGCCGGGGTCTCTGCTATAACCTAACGGTTCAACAGAGTTTCTAAGACCCTGTCCCTGGTGATCCTCATCCAAAGGGTGGCACTTTGTGTCACCTGGTGTTTATCGCTCGGTGCGATATCCTGGTGGTGTTGAAAATCAACCAATAAGTTGGAAAGTTTACAACTCACGCCACTAAAATTACACATTAACACCCGCCCCCCCCCCCCCCCTCATCACCCCACCCCACCTCGTCTTCTTGCATTTAGTGCACTTATATAGCTACACTTTCGCCTTGATCAGATGCATCACACGGACTTACAGACTGTTTGTACAGATTTTGGTGAAACCGAATCACACATTCCAGCTAAATATAGCTAATGCACTGTTGAGAAGAGGATCCTTCCCAACCAATTTCTTTTTTAGTCCTAATAATACAATTTAACCTACCACTAATGTCAAACCTACATACAATGTTCTGAAGCAAGTGGGCTTGTGAGGAAAGAAGCATATACGTGCACTGAAGCAATTTGGTGAAGCTGCAAAAGCAGCTTCAAGCTGGCATTGGACACAACAAAACGACGTGGGGGATAGCCTGTTGTAGCCTGGTGGAAAAGAACATTTAAGTCTCGCAAGCTAAATGTTGTCCAATTAAAGTCTGACCGTGCTACATTCACCTGCTAAAGTCTGTCCGATAAACGTATGTCCAATGAACTAGCCGTCTATTTGTCACTCCGGCTCGTATAAGTTTATTTACTAACCACAGCCTCAGTACCTTTTGAAATTACTATAAACGTCTTGTCTGATCAGAGCAGCAGGAAAAGTCTGAGACCCAGGAGTCATGACGCGGACTGTGGCGGCCTTCGAGAATGTCTAGGAGAAACACAGGATTTTTTTTTACGTGCGCAACAATATACACCGGCGACGTTACTACCCAGAGACTAGAGGGAAATTACTCGAAGTCTACGTGACAAATCCCTGTCTTTACAGGGGCTATATGTGTGTACGTGTACATGCAAAGGCATACATGGTGTATTTGTTTGTGTGTGTATGTTTGTGTGTGTGTGTGTGTGTGTATGCAAAGAGATTATTTATACGATGGTCTCCCCATTTACCCACCACCGGTTGAAGGCCAACTCTATTGATAAGTTGGCTGGACCAGTCTCCCGTGGTCGACGTATGGGTGTCGCAGTCTGTTGTCTGGCATTTACTTTTTTTTTTTCCGAAAAAGAGACGGCCTGTGACATAGGTTTTGACACTCTCTATGGCGCTGGGAGGGGGGAGGGGAGGGGGGGGGGGGTGATGTGTTAGACCTAGTACCTAATTGTTTTAGAAGTGTTAAAAGCTCTGGCATGGTGAAAAAATACAACAAGCAATGTGAGCGCGAATGGATAATATCCCTGTGAACTTGTGTGAAAGTCGGATCGCTCGAGTCCGACCTATCAAAAGTGAAGTGGGATCAGTAGGTCGTCCAATCAGAAACGAGCTAATGTGTAGCGGTGTGTAAATGAGGAGGCCAGCGTAAAATTTACCTGCAAAGGCGTGCTTAGTGGTGTGTGTGTGTGTTCATATTTTTTTGTTTCCCCCGTCATGTGGGTTCTGGGATGTCGTAAGAATCGACTCACTTTCTTCGAAGTCGTAGTGCATCTGCGTGAGAGACAAGGAACCAACAGTCTGCATACACATAAATCAGATCTATAAAACAGATTTGCACGCAACACTTAGGTTCTGGAAGTGGACTAGTTTAGAGAAGTGGACGAACAATCAGAACTTCTTTCCTGGAGTTTAGAACCGATAAACGCGACGAAGAAGATGTACTTTATGATCTACGAATTCGTCACTTCTTTTCATTGATCTTTTTATCTTTCGAATTATCTATGTGCTTTTTATTTTCAGGAATGATTCTAAGCATTGTGATTCTCAGTCAGGTAAATCTGTCAAGCATTAATATTTTATTGAAGAAATTTTAGATCCGCAAGCCTGGTCATCTAACACGCCAGCCTGGTCACCTAACACGCCAGCCTGGTCACCTAACACGCCAGCCTGGTCACCTAACAAGACAGCCTGGTCACCTAACGCACCAGCCTGATCACCTAACACGCCTGCCTGGTCACTTAACACGCTAGCCAGGTCTCGTAACAAGCTAGCCTGGTCACCTAACACGCCAGCCAGGTCACCTAACGCGCCAGCTAAGTCACCTAAAACGCTAGCCTGGTCATCTAACACGCCGGCCTGGTCACCTAAAACGCTAGCCTGGTCACCTAACACGCCGGCATGGTAGACTTACGCGCCGGCCTGGTAACCTAACTCGCCAGCATGGTCACCTAACAAGCTAGCCTGGTCACCTAACACGCTAGCCTGGTCACTTAACACGCTAGCCTGGTCACCTAACACGCCAGCCTGGCCACCTAACACGCTAGCCTAGTCACCTAAAACGCCAGCCTGGTCACCTAAAACGCCAGCCTGGCCACCTAACACGCTAGCCAGGTCACCTAACACGCCAGCCTGGTCACCTAACACGCCAGCCTGGCCACCTAACACGCCAGCCTGGTCACTTAACACGCTAGTCAAGTCACCTAACAAGCTAGCCTGGTCACCTAACACGCCAGCCTGGTCACCTAACACGCTAGCCAGGTCACCTAACGCGCCAGCCTAGTCACCTAAAACGCCAGCCTGGTCACCTAAAACGCCAGCCTGGCCACCTAACACGCTAGCCAGGTCACCTAACACGCCAGCCTGGTCACCTAACACGCCAGCCTGGCCACCTAACACGCTAGCCAGGTCACCTAACACGCCAGCCTAGTCACCTAACACGCCAGCCTGGTCACCTAACACGCCAGCCTGGCCACCTAACACGCCAGCCTGGTCACCTAACACGCCAGCCTGGCCACCTAACACGCCAGCCTGGCCACCTAACACGCCAGCCTGGCCACCTAACACGCCAGCCTGGTCATCTAACACGCATGCCAGGCCATCGGCTTCTATAAGAGACTATTGTCTGGCCAACTTTATCATGGGTAAAGATTCTCAGGTGGAAAGAGAAACACTACAGAGACACTCTTTAAAAAGGCCTCAAATAGAATCAAGGGAGATAACAGAGAAATGTAATTTGTAAAAATTAATGCAAGGGACTTAAGAGGAAACTAGCATTCAAAAGAATATAGCGGCAGCGAAAGCAACTCCTACTGATCGTTGCATAACAAAACAATTCGCATACACAAAGTTAGGACAAACATAATGAGAATAAAGCAGGCTAAATTAATCTAATATCTCTTGTGATATCCCTCTCAAAGTTGTAGAGTCATACATCTGTCTGGGCAGTAACGTAAATGATTAGTGATGAGCTTTTAGAGATATTCTTCTTCTTCCTCTTCTTCTTCTTCTCGTTCACCAGTTATACACTCTGGCGGAATTTTATGGTTGATCGTCCACTATTAAACTGCAGTCCTACTCCAGAACCTGAGTGTTGCGTGTGCATCAGTTTTACAGATCTGATTCTCTTGAATACAGACTGTTGGTTACTTGCCTCTCCGGCAGATGCACTCCGACTTCAAAGGAAGCTCCCCAATTAGTCGACTCTTACGACATGCTTTTGGGGGAGGCAGGGGGTCTATTCTTGTCCCCCCCCCCCACAATGGGGCCACCGAAACCCACACGAGGGTTGGAGATATTAAAATCAGAATAGAATCGGCAAAAGTAGCTTTTTGAAGCCCCATCCTTGCTGTAGTCGGGAGCTATAGTATAACTCAATATATGGGTTGAACTCGATTTCTGGGACCTGTTCCCGGGTGATCCTCATTCGTATAATGACACTATATATCACCAGAAGTTTATCTTTCGGTGTGATGTCCTGGTGGGGCATAAGGTCAATCAACCAGTTCATAGCATTTTTAAACTTTCGAAGCTAGAATAAAAATAAATACTTCACGTTTAAATTCTAATTTTAAATCAGTTTTTACTGTATGCCGTGAAAACATATATTACAACTAAAACAGCTGCTAGTAAACTGCAAGCATTTATTAACTGGTAACTACTTAAAATAGTTGGGAATGAAATTATATGATAGAATCACTAATGTTGTGCTTTGGGAGGGAACTACACAAATTTCAGTGAATCAAGAGATGAGTAAAAGATGATGGCATTAATTATCACACACACTGAGAAATCCTGACAACAATATAACTAGAAAGGATTTAAACTGGAACTCACAAGGACATAGAAACACAGGAAAGCCAACAAAATACACGGATAATTGAACCAGAGAGTTGAAGTTTAAAAAAGAAGAAAACGGCTTGGGTTGAGCTACATGCGATAGCGAAAGACAGGACGACTTGGCTTCAAAATGTTGAGGGCCTATACTCCATTAGGGGATAAGGGACAGAGGAAGTAGAAAAGAGGAAGATGTATAATCTGAACTGAGGAAAAGATTTATTTATTTCTGCCGAAATGATTCATTTTATATGTGTATGTGCGCCGGCGCGTGTGTGCGATTTATATATGGTGATTCAACCCCGCAGTAAGGCACCTGACTAGATACAGCGAAATATGACAGGCAAACGGTTGTGCAGCAATTTCTTTGTGTCTGCGTTATTTAGATTTAGAAAAAAATAGCATTGTATTGAAAGTAAACTATCATTTTAACATCAAAGATAAACAGATTTATGAAACACTTACCTTGCCGTCCTAATATGGGATGCATTTTTCGTTTTTTTTTTTTTTTTATATTTTAACCCCACTCCTGCTGTTGTTGGGGCTTTTCTTCGAGATTTCTTGTACTTGCGCCTGGGTTATTCTCATCCGAACTGCGCACTTTGTGTCCCTGGGTGTTTATCGCTTGATGTGTGGTCCTGGTGGGTTGAACTTCATTCATTTACAAAGATATAGCACTTAAAAAGGATTTTAACAGAAAATAAAAGCAGATTTTAGTTTTACATAAAAAATCTGGTAACAATTAAAAGCTGATGCTTTAGTTTAGGTATGTGAGGAGCGTTTAGCCAAATGGTTACTGACGCAGGGCTGTCACGTGGGAGACCGTGGTTTGAATACTCTGTAAGGATGTAGATTTTTTATGTCTTGTGTAAAATTAAAATCCTAAGCTGCAGACTTTGTAGGACAGAGCTTACCGTGCGGCCCTCGGGCAAACAGGCCTGCTTGTCTACAAGGCATCAGTGATAAAAACAAACAGTAATGGCAATACTAATAAATACAACCTACTTGTAGTAAAACTTCAGGAATAAAGAGACAAGTTTACAACACTAAAAGGGGTGGGGGAATAAATGATGATGTCATTAGGTATAAATGCGTGCAATGTACCCACAGAGCACCTGTTTGGCCGTACATCCCGCAAAACTCTAATCGCATACATCTCTCTGTATATGGTATCCATTAGCAAAACAGGTTAACGAATCTCGAAGCTCTCTGACCAGTCCACTCTCTTTTGGGTACGAGAACATGTTATGGGCAGGGAAGACGGTCCCCCGTGATGTCAGCACGCCCCTATCTGTTGCTAACTGGTCTGTTAAAAAAAAATACTTTTCTAGCACCAAATACATGATTCCGTAATGCGATGGGAAGCTATTTTACTGACTTGCCTACATTAACAAAAGGCAGGTTGTATGATGAGCTAAAGGCTGCATTGTTTGGTAATAAATACATGAGAGTTATGTTCATTATCGTTCATTTAAAAACGTGTTGCCGTTTTATTCTCAACATGAAAACAACTTATGACACATATTTCTGTATTTACTACTCATAAAATAGTAGATAAATATGTTAGTGGCAGAATTGGTAGACTCCAGTATCAAACCTATTCCTATAAACACAATGTTGGCGTTCCTGTACTTCCCATTAAACTTAAACTCCGGGGTAACCATGTATGTGATAAAGCCGGCAGAAACAGGGATAAAGCAAACGATGAAAAGCGTGGAAATAACGATGACCATTTTAACCAGTTTTTGATCACGAGTAGAAATGAGCTGACGCTGTCCTGACGCCGTAGCCATCTGACGCCATTTTGTTTGAGTTCTCAGCTTGTCCACTAAAACCATAGTACAGACTGTGATGACCAGAAACGCAGCGAACGGGATAAGTGCGTTGTTTATGGCGAAAGACACCTGTTCTACAATCTGTTGATCTCTTGTATATACAAGACCAATAAGAGTCTTGTTCCTTAGAGGGGAGAACACCATTCCTAGGCCGTTGACACAGTAGACTGGCGCCACGCTTGTCAGGAGAACCAGATACAAGCATACCATAATTGCTGCGACTCGTCTGGGTGTCAAGATTCGTTTTAACTGCAAGCACACGACACAGGATTGTAAGTTAATTTGTATAAACTGTATAATGATACATGTAATCCATTGATATATAATACGGTGAGATATTAAAGTCATTGAACTCTATACATGTTCCCGTTTATATCTAGTTATATACGTTTATATCTCCATAAACTAAGTTTCAGTTTAACAAAAATATCTTATTTTAAAACTATTAGAAATATGTGATACGGTAATCATGACGCTGTTCTTAAATAGGTTTTCTCCCAGAATATAGCTTTCTATTCTGCAATGGAAGAGAGGAGACATGGAGGTAACAGTATAGAGCAATGCCAGTTAAGGACAGGGATGAAGTTTCCTACCTCTAGCACGAAGCCAGGGCACTAAAGTAGAGACCATGTGTTGCCCTTGCAGGAGGATCTCTCTGAGCAAACTTTTCTTTAAGTCTCTAAGTGCCAGAAACACCCATACTCCTGGAACAGGAGATGCTGCAGAAACTGCCAGATCAGACAAGCATAGATCTGTCTGCATACACCCTGGAACTTCCTTACTTCCAAACGAGGCTAGTGGTCTGATCTGGCCTGCAAAACATTATACCAGGATGCATTAAATATGATCATTCTAGCATCCTCCGTAGTGCTTACCTTCGCCTTTAGGGGGGGGGGGGGGGGTGATTTTAAATGAAGATTTTATTGTTTAAAAAAAAGGTAGCAGTCGAACACTTTGCAGCGTTTGTAACAAACATTTAATTTGTGTTTATGATGTTTTTATTACGCAGCCTATTAGATAACATTAGGTTGATTACTAAACTAAACATTTGAACTGGAAGAGAAGAATGTTAGACGGGCCTGAGTGGCCAATTCTCAACACCTTTGAAAATAATTTTTTTTTTTTTCGTTGGTTTTTTCGACGTAACTGACAAAATTGGAACGTATGACAAGTTAAACGCCTAACATTGGACGTGCGGCTCGACCAAGTCCTGACTCTGTGGTGAATAACTAACAATGATTATGTTGGAGAATCTAAGCTAAGTCACAATATTAGAAATGTCCGCAATAAAAAAAGAAAACTGTATTCTCCAATTCTTTTAATCATGAAAGAGACACTGGAAAGCCTAATGACAAACATAAATAAACGTCGGTAAAAGATACAGACTAATAAACAAGTTCAATTATCACGACACGGTATAAATGAAACACGTCATAGAGTAGATTCAAACTGCTAAGGATCCAGATCTATGGAATGATATAAGGAAATATGAAAATTGCCAGGGCATGTGATATTGGCAATGATGAGGTTGGCGGTGATAATTATATTAATGGTGAGGATAATCCACATTATTAGTAAAGTCGGTAAGAGAACAGAAAAAAAACCTTTTTACCCTAGTGTCGCATCGGGCAAATTGACTGACTGGCTGACTTTCTATCCTACCTGGACATCACACAAGCGATAAACACCCGATGACACAATGTGCCACCATGTGGATGAGGATCACCGTGGAGAGGTCCCAGAAACCGCGTTCAGCCATTAGGCCATATTTATGGCCGGGCTATATTGCGGCCCCTGGCAAAAGCCAGAGCAGGGTTTCAAATAACGAAAAAATTTCGTCCTAAAAAGGACAAGAAGGGTAACATTGGGGCAACCTGTGCAAGACCTGTATTTGTATACACTAATCGACCTCTATTGGATATGTGATCAGCATCGCGCCGGCGTCATTTACTCCTCAGAACCCTAGATAGTACACATTTACACTGAGTCGACCTAGGAGCTAAGGTCAGTTTAGGAAACAAATTTCCCCTTTAATTTAAACTCTAGATCTTCGCGAATCAATAGACCAGCAGAGAAATAGATGAAACTTAAATGTAAAGACATTATTTGATACAAAACATGCAGGACAGAAAGATCATATCGCAGACAACGCACCTTTAGTGGAGCTGTGATACACAAACACCTCTCTAGCGTGATGAATGCTGTTATACAGCTCGTCACACGGTTAAAGTTCGTGTGTAAAAATCCACTTGTAATAAACTGAACTTCCATTGGCTCGAAGGGAAGATCTGCCTCATTGAAGGCTGGGTTCATGCAGACGTTTGTCCATAAGAGACTGGCAACACAGAACAGGTCAGAGATCGCAAGCCCTAAATAAACGAAAGACAACGTATAATTCATTATAAGGATCTTTTAATTCAATCGGATAACAATGTTAATGGCATCTGTTAGTTACAAAAAGTATGAAATAATAATATATTTGGCATATATATGTTGTAGGCATAATACAATATTTTTCCTGTGTTTGTTTCTCGCCTAATGGGTACAAGAAGGATAATTTCCCTCGAACTGAGGCGTTTGTAGAACTGATCAGCACGTTGTTATACTGTAGTCACTACCATGTTTGCTGCCATTATTTGTTTCATGAAGTTCCTTGTATTCATGTCGTGATGGTCAACCATGGAGCCCTAATTAATTTTAATAAAACACTGTTTCCATAGAAACTTATTGATGCGTTGGAAAGATGCATGTCTGCTGTATATTTCTTTCCATTTCGGAATTTCACAAACATGCACGTGCTGTTGCTTTGGTTTACATTCATCCATTTTCACAGATTTCTTAATGAGGCCGTGGATTTTACAGAAGAATCCTGAGAATTCCATGGACAGCCCAAAAGATCAACCCAGATGTTTTGAAAAAGGCGAGAGCTCGAAGACAACATCACAAACATTAGAAAGAGACAATCATCATTTGTTGGTCATGTTTTGAGAAGAGGGATAATGGAACATGTTGTGACCAGTGGAAAGATTTGTGGAAAGAAAGACAGAGGAAGACAGAGCGACAACCTTTTGTCATGGTATGGAAGGGTGTCAACACACTAACTGATGCACGAATTCGCGGATAGCAGATTGTGGAGATGCATGATCCCCATGCCAGTTGACAATGCACTTGATAATGATGTGTGACGGTTACTAGGCAATTTACCTTCAATATCAGTATAGACACAGAAGAGTCGAAGCTTCACACTTTTGTCGAAAGCAGCTCAAAACGGTATCCTGTCAAATCGTCTGCAGCCAAATCTTATCAGGTATTTGGAAGTGCTGAGCCGCTTTCATAAACCCCTAGCCACAGATCTCGACCTATAAGCACTTAAGTATATTTACTAGAAAAAAGAGTCACCCTTATTTTCGACATAGACTACATTATTGTGTTTATTTATTTATTGTTCTGTCTCAAGTTTGCTTGTTTTATTGGAACATTTTGCAATTATCTTATTGTCTAAACAAATGGTACATCTTAGTTATAATGTAAGTTGTGTATCCTTTACAGGACGTTGCAGAACTGAACACAGCATTTTTTTTCTTTCTGTTGTGGTTTTTCTAGGCAATTGTTAGGCTCAGTAGTTTGTCTTTGCCTACTGCACGGTCGGGTCTCAGTACCACTGTCGAAACCAACGCAAGACAAATCGTCCGCGGCTGGGATTGTACCTGCCAACCCGGCATTACGAAGCGCGTTAGCGACGACTAAGCCACAGATGCCGACAGTTATAATGTAGCTGATTTTGATTTATAACTACAAAGTTAATAACTTTACGTGTAATATGTGTGGCACATTACCTGTATTATATGTGATACTTTACGTGTAATTATATGTGGTACTTTACATGTATTAAATGTGATACTTTACGTGTATTATATGTGGTACTTTACATGTATTATATGTGACACTTTACGTGCATTATATGCGGCACTTACGTGTATTATACGTGGCCTTTTACATGTATTATCTGTGGCACTTTACGTTTATTATATGTGGCACTTTACGTGTATTATATGTGAGACATTACGTGTATTATATGTGGCACTTTACATGTATTATATGTGACACAGACAAGCGACAGTATTGCTCAAGAACGTCATCTTTACAATTATCAACGCCATAGATTTTACATGTGGGCTCAGGGCTCTTATTTCGAAAGAAAAAAAAAGAATAAGCCCAATGTCCCCCTAACAAGCATGTCGTAAAAGGCGACTACCTAAGGGTGTTTCTTTGACGTCGCAGAGTATCCGTCTGATAGGCTAGAAATCAGCAGTTTTGATACTGTTTTATAATATGGATTAGCAAACAAAACTCGAATTCTATAAATTAGATCAAAGCCCAGAGGTAAATGAATAACCAACGATAAGAAGAAGAAGAAGAAGAAGAAGAAGAAAAGAAGAAGAAGAAGAAGAAGAAGAAGAAGAAGAAGAAGAAGAAGAAGAAGAAGAAGAAGAAGAAGAAGAAGAAGAAGAAGAAGAAGAAGAAGAAGAAGAAGAAGAAGAAGAAGAAGAAGAAGAAGAAGAAGAAGAAGAAGAAGAAGAAGAAGAAGAAGAAGAAGAAAAAGAAAAAGAAAAGAAAGAAGAAGAAGAAGAAGAAGAAGAAGAAGAAGAAGAAGAAGAAGAAGAAGAAGAAGAAGAAGAAGAAGAAGAAGAAGAAGAAGAAGAAGAAGAAGAAGAAGAAGAAGAAGAAGTCCTAGACTGCTATAAAACCACCGATATTACAGCTGATTAAATCGATTGCTCAGTAATACATGTTACGCAGCGTTTCGCAAAATTCCATTCGTTTTTGTCTCAGGATATGCTGGTGTGGAAGGCTATGAGAGAGCAGACGCCCTGGCTTGCAGTGCGATTATCAGGAATATGCCATCTATAGACAGGAGAGACATCACAATGCCATACGAGAGGCTAAACGCTGTGAGGCTTTCAGTTTTGTTGGAAATGATTTTTCACTGAACAGACTGTTTATCCTGGGTGTACCATCTGGAGCAGCGAGACAGGAAAATCACGCGGGAACCACCCGTCGATGAGTTATTTAGTTAGTAGACAGATTATCATCAATGCACGTCCAACCACTCAGTCCATAAGCTGTATGTCAGCTTGATCCATGGCTTGTCGGCTTTCACAGTAGCCTTACCTGCATGTCAATCGGCGTGCTCATTTTCTTGTGCTCCCACATATCCAGGCAAGAAAATGAAACTAATCCTTGTCAGCCGTGAACGCCGTAGAGCCACCAGCCACCGCCTTCGGACCCAGCCCTTCTCTATCTTCCTGAGCATACTCATGGAGTCACTTAGAAAGCATGCCCCAGTGAATGTCTGTATCTCTAGTCACGTTACTCCAGTCAGACTACTTGTAGTCACAGCAAAAGTAATCTGCAAGAACACAATGGGAGTTGTTAGCCTATAAACACTTGGAGACATACTCAGAAGGAGATCAGACCACTTATGATCATGTCTCATGCGCGATGAAAATTATCTCTAAATGAACAATAAACTTGTTACAGGAAACCCTGGCACTGTTGATATTGTGCCATTCATTGACATTGCCTGCTCAGCTATCTATGTACTGTTAACGTTGTGGGTGTTTACTTTTAACAACTTTGCCAGAAATCATAAACAACCGTTAAAAACACAACATAAATCTAGCTGCCTTCTCACCTAACAGGCTGACATTCACAGGATCCTGGAATCCCAGTTTAATAAAACAGACGATGTTGAAGATGTTAGTCACAGTGCCAAACAGATCGATGATCTCGCAGATGATAGTGTAGCCAACCCACAAGAAAATCACCATAGACTCATCACTAATATCCGGGCTAGATATCTGAATCATCTCAGTGATGGCACTAACAGATGGTGGACTGCCGATAGCCATACTGGACGTCAGTTTTGTAGGTATTAAATGGGCACGTCTGCAGATAGAGAAGTTGACAATTTAAATGTTTCCTGAGAGAACTAAAACAGTTTCAGATTATAATAATTCTTAACGGCTTGTTATATACGTTACAGAATAATAATAAGAGACACTACTGTAAATTGCGGTGTTTAAGTTTAAGTTTTCAGATTTTATTTTAAAAATTCAACAGACTCTGGGTCGATTTATACGAGGGTATAAAACGCAACAATTCATGACCTCGCTTAAAACAAAGATACAAAGTTATGGTTCGATATGGAGTAAGCGAACACCTAACTGAAGTATAGGATATTGTATATTGGTTTTGTAGAAGAGTATGTAGAGAAAAATCGGGAAACATCTCAACTTTTCACAGTAACATCTAGAGTAAGACAGGGATGAGTCTTATCACCACTGCTGTTTATCACATACGTTTATGCAATGTTGTTAAGCTCAGGAACCAAAAAAGAATTTAGTAAGATCAAAGAATTATTCATTGCCTAGGAACAGGCCTTGATAGAGAGAGATCCAATCATGAAATTGTAACCATTACTAACATCTATAAATGAAGAATGTAAACACAAATAAGAATCAATACTGACAAGACAGAATCAATGGCAACAGGAAGAAAGAAGCAGAACTTAAATATGACAGTGCGAAGGCATTAAACAGACATCTCAGTTTAAATATATCCAGGGGAAAAAAACATTTACCGTACATTGAAAATTAAATGAAGAAATTACCATGCAGTAAAAAAACCCAATACTGGATCAGCTTGCCCCTCTCCTACAACACAAGACAATAGCAGTCAACACACAGAAACATCTCAAACAAAACAAGAAAATTTCAGTCAACACACAGAAACATTTCATACAACACGAGACAATAACAGTCAGCACAAAGAAACATCCCATACAACATAAGACTATCCCATTTAGCACAAAGAAACATCTCATACAACACAAGACCATCCCATTAGCACAAAGGAACATCTCATACAACACAAGACAATCCCATTAGCACAAAGAAACATTTCATACAACACAAGACAATCCCATTTAGCACAAAGAAACATCTCATACAACACAAGACAATCCCAGTCAGCACAAAGAAAAATCTCATACAACACAAGACAATCCCAGTCAGCACAAATAAACATCTCATACAACACAAGACAATCCCATTTAGCACAAAGAAAAATCTCATACAACACAAGATAATCCCAGTCAGCACAAATAAACATCTCATACAACACAAGATAATCCCAGTCAGCACAAATAAACATCTCATACAACACAAGACAATCCTAGTCAGCAGAAACAAAACACATTCATTCCAACTCTGTGATACCTGTACGAGACACATTCACTCACAACAACAACAACAATAAAAAACCCACAAAAGACAACTAGTCACCACAGAAATAAAGTTTCAGAGAAGGGCTACGAGTGTGATCAGAAGAAATAAAGTTAGGAATCAGGTTATAAGAGGAAAGAAAGATCAGCGCATAACCAATTCTAAATTACACACAAAGACAACAGAGTGATTTGCCTCACTCATAGAGAATGCGAGTCACCCTGGCGTAGAGGCTAGACGCTCGCCTGCGGGTCGGAAGGTCGTGGGTTTGGTCTCAGGCGGAGCCCGACTTTTGTCAAAACATGACCTTGGCTCCTAGGTCGACCCAGCCTTGAGTGGGTACCGGGTGCCGTCCCGGGAAGTTTAGACGGCCGGTGTGATGCTAACCATATCACCCATCTTGTGCATTTTTGTCTATAAAAATATAGGTCTAGCCCTATATGCCCTATACGCCTAAAGGCGTGGAAAAGAGTCCTACTTTTTATAGAAAATGCCTTATGACTCTGTACCGTACAAGGCATTCATCAAAAGAAAAGAAGGAGGTAGGGCACAAGGTAGACCAAGAACAAGATGGAAAGATGACATAAACAAAACTAGACATTAGCACGATGTGTGAATGGTCGCGGCGGCTAGGAAAACGACAGGCAGAAACCTGTATCTCCCACGACACCCAAAGCAGTCAAAGAAAAAAGAAAATTCACAGAAAAAAGTTTTCATTTATTTGTTTCTGTTTGGTTTCTTAGATCCACTTTGCTCTTTACACACACACACACACACACACACACACACACACACACATACACACACACATCAGAATACAGTAAAGGCATGCACTCTACTCAGTCCTACACACACAGTTATGCTTACGACCTCAAATATATATATATATATATATATATATATATATATATATATATATATATATATATATATATATATATAAACTCCTGATTTCTGACCTTAGCAGTCTAGAAACGACATGAAATGTTAATATTGTGATAATTGTTGTCTCTAAATGAATTTTAGCTTTTCTTCCTAACATCTGTTTGATGTGTAGGAGCAAACTGTATAAAATACAGCAGTTTTGCGGTCCTGCTAAAACTGTAATTTCTGTTCTGGAATTCTCAAAACGTGTCTTCTTTGTAACTACAGCTTTGCTGGAGAGGATATAATTAGTGCCTGAATTTGTAAAATTAACGCCCTAAAATGTTAGTCTGCTATAAAAGTTCTATTTAGTTAATTATGTCTCATCCCTAGCACTTTTGTTTACAATAACATGGTTTCAACACCTTGACTGCATCATTTATCCTGGCTGGGTCGAAATGGGATGATATTGTAAGAAGGTTTATTGCAATGACAAACGTATTATTATTAAGCGCAGCTTGAATCAATGACTCGTGTCACTGACTGTGGTTATCTTGTGCCAGCCTCCTAGTTATTATTAGTATGTTAACACACTGAGACCTCTTTGTAATGTTAAACATTTCTCATGCCTTTGTTTATGTCGTCATTGACCACTATAATTTCGTCATTATTTGCTGTTTAAATAGTACTCTTAGGGGACGGAACCATGTCTTGATTTCTCTGTTAAGGTAATCTGTGCTAAACCTGCCTCAAATTACGGCTCTGATGCTGACCACATCACTCACCGATGTCTAATTGATCTATAAAATATAGGTTTAGCCTTGTATGCCCAAATATTACTGAAGACGTGGGGAAAAAAGGACCTTTACTTCTTTATAGTGTTCATTGAAACACTCACTTTGTGAATGTAATGATATGTGCGTTGCCTCACTAGCCAGTACTAAACTATAATTTGACTAAAACCCTGATCTGCTCAGGCAATGATAAGCAAAAATATAACTTTTCTTTCTTCTTCTTCCTTACTTCCTCTGTTACCACTACAGGTGTCGAGGGAGACATACGGTCCTGCTTTGTGCTCTTCTGGCTGATTCGACCAGAGACACACCGTTGTGAATTAGAGTTTCTATGATGTTATCTATCCATTGGTTCTTGGTCCACCTCTTTTTTGCTATATGCCTTGTATAGTATATCATCAGGAGGCGTGCTCTTCAAGTGGACAAACCATTTGATTTGCTGTCTTTGTATGTACTTTAAAACTGCTTCTGTGCCAATTTTATCTCGAATGACCTCATTCCTCATTTGATCTCTTCTGGACTTAAACATAACTTTATAGCATACACATATTGAACAGGCATCGTTTGAAAGAAAATTATTCACCATGGCAATGAGGTGTCTGAGAATAACCATTCTCAGACACCTCATTGCCATGGTGAATAATTTTCTTTTAAACGATGCCTGTTCAATATGTGTATGCTATAAAGCTATGTTTAAATCCTGCTTTTTTTGTCCTACTGACATTGCTTCTGTCTTTTCGATGTTCTCATATTATTTGATTTACATTCTTCATCGATGGATGTGAGATGCTGTTGCAAATTCATGGCTGTATCTGCAATCAAGGCCTAATCATCAGCAAAAAGTAATTCATTGATGTTACCATTATTTTCGTTCCTGGACCTGACATCCTTGCTTATCTGTCAATGTAGGCGAGACACAGGAGTGGAGACAAGAAAGACACCTGTCTTACTCCAGATGTTACTTTGAATGGTTTAGAGTTCCCTGCTTTATTCTAACTACGCTTCTACAATCGCTATGTAAGCTTTTGCAAACTGTTAACGTACTCCATGGAGAGCCATTACTTTCTATAGTTTTTTTCTATCGACCCTGTCTAAAGCTTTCTCCCGGTCTACAAATGCTACAAATAAGTTCTCATCATATTCGATGTTCTTTTCTGTTGACTGTTTAAGTGTGAAGATTGCGTTTGTGCAGCTTCTATTTCTTCTTAAACCCATCTGTTCTTCTGTCAACTGTGGTTCTATCACTGGTCGCAGCCTCGTTTCTATTATCTTAGCATACATTTTCACAACATGACTTAAAAGAGAGATGCCCTGATTTTGATTGCATTCTCATATGCTTTCCTTGTTCTTCCACAATGGTACAATTAGTGCATGTTGCCAGTCAATGGGAGCAGTTAGTGTACCCATGCCGCATTAAATATTCTGTAGAGCCATCTAATGTTGCTTTCACCTGCTGCTTGCATTATTTCTGTTGGTCATCGATCAGCACCAGGTACTTTTTTTCAGTGTTTTTCCTTGCAGTTTGTGTGTGTGTGTGTGTGTGTGTGTGTGTGCGCGCGCGCGTATCGTGGCTCTGTGGTGTAGAGCTTAGTGAATGAATTTAGCCGTTCTCTTCATTTTCGGACAACGGAATAAGAATCGCACCGTGGAAAAGATTATTGCCTCACCCTACCCAATACTTTCAGAGACAGCAGCTCGAGCACTGTAGCCAACCTTCATTGGGGAGTTAGCATATAATGTGTATGTGCTTGTCGTATATTTAATATTCTTTCAAGAGAGAGAGAGAGAGAGAGAGAGAGAGAGAGAGAGAGAGAGAGAGAGAGAGAGAGAGAGAGAGAGAGAGAGAGAGAGAGAGGGGGGTGGGAGGGTGGGAGGGAGAGAAGGAGAAGGAAAAAAACAGGGGGGGGGGGTTTATACTTGACCATCGCTGAAGTGAATAATATTCTGCTCATGAATGCAACACATATGTTAACCAAAATCTTCGTTATCCCGACAAATGCACAGTGAAGTCCGTAAGATGAGACCTTCAAGATTTCTATAAAACATGGGCCACAGAAAGACTCTTTGGCGGGCATTGGGTGCTGGTCCAGTATTTCTATCTTCTTAGAAATTCTCCTGCAAACCGTTTTAGGTTGCGTCCACCCGGAGCTCAAGTTAATTAAACAAAACTATCCACACTTCTTGTACAATACTGTGTTGTTGTTTTTTTTTTTTTTAATCAAACCGAAACTCTGACAGGATCAAGAAATTGGACATCCACGGGCCAAATAATTTTCCCTCAGTGTCTCAAATAAAAGTGTTACTTCCATATCGCTCTGAGGATTCCATAACCCAGCCCCGGTATTCATTCGCTGTTCTGTGGTTTCAGAAGGCGATTTTACGTTCAGGAGTTTGTCATTGCTTTCTGAACGGCACCGGGCTTATACAATTGTTTAAAATCAACCAAAGTGGTCTGCTAACAAAACTTTTACAGTTAATTTTAAAAACGGTAATGCGGAATTGTGAAACTCCGTTCCCTTACGCCACAGATGCTGATGTGCCTAATTCAAAGTATATGAATAGGCATCAGCTGACATCTTGAAGTGGAGCATGTCACTGATGGCGTAGGGCTGACAACAAGAGTTACCGGTCATGACGTTTATTAGTGCATCTATTAGTTGCGATCCTCAACATTTCATGTGGCCTGAAATCTCTCCAAAATTATTCGCAGAGTAGAGTGTGACACAACAAGCCGTTAAGTAACTTCACTAATAGAGAAACCACTGTGAACGCAGCAGCATGGCTTTCAGTCTTTTGGTGGTTTTTGTAAGTGATAAAACAACCCGTGGGTGTCTGCTGATGGTTAAACAAATTAAGAGTGGAGTCTGTTCACAAACAGTCGCCACTGCACGTTAAATGTATTATGAGGTTGGGTATATGCTGATATCTAGTTCTTGAAGTATGTAGTGTTTCATCAATAAAATTGTTTCCACAAGTGCTATCGTAAAAAAAAAAATAGATTTCCTCCGTCCGAACAAAAAGGAAATGCCAATAAAAGAAAAGTAGTGACCCAGTAAAATTTACGTCATGACCTGGATTTGTGACTTGTATAGTACAATTTTTTTTTTCTCAAATGCCCAGCAGAGACTGGTCACCCCTCGACAGAAGCCCCTGTGTGTTCATCCTATGCGGGTTAGGCGTGTGCTAGTAGTTTTCTCATTTTGAAATTCTACTCACGAGTTAACGAATTCTACTTGACGATGTACTGCTATAGTACACTTGATCAGGTATGAGTTTCTCCGATACATTGTAAAAGACAATTTCCGGGGAGGATAAAAAAGGCGCTATGAGGTCACTCTCAAGACTGCTCTCAATTCTTTTGGCATCAACACAGCGACGTGGGAGGCTGCTCAGCAAGACCGTTCTGGACGGCGTCCGTCCTTCAGGCATGGTGCATCGGCCTGCCAGGCAGCGGAGGTTGCACAGGCGGAGCAACGGAGGCAGACTAAAAAGAATCGTACTGCTAATCTCACACTTACTGCGGCTCCATCTGTTGTCCGCACTGCTCAAGAACTATCCAGGCTCATTTTGGACTAATGAACCACCTACGCACTCATTGATCATTACTGCTTTGGATGAAAGTGGTCTTCATCATTCGTGATGGACGAACAACAACATGGACAAAAATAAGTGATTCTGTACTAACATTCAGATATCTGTATGGCGTAATAGAATTTCTTGGAGACAGCGTTCTTAACAAAACAAAAAAAGCAGCAAAACACCCTTAGAGAGGAGGTCATACCTTTTGGTGCATAACCGAAATAAACTGATGAAGACCTATGTCTAGAGAGACATGACAACAAGGACCAGACAACAAACACTCGGCGACACAAAGTGCTACCATGTGGATGAGAATAGCCTAGGCGAAAGTTCCATAAACCCTCTTCAGCCGTTAGTTGTATTGGAACCCCCAACTACAGTAATAACTTAAAATTCCAGCCCATATGAGATCGAAAAAGTATAATAAAGAGAGACAGTTTAACAGTGTGGCCTAAGTCACGTATATGGCAGAGTTTTTCCGGAGATGCTTGTTAATATCTGTCTATACCTTTTATTATTGTTACTCAAAGAGAAGCTATCATTAACATCCTATCGTCCATTGAATAACCAATTGGTGTTTAGGTTTGATGTCCGCTGTAAAATCTACATAGTAAAAACATATGGATTTACCGTCGCATAATCGGCTTTAGATCATTGTACTATGAACTTAAAGTGACCAGGTCCCTTCTGTACCAGTGCAGTGCAATCAAGATTGCTCATACAACTACCTCCCCACACCCCCCCCCCCCCCTTACTTTCTGACCTTCTGTGTATAATATATGCCATGATGCCAAACTGCTCAACATCTCGATTGGTTATTTATGAGGACAATTTAATTCACTTATCGGTTTTGCTGCACCTTCGTGACTCATGATTTCGGCAAGAAGAAAAGAATTATGAATTATCCATTATATTATACTGATGTTCATATAGCATACAATGGACGGTGTATTACTTGAACTATTTAGTTACCTATTTAACTAATTAACGCGCAAAAGTCTAATGTTGTTTTCGTATACCCGACAGTGGCGAGAAGTGAAGCAGAAGAGTGCTGGAGAGAGTAAAATATGACGGGATGGTATAGCAAGATGCTTTGTGCTTAGCTTAGTTAAGTATGTTGACATATCCATGTCAGAACCAAACTGTGTAAGAACTTATATTTGCTTAGCTTGCAACGACAACTTGTTCGGAAGGAAGAGTAAAAGCTAAATTCAGATTACGGTTAAACTGAATTTAAATAGTTGTGCTACTAAAAAAAGTCACAAAAATATGTAATGAACAACAAAAATGAATACAATTGGGCTTCATAATATATTGATGTAACTCTGTCTTAAGTACAGATTTGACGAGTTACAGCCAAATAGGTTGTGCATTGTGTTGCCTGTGTTCGTATTGTTTAAATTCACAAGGGACAACATGTGTATCAATAGGATTAGTTACCATTTGTAAACAACAGTGTAAACTTATAAAATGTATCAATCACCTGGTGTGATTTAGGGAACTAACAAAGCTTTCACCATGCGGTTTTGAAGCAGTGTAAGATCGTAACTGCAAACGGTCAATAGTCTGGAAATGGCAATATGGTAATGCTTATCTCGTTTGAAATAGCCATCAGCATTCACTGTTAGTTAATTAATTAGTTAGTTAATCGACAGATTATTCTTATTGCACATCGAACAAGTCCATGAGTGCTTAGATCAGATCATCAGTATACCCCCCACCCCTCCCCAGCGTGAGCCTACTGATAACACCAGTTCTGTGCTGGTTTACTATTCTTCTGTCACTGTCAGTATAGTGTTAATGTTATGTTATCTTTTGACCTAAAAGGCTGTCAATGTCCTTGTATTAAGTACTGTATGAATCCCTGCTCCTTATTTTCAGGGTAAGGACGAGCAGAACAGACCCATAGCCCATCAAACATGTGGTAAAAGGCAAAAATTTAAGTATTTGCTAAATATGATGTGGTGTTGCCGAAATACGCAGATATCGCTGCCATGCTGTAGATCACAATGTGCTAACCGCCCTCTAAAGGGCGCAAGCAAAAGAAAAAGCTGAATAACACGTGGCGTAAATTTCTAAACAAATTCTTCAAATATGAATTCTTCAAATTAGCTTATGCAAATTTATAAAGCGATGCTAGAATGCACTTATAAATTATTTTTTTTAACATATGACTGAGACTTCCGGACCTGTGGAAGAAAATAAGAATGTTCTTTACGCTAGAGAGTAGTATACCTTAGTGAGATACGTATTGTTACGTGAGGGTGATTTCTTTAACGTTTGCGCTTTTGATGAAGGTTACATACGTGTACAGCAAACGGTGATGGGGATTCTATTTATATATGAGTTGATCAACGTATAGTTTAAGATTTCTCCACATGAGTATGGATACGTGAAGTACATTTCTCCACATGTGTATGGATACGTGAAGTAGATTTTTCCATGTGTGTATTGATAAGTGAAGGAGATTTCTCCACATGTGTATGGGTAAGTGAAGGAGATTTCTCCATATGTGTATGGATAAGTGAAGGAGATTTCTCCATATGTGTATGGATAAGTGAAGGAGATGTCTCCACATGTGTATGGATAAGTGAAGGAGATTTCTCCACATGTGTGAGAAGTGAAGGAGATTTCTCCACATGTGTATTGATAAGTAAAGGGGATTTCCCCCACATGTGTATTGACAAGTGAAGGGGGTTTCTCCATGTGTGTATTGATAAGTAAAGTAGATTTCTCCACATGTGTGTTGATAAGTGAAGATTTCTCCACATATGTTTTGACAAGTGAGGGAGATTTATCCACATGTGTATTGATAGTTAAAGGGGATTTCTCCACATGTGTAATGATAGTTAAAGGGGATTTTTCCACATGTGTATTGATAGTTAAAAGGGATTTCTCCATGTGCGTATTAATGTGATGAGGATATCTCCACTTGTGTATTGAGTAAGAAGAGTAACATCTCCATAGGTGTCAGTAGATGAAGGTGACATATTTATTTATTATTGACATATTAAAGTTGTGTATCTGTGTATACATCAATAGACACAAGAGGCTGTACCACGTATATACCAGCAGAAGAGGCTGTGAGATTTGCTTTTATGTGTCAAGGTACATGAGCTGATTTTTCTCACGTGCCCTACACAAAATGGTGGGGGGGGGGGGGTGACGTCATACAGGTATATGAGCAAGCTAAACGTCCAAAATCTAGAATCTAAATCAGTGATCTCCAACCCTTTTCAGGTCGCGCCGCCCTTTACTATTTGGCAAGACCCACTCCCCAACATCCTTAGGTGTATTGCAAGACACCCACGTCCTCCTTGAGTATATGGCAAGACCCACTCCCCAACATCCTTAGGTGTATTGCAAGACCCCTACGTCCTCCTTGAGTATATGGCAAGACCCACTCCCCAACATCCTTAGGTGTATTGCAAGACCCCTACGTCCTCCTTGAGTATATGGCAAGACCCACTCCCCAACATCCTTAGGTGTATTGCAAGACCCCTACATCCTCCTTGATTATATGGCAAGACCCACTCCCCAACATCCTTAGGTGTATTGCAAGACCCCTACGTCCTCCTTGAGTATATGGCAAGACCCACTCCCCAACATCCTTAGGTGTATTGCAAGACCCCTACGTCCTCCTTGAGTATATGGCAAGACCCACTCCCCAACATCCTTAGGTGTATTGCAAGACACCCACGTCCTCCTTGAGTATATGGCAAAACCCAGACACACCCTCCCCACTGGGTTTATGGCACTACCCCCAAATCCACCCCCCCCCCCATGAGCTTTGCTCCTTTTTTGATCCAGCCTTTAATGGGTACCGGGAAGTAAAGGCGACAACATGATACTGACAACATTACCCGCCAATTGGTGATATAATCATAGAACGACTGATCTATAAAATATAAATGTTGCCCTATGTGCCCCATAAGCCTAAAGGATCTTTTACATTTTTAGTGCTAGAAGAAACAGACCACCCAAGTATAATTACACTAAATTTTCGCATCTATAGACTGCTATGCCACTCTAAGCACACACAAAAGTTATTGTATGCCCTT
Organism: Candidula unifasciata; assembly: GCA_905116865.2. NCBI lineage: Eukaryota > Metazoa > Mollusca > Gastropoda > Stylommatophora > Geomitridae > Candidula > Candidula unifasciata. The sequence continues at coordinate 62,757 of CAJHNH020000962.1, read as the reverse complement.
AACAGGGCGACACGAACTAACCTCTAACATTTACTGACTTTTCATGGGTTTTACTAGACAGTTTTACACCCAGTATTTTGCCATTACCTTGTGAACAGATAATACCCTATCGAAGTCGACAGTCAGTGGCTGCAGTTAAATCGCTCGCGACTTTTTGGATACTCATGTTCGAATTATAAAACTGTGTTTACAATGCTTAGGCTCTAGCTTAGATGTAAATGTCTCAAACAATATATAATAACGCCATGTATGTTTCAATAACTACGTTACGCTTATAACACCGTTTTGATAGGACAAGTCGCAAAGAACCACGGAGATTGGTAGCTACATAAGTGATATAAAGTGATAAAATGTTCCCCAGCTATAAAATAATGGAAAGACAAAGTAATGGGTATACTGTCTGGGATATGCAGGAGTGGGAGGGAATGAAAGGGCAGGTGTTTGGCTACAAAAGCCATAGCTACAGAAACTCTCGTAGTGGACAAACGCGACGTGGTGAACACCAGCTATCAACAAATGTTGAAAGAAGAAACTAAGTTAGATGAAATAACGTGTAAGAATGTGTGAACGAACAATTATGAGTGGATCGGGCAAGGAGGTGCCTATCAGAGGAAGATAACAACGTTTCAATAGTCAGTCTGCTACGGCAGCAGTTAGTATCTATAATTTAAGACACTGATTTTGGGAGACGGAGCATCTATGGATATACCTGGTGTGCTATGAGTCAATTTTAAATCAGTAAATCAGAACTAATGGTAATATCAAAGAAATGTAATGTGCATAAGAGTAGTGTAAAAACCAAAGTGGTGATTTTAGGAAAAGTACAGAAATATATGTATTTAGGCACATGGATAACATCCGACAGAAGATTATCACAGACATACAGAACTTAAAAGGATAGGCTAAAACTTTATTTCATGAAAAGAAAAACTTTTCACTAAATCCATAAGACATGAGGCTAGGACACACACACACACACACACACACACACACACACACACCCCACAATTACTGCATGTTATATAGAGCCACTTTTAACATATGGCTGTAAATCCTGGACTAAACAAGCCAAACAAATTTTTCGAAGCCTCAGAAATATGGTTTTGCATAAGAATTCTTAGAATTCCCTGAACAGAAAAACGGACAATCTAGATGTTCTGAAAGAGCAAACAGTTCGAAGGCATCACATCACAAACATCAGAAAGAGACATTCGTCATTTTTTGTTCATGTTTTGAGAATAAGGAGATTGTAGAATGTTGTGCCCATGGGAAAGAGCGGTGGGAAAAGCGGTGGAAAAAGTGGTGGAAAGAGCGGTGAAAAGAGCGGTGGAAAAAGCGATGGAAAGAGCGGTGGAAAGAGCGGTGGAAAAAGCGGTGGAAAGAGCGGTGAAAAAAGCGGTGGAAAGAGCGGTGGAAAGAGCGGTGGAAAAAGCGGTGGAAAGAGCGGTGGAAAGAGCGGTGGATAAAGCAGTGGTAAGAGCGGTGGAAAAAGCGGTGGAAAGAGCGGTGGAAAGAGCGACAGCGGAAGATTCTTGAAAGCTTTTTGTCAAGACAGAGCTGGGTGTCGGCACACAAATTGCTACATGATGTTGACGATTGCAGCTTGTGGATAGGCATGATCGCCTCACCATTCGACAAGGTACGTGATAATGATGTCCCAGTACAAGTATAACGTTAGATACAAGTACTCTTGACAACTATGTATAGTAGCATGTATGTAACAGCAAAGATGATAGTGCATGTTGTTTATTGTTTTAAACTGTCAGTCAACACAAGCATTATCAAATATCAGAACTACGTGTTTACGATATCGCGAATAACTTTTTTTGGGGGGAGGGGGGGAGTGTACAGGGTGTCTGGGATCTGCCCTGTTGGTCTGCCGTCCACATTTAAATTCTGTAATCTCATTATAGTATAGTTAGTATAGTTGTTAAGGTAGCATCCAGGAGTGGACAAAAAGGTATTTATAAACAAATTATTTTCAATTATGTTTTTCAATCATCGCTGGCCCGCCTTAATTACAAAATGGTTCCAAAAATGTGCACCAAGTCACGTGGTCGCTGCCCCATTCAGGCACTACATTAATGTTGAAGACGGCACGCTGGACGCAACAATGATCGGGCATATAGACTATGTCAGTTTTAGAAACTAACAGAGAAATCTAATGGCTGTTAGTGCAGCGTTATGTCTCTAACAAACAACGCTCCAGCCACGTACTCTGATTTCTACTCTCTAAGCAGCGAATATTGCTGTAATTTACAAGTCTAATTTTACAACTGGATTCGATACACAAACTGCTGTCTAAATTTAGCGTGGTTTTGTAGCCAAGAGGCTAACGAAATCATTTCACCGGACTTCGACGTATCAGAGTTCTATTTCCGCGGCCAGTTATTTTAGAAAAAGGACGTACTTGTGACTTTTAGAGTGGTATGAGAGTCACACCATGACAAATATAGGACTTCACCACGCAATATTATCAAAGACAGCAAATAACAGGTACTCTACAGATAACCTACTTTCTAGAGATGGCACAAAATGTACATAGTTTTAATAACACTTGTCTTTGTTTCTGTCTAGTCCGCTCACCATTAGTGAATACAAATTCTCACTTGTTTCTGGCCCACGACTGTAAAAAGAGGAAACAACACTGCTTAAAGTAATATATATTCTGAAGCGGCAGACAATCATCAGAAGGGCAGGAGCCGACTAGCATGTACATGGGCACAGGATATAAGTGGCACCTTTGATGGAAAAAGGTACGAATCAGAAAAGCAGGTGAAAGACCAAGTTAATTGTATACAAGCTGTGATAAGTGCGACGTTCTTTAACGGACCTGCTACGGGATGATGATACTGATGATGATGATGATGAGACATTAATGGTCACCCTGTCAAGAAATAATGTGGTCTAGTTAGATCCTTTTATCAGCCCTTTCTGAAACACTTCCTGACATTTCTAGACGTATCTTATCGATAACTATGGACTCTGCTCTGTAGCTGTATAAACAAATTATTTTCAATTATGTTTTTCAATCATCGCTGGCCCGCCTTAATTACAAAATGGTTCCAAAAATGTGCACCAAGGCACTTGCCTAGCGGCAAGAATGTATTGAATTTGAAATCCTTTTGAAGGCTGATTTTTGTAACCGACTTTATGCTGACCCAGCCTAAAATGGGTACTAGGGAAACGGCTTAGGAAGTAAACTTGGCCGACTTTATTTTGACTACGTTACTGATATGACTGCCGGTTAATCTTAAAATATTAAGGCATCGCACTGTATGCCAGACGTGACAATTGTGTGAAAAAGTGTCTTACTTGACTAGATCGGCACTTGTGTCGCTAGTAGCTGGGTTCCAGGCTAAAAGTGGGCTAACTAATGACATAACCGTTGTAATTAAATGACACTCTGACACAGTGTTCAGTTAAACTGCTAACAAAGACATTGCTTTAGATCCAGTCCAGAATTTAGCTAGAACCGTCTATATTCTGTCTTAGAACTTTATCATATAAATAGGTAGCAGCTAAATTTTATAAACAACTAGTTAAACAGGATTGTGAAAATGGTAATGTCTCATTATGTCCAATTATGCCGTGACATAGACAGTGCGCATGCCAAGTTCTTCACACTGCAGTAACGGCCATAGTGGTTATAAACCACAAAACCCGTGAGGTCTATTTCTCCGTTTCTTTTTATCAAGTGCAGACTCCCTTCGATATTATTCAAGATATCGAGTCCATCAGTTTTGATCGCTCTCAGAAAGATATGACACATTCGTCTTTGGCTTTATCAAGGATTTGTCGGTCTCCTCAAACCATGTGTTTCCAATTGCAGTGCCTGTTCAGCGATCCTATACCCCCCCCCCCCCCCCCCCCTTTTCTCCTTGTGATGAATTTAAGATTTTTGCATTTTTACTGATGGTACTAGCGGTTCTTGTGTCATTTCTCTCACTCCTTCACATTTCTTGAATTTGTCCCATTTAATACTAATTAATTTCGTTAGGTATTTGTTGTCTAATGAATTTAACTAGTGTGTCACATTTCACGGAGACATGCTAACATTGAAATAACATTAGATTTAACAATACGTGGCATGGTTTTAAAAACAATATAATTTAGAGTTCCCTTTATAAGGCTTCTGAAAGCTGCTTTTGTCCTGTTAGTACGTAAAATAGTTATTTTTTTTTTTTTTTAAATATTCCTTTGCAATCAAATTTGCAGCTTCAATAAGTGAACGGATCTGTTATTTTGGAGTAAATCATTTTATCGCCAGTGTCACATTTGCTTCTTCTGCTATTTTACCCAGAAACAAAAGCAATATTTTACACATTTGACTCTTTATAACTGATTTCTTCTCATTTATACTTTTTTTTAAATCATCATCATCATCATCATTACTCCATCCCTTTTTGTTTTCGGAAAAAAATGTCAGCACCTGCTGAAGACTCAGGTAACACTGATAAGATAGTATTTATCAAACACGTGAGAGACAAATACTGATTGTTTCAACCTTGAAAACTACAATGGCTTCTAGGTAGGTAAGTTGTACCCCACCAAGACATCACACAAGCGGTAAAAACCCGGTGACACAGTACCACCATATGGAAGAGGATCACCCGTGGAGAGACCCCGAAAACCCAGTTCAGCCGTAAGGCCATATTTAAGGCCCTGCTATATTTAGGGCCCCCGGCAAAAGCCAGGGTGGGGCTTCAAAATAACTTAAAATTGCATCCCACAAAGGGACGACCCTATGAATTGATAAAAATGGCTTCTGAATTTACGCAGCTGATAAGCCAATGAAATATGGTTGTCTAAAGCTAGTAAACATTACCATTTCTGTGTATACTGGATTTAACATTATTCAATCCATGAAAGACCTCCCTAAACTTGCTGCTCATGTGATAATAAACAAATATATTCATGGAAGAATTGATAGACTCCATGACAAGACCTAAACCACCGACTAAAATTAATATATTTCTGTTTTCCCCATCAACGGCAAAGCTGGGTTCCATTGACATTACTAAATAAACGACGCTAACAGGCACAAAACAGGCAATAAACATGATACAGAGGATTATAACCATTTTGGCCACGTTTTGATTTTTGGCTGAAATATGGTCAGCTTGACTGGACAATGCAGACTTCATGCGCCATTTGTTCTTGTTGTACAGTTTGGTAACCAATGTGATGGTACAGATGATAATCACAATAAACGCCAGACATGGGACACACATGTTGTTGATGATAAATATAATCCTTTCCACTCCTTCCCGTTCTGAACTGGGCAACAGACCAAGGATAGATCTATTCCTGCCTGAGTCAAATTTTTGTCCTAGTTTGTTGACCGCGTATTGCGGGCCCGAACTTGTGATAACGATGATGAAGATGCCAACTATAATAGCTGATGTTGTTCCTGGGGTTAGGATGAATTTGACCTGTAGCGATAACAAAAAAAAGTATGTTAGTTCCGTGTATACTTAGAAATGGAAACAAAGAAAATACTGAAGTACTGGGGGTAGAGGGAGGGGGGTGGCGCTCCACTTCCTTAGACATTTTATGAGAGGGTGCACTAAAGAAGAGTACGCTAAGTACTTAACGATAAATTAATAATATTGTGCGTAAATAATAATTAAGCATAATATGATGAATAGCCTCGGTTTAATAATAGACAGGTCGGTTTAAGGAAGGGAAAGAGCTGTACAGATGCAATATTCCCTTTAAGGCAGATATGCGACCAGTCTTTTGAATATGATAGAAGTCAACACGCTATATTTATTTTCCAGGATACGGATTTATACCGAGACAACAGATGCAACTATGGAAAATTCTAGAAGATTATGGTATTCAGTATTAACTGTTTGGTAACATCATGGCGCTTTAGCAAGATAGTCAGTGCACAGTACAAGAACAACAGAAGCAATGACAGACTGGTTTTTTATCTCATCAGTTTTCAGACAGGGATGTGTCCTCTCACTACTTGCATTTAATTACTTACATAGATATAAAAACACAGGAGCAAATACAGATACTGAAGAAAACAATGAACTTCTTTTTAGAGACTATCAAGGTCTAATACACTACTAAAAACAGAATATACAACACCAAATTGACTCCATACATGCACAAAGTATGACGTGAGAATAAACACAGCGAAAACTGAGGTAATGAGGATAGGCAGGAAACATAATATCATGAACGTTCGTGTTAACGGTGCTACAGTCAAACAAGTACGGAAATTTAAATATCTAGAAAGCATATTTACGGAGGATGGCAGACTCGATAGAGAGAAAGAAGCCAGAGAACAGAAGGCATATGCTTTCACCAACCAGTCAGCCCCACTGCTTGGACACCTGAATATCTCAATCCCAGCAAAACAGCAAATGATTAATAGCATCTTTTCCCTACTTTATGTCATTAGTGCCAAACATGGACAATGAATTGGGCGCTAGAACAAAAAGTAACTGCAAGTGAAATGTGCTGACTCCTCAAGTTCACTAACAACACTAGACGAGACAGGGTTACGAAAGCATAATTAGAGAGGAATAAGAACATGTCTGGATGATACCGACAAAGAATGAAATGGTTCAGCCATCTAGTGAGAGTGCAGCCAGATCAGACTGCATATAAGACTTTTTTACAGCAGAACATCTGGGAAGAAGGATAAAGGGTGTAGCTGAAACCTGCAGAAAGATAAACAAATATATCACTCAAGCTATCTGTGAAGAGCAAGATAAATACAGAAAACCATGACACTGGGCTACAACCTTGTATTAGTGAGATGAACAAAAAATAAGAAGAAAGAAAGAACTAAGAAGATGAACAGCTTGGCACCTCCTTCCCATACACGTTTTCTCATCGCCTCCGCCCCACCCCTATTTTTCTGATTGACTCACGCTGCTTGGGTCCCTGAACCCTTAGGTTACGGCGCCCCAGCCTGGAAACATAGCAAACTTTCATTTTCTATTACTCGTTTATATCAAGTTTTTTTTGGGGGTAAACATTAAAAAAAGGTCACAGTATTGAAATCCTGTTTTTGCTAGCTCTGCCAAGCCGTTGTCATTATGGAAAATATATGGGCTTCTGAGCTAAAATGCTTTAGAAAATGTCAGATTACTTCTGACCAAGAAGAAAAGAATGATTGACATACTAAAAGATTTGGACATCAAAGGAGACTGGCTAATTAACAGAATTGTGTCTTGTAAACTGAAATACTTGTGCAATATTTAGTGCCAAGGCGGATTGGAAAGAAAAGTGGCAAAAGGCATGGTAGGGAAAAGAGGCGCTGGGGGTGATCAGCATGTAGATGGGCATGTAATATAGGAACATGCAAGACACGGGACGGCTGGAAAGAGACCAAGTTTCTTTCAAGTGGGCAGTGATGAGAGCGACGTTCCGCAGTGACCTGCTACATCATGATGACATTCCAAGCCACATATGTCTACTGATTGTTAATGCCGACTGAAAATCCATGTCAAGACGCAACAGATAGCCACCTGTGAGAAGATTTGAACAAATGATCACCGGGCTGGGAGGCCGGTGTGCTGGCCACTGTGCTACTTGGGCTCATCGGGATTCAATTGTGCAGCTGATTTTTTGCCCAGTCTTGGTAGCTAAGCAGAAAGCTAGATATACTTTGAATATACCCAGTACGCACACAGCTTCAGTTGTAGAGGTGCCGTAAGGAAATATGGAAATGGGGCTATCTTCCGAATAACGGTCCCAAATTATCGACTCCGAAAATATACCCTAAGAAGGTCTCAGTCACGTGTCAATTTCGCACTTTCGTCGTCTAAAATTGAGCACTTCAGGCGACTACCGCCATCGCCGAGAGTGATTCCAAAGCCGCTACGCGCGGCGTGGATTGAGGCTTAACTAAATGGCTGGGACTTACGAGCAGCAGCTACCGTCTCTCCTGCAGCTTCCTTCATTTTATTTGCTCGTGAGTCCCAGCCATCTAGTTTAGCCTCAATCCACGCCACGCGTAGCGGCCTGCGAATCACTCTCGGCGGTGGCGGAATAGTCCCCGGAAGTACGCAGTTGACACGTGACTGAGGACCGTTATTCAGAAGATAGCTGAAAATGTTATAGATATAATAAACTCCCTAATACACGACTGTCATTTAGGTACAAGTTATATTCTGCACATATATTTTATACGTGATTAACAATGCAATTTGTATCGACATATTTGAAATTTGTTTTGTTTACTATGATTTCCTACTGAATACAGGAACAAAATAAGGAAACTAGGCTAATTTTAAGCAGGCACAATTGTAATGGTTATTCTGTCTGCTCCTTTCGCTTAGGAGATGTGAATACAGTCTCACAATTCAGACATAATAAGGTTCACATTGGAAGCCGGTAGCAAGCAATATAGAAGATGCGACTTTGCACTGATGTTCAAAATGGTATGAGCGTCGTTATGTTTATAAAACAAGGATACCCAACTGAAAATGCCCTAGTAAAAAAAACACAACAGCCAGTAAATGTTGTGGTTTGTTTAAGTAGTTCTATAAGAATATACAACCAGAGGGAAAGAGAAAACAGGAGCGCCCAAAAACAACATGGAGACGAACAATGTAAAGTGACCTGAGTGCGGCATCTCTGACAAGAAAAACTGCACTGAAGATTGCACAGGGCAGGAAAGCATAGAAAGTCCCCTCTGAAGCCTCATGTGCCACTAGGCATAACGAGAACTGATGATGATGATGATGATAAGAATATACAACTAAGAAAGCTACAGAGTGAATAAATAAAAGCAAAAGCATTCTACAAAGAAGAAATTAGTACAAACACAGGTATACATTTCACAAGATTTTAGGAGTTGTGTGTGGTTGGTGGTTTGTGTGTGTGTGCGTGCGTGCGTGTGTGTGTGTGTGTGTCTGTGTGTGCATATCAACATATGTTTTCTGTTGTTGTTGTTGTTGTTTTTTTTTTTTTTTCATCAAGTCATACCCTGCAGCAGTTGCAGTTTTTATGAAACATTAGATGGCTCCACAGATACTTCCTCGGCCATTCAAGAATGGGACAATTTTGATCACATCACTCACAGGTATAAATATGTGGGTTAAGCACCATATTTATAGAGAGCCATTGCTGTTAAAATTATCATTTACATTTATTTGACCACAAGAGAACGCAAATTAACAATCATAGTTTGCATGTATTACAAGGACGCGATTAGAAGATTTGTAAAGGACGGTAAAAAATGAACAAATTAAACACATACGCAGAAATACACACACACACACACACATAAATGTATGCATATATATATATATATATATATATATATATATATATATATATATATATATATATATATATATATATATACATACATACATACATGCACACTTAAAGTCGCACACGGTAAATTGTAGCAAGTGCTTAGTTGATCTGCCTGCAAGATTTTAACATATATATCATACCGACCTTCAGAGGGGCAGTAATGCATAGACATCGCTCCACGAGTGATGAACGCTGTGATCAGGCAGGTCACCCGAGTAAAGGACACGTGAAGTGTGCCTATGGTGGCGTAGGTAAACTCTATAGGATGGAAATTCAAATCCGCTTCCAAGAATGCCGGAGTGTAGCAGAGGTTTATCCATATTAATGTTGTCAGACAGCCCAGATCTGCGATGGACAGCCCTAAGTGAACATTAACAATTATATGTTTAGATTGTGTGAATGATTCTGATGTGCAGATATTTGGAAATTAGGGGTAACGAACACCAAAGTTTATTCAATGTAATTATTATATATTTATAATGTTTGTATCATAATCGTCGTCACTGCACATATATGCCATTGTCATGCTGGTTCGATCCCCGGATGCAGTAGTCACACCAAGTACTTTTGCTGCCTATTCCTATACGAAGCTCGCGATAATTCTCTTCATGAGAATCTCGAAGAAGCGCCTTGATAAACGTTACTCCCAGATTACATAGTCGAATTTAAAAAAAAAAAAGTTTTTATAATCATTACTCTTGTCCGTTCATCACTGATCATATCAGCTCTATGCATGTTTTAAACATGCCTAAGTGTTTGTTTATTTTTTTTTTTTACACACGGACACGCTTAGGTGTGTAGATAACAGTAAGGAAGGTGAAGTTCGACTTCCCTGTGCTGTCTACCGCTATTTGAGTGATCTATCAACGACGAGGTTTGGGTTAACGAAAAGAAATAATAATCAATACATGAAACAATTTAATGAAATTACCAAGAAAGCTGACGTTCACCGGGTCCCTGAAGCCTTGTTTCGTAAAACAGAGGATGTTGATGATGTTTGTGACAGTTCCAAAAATATTGATTATCTGACAGGTTACAGCCAGAATTACCCATTGAACTATGACTGAAGCTTCGTCGCTGAGTAATTTCTCAATCACTATGTGTGAAGTGGGAACAGCAGTAACTGTGGCTGTAGAATAACCCGTATCTGTCATAGCTTTTTTTTTATTAATGTCAGCTCAGAAGATTGTATGACCAAGTGGTTAGAACACCGTTCTGTCCTTCAGGAGATCCGTGTTTGAATTCCCAACAAGGTTATTGAAATTCTTTCATTTACAGTTGGGGGTGGTTGGGGTTGGGGGGGGGGGTGGGGAGTAACAATTAAAAACCTAACTTCCACTGCTGGTTGCGATGAACTATTCATGAGACCATAAATCCTCAGGCTCAAGTCATAGTCCCGCCCGCCCCTTCCAGATCATATAACGTTATAAAATAAACAGGGAACAGTTACAGTTGTTTACAGTGGAACATCTTAACACTTAACTCGCCCAGACTGTAATTCTAGATGTGTATTCTCCATAGTCTTAGAGGAAGATATTGTATTTCATTCTGTGAACTCTAGATTCGAACCGTGCTGCAGCATATTAGTGTTCATTACACAGAGGGATTTGGGGTGGCGCAGTTGCCAGTAAACGTGATTGCCAGGCCAGGAGTCATTGCCTCGAAGGTTCATCAACGCTCTCAGTTCAGCCCAACCTAAAATGGAACCTGAGAAATTATGAGAACAGTAAACACGAAAGAAGGTGATTCCGATTACATCACCACTACGGTTGTGGATCCTTACACAAGGGAATGGAGTTGGGGCGAGGGGAACTAAGATACTATCATGTAACCCCAAAACACGTGCTGTTCTCTACTTATACAATTTACTATATGTTCAGTTGAGAAGTTTATAATATACAAGTGCTGTTTGTAGCTCATGTCAAGAGTACTAAAACCCATTGTAGGGGCCATAAAAAGATCTGAATTATAGACATTTGGCTAGATGCTAAACAATTTATTTGGACGTGTATAACAATTCCACCATTTCTGCAAAGTTCATTCGCTGCCATCTTCCAAATGAATATTTAAAACAATAGTTGTGCTTTTAAAAGTAGCTAATGGTGTCTGATAACAGGGGTCTGTTCTCACTACTTCATATTTTTACTAGTCCACTGTTTTGACATTCTATTTTGGAGTATCTCAATACACAGCATTTACTGCATCTTGTACATATATTTACGGTGAATGTTATATATTTTTAAATAATTAAACTCTGCACTATAAACTAGAAAACCAAACTATAATTATATACCAGTGCAATCTTTGTTCTACGACTTTCTACAGCAAGCGATTGCAGTAATTATGTATTCACTGGCAAATAAAATAGCAATAGTTATCTCCTAAATTTAGTACGCAACTTGGACCTTTCAACAAAAGAAACTAGATACTTTGGAATTAGCAACAGATAATGAAATATATTGTTGCCTTCGAGCAAACTACGGGAGCATGTAAGCTATATTTAATTATAGCTTATCACAGACAGAGGATGTATTAATTTCAAAATTATAGACACAGACGATGGTGAAAGTCGATTTGTGAACTAACCAGATTACAGCAAACTCACCACTCAGTATAATGCACTGTTATAAAATTGGGATCAATGTAAACGTGCAAATAAGTTAGCAAACATAATGTCTGTACTCAAAATAATATTCAGCAACGTTTGTGTGTCAGGTAATCTAACTACTGACCTATGAATCTTACTTTGTTGCCCGGTGATTTTTTTCACTGGCGTGAGGGAAAGTGCCTCCGATCGGGTGTGTATAAAAAGATACCACACCTAGGGAATCAGCCTTCTCTGTGCTGGTTTCACGAAACCTCATTTAAGACTCCTGCTGCACTTCCTGTCGTTAAAAACAAATGTAAAGGTCCCTTTCCGTGCCCTTAGGCGAACAGGGCATATAGGACTAGACCTAAATTTGTTTAGAAATAAATACACAAGATGGGTGATGTGGTCAGCATAACGCCGGCCGCCCTTACTTCCTGGGACTGCACCCGGTACCCACTCAAGGCTGGGTCGACCTGGGAGTCAAGGTCATTTTTGAAAAAAAGTTTGGCTCACTTCTCGTCGTGCGACACCGATAATGTCTCAGATGAGCATCAACAGAGCTGGCAGGGGATCTCGGAGATAGTGACCCCCAAAGATTTAGGGTCCACTCTGACTCTCATCAGCTTACCCCCTAATGCATGGGGAAAAACGTCTATCAAATCTCATTTGGACATGAGAGAACTCCGCTTGCCGAGTGTAACAATAAAAATAAGAAGAAACTCCACAGGTGAGCATGAACAGCAGGAGTCTATCAATTATCAGTAGAAGTAATCTCTCGTCGACAAATGTTTCGGCCCACGAGCTCCTATACATTTTCAGAGAGTGGGCCCACCTGAGTTCATGAAGCTCAGGGTTGATTTTTCTCCTGCTGTACGTATTACCGGATGTTTTCGGACAGGGACAAGACGATATTGGTGACTTTGCAAGAGGTAATGTGAGATATGAAGTGTATTTACATAGTCGTTGCTGTAGCATAATTAGAGCAGTCAGTTTACCTGTACGACCAAATGGCAAGCTTACGGTTGGTTTATCGGACACATGTTGACTTTGTTGGCAGATAGCATAGCGACACTGGGAGACAATTCTGACACGATGGACGTTTAGGGATAAGACTTTCTTTTCCATTAGATACAAAAACAAGCTCACCAAGGTCCATCGCCCACGACGTTCCGTTGTGTCCAGAGCCAGCTCGAGGCCCTCTCTGCAGCCTCGCCCAGTTGTTTTAGTGCTCGCTTGAGTTCATTTCCTCTCAAGCCTAGTTGTTTAGTCACATCGTGCATTGAAGTAGAAACGAGACCTCTTGCGCCTACCTCGACGGTGAAGATTCTTACTGTGTACGCTTCGACCCTCCTCAGACCAGCCGACAAGTCACTGTACTTCTTGAGCTTTTACAAGTGGCTTTCGTCCATTCGCGACTCATGCGGCACGGTTAGCTCGATCAGGATGAGCTGACGTTTCTCCGCAGAGTGAAGGACTATGTCGGGTCGCAGGCCAGTCTTCCGGATCAACTCAGGGTATTTTTCGTGACCAGACAGGTCAACCGCCAGTAACCAGTCCCTCGCACAGTCAAGAATCGATAGAGCGTATGCGACTTTGTTGAATTTACCTTTATAAATCGGTGTATATTAGAGTGGTATGGGTGCACAAGTGTATAGGATGAATACGGGGACGCACGGGGACGACGGTAGGACTGGCCCTCGCATTGGCCCTCATCCTAGCTTGGTTCACAATGGCCACTAACAATAACAACTCTTGGTTAAAAGTCTGTCAAGAGAAAGGACAACTAAACTGCTTAGACTCGGGTCTAGACCAAGAGATTTTCCCACAGCTTAGACGAGCAACATCTTATGAGGGCGTTTTCTCGCTCAAATGACACAACAAGCAAAATCGCAATGTCCGACCGCCACAGATCCTACTAACTGGCAAAAGGTTGAAAGGTCAGTATCCACTGCCCTTACTTGCAGGAGTGTTGAGACCAATAAAAGGGAACCCATGCCTGGTGCATGTCTCTCCATACTGTAGTGCTGAAGGTGCAGTTTAAACAATGTCAAAGGTGTATAACGGGATGAAGACAAATGTACCTACTTGTGTGGTCAGCGAAATCCTGGACCTGCCGGCTGCTCACTGCTGATCACCGATGGGTGCAGCCCGTAACGAGTGGAAAGCTCATGAGGTTAAGCAGGAATGTGCCAGACGTGACGATTCCTTGTGTGAGTCCAGAACTAGAGCATTATGTGTCAGCTCTGAATTTATGGAAGCCTCCTTGGGTCGTGGGAAGTGCCCTTGATCTGGGAGCCCTGGATGAAAGCGGCAAATGATGAAAGGCACCCATCGTCAAATGCTTTCCGGTTTAGTCCTAAACCGTATCAAGGACAGCCGATCAGGAATTTACTCAGACCAGCAGGACTGGATGCCACCTTTTATATGCAAAACAAGGGCTAGGACTAAGCCAGGACTTTGCCCGCGAGCACCAGCTTTATTCCCATGATCCACCCATAGACACTTGAACTACCCTTGACAGATATGAGTCTGATTAGAAGTAATCCTAAAAAATCTGAAAATGTTGAAGCAAAAAACAGAGCAGAAGAATATATTGATAACATTCGAACAGATAACTTTATAGTGTATACTGACGGATCTAAAAATGAGGCATAAGGAAGTAGGAGCAGTTGTAATTATCCCTCTGTGGGAATTGTATAGAGAATACAAAATAACAGAAATTGTGGCAATTTGCACAGCTGAACTATTCGGTATTACGAAAGCACTAGAGATTGTGATAAATAAACCTACAACTAAACAAACCATACTGGCAGGTTTGCTGTCATCAGTGAAAACTTTTCATTACTCACAAAAGAGGCCGTAGGCCAGATAAAAAAAAATAATCTGACAGCTCAACTGAAGAGCAAAGAATGCCAAGTCACAGTAGCATTGATACCAGCGCATAGAGGTGTAATAGGCAATGAGAAAGCCTACAAAGCAGCCAAAAAAGGACTAACTGCGATACTGTATTAGAAGTACGACTCGCAACAACAACAAAAACAAAAAAAAACTGAACGAAAAAGCAAAAGCATAGTCAAAAGATGTGTCACTAAGATGTGGAAAGTCCAATGTCAGATGAGCACTAACGGCAGAGATGCATACAGTAACCTAAGAGAACCCAGCCTAAACACACACATAATGGACAACCGGAAAATTCCTGCTAACAAACTGTTATGAAGATTTAGACTTGGGTGGATTTAAGAGAAATGCACATCTCCCTTATGCTTGGACTGCTTTCAGGATAATGTAAAAGAACATTGTATAACAAATTGTACTAAACACAAACAGGAGAGAAAACCTATTGAGAAATACATTCAAAAACGTAACCAGCAGAATACTCTCAACAGATGTTTATGTGTGGAAGCAAAAGAGAAATACAAAAACTTGTTAAACCATGTCTACCTAAAATAAATTACAATTTTAAAAAAAAACTGGATCAAAACGAATCTAAATTATCATAATATAAAAAAAAAAGACGTTATCAAGGAACGGAGATGTCTAGACGCACATTCATATTCGATAAAGGCACACTGGAGGGCACGCCACAGACCGACTTATCAGAACACTTGCTGGCACCCGTAACACTCAGCCAAGATGGCGAACTATTCTCAATAATGAGAACTGACCGTTTCAGCCGGGCGGTAGCAGTGGATACTCTAATGTAAGAACGTTCGTGTTAGTACGATATGTGTATAGATGAGAGAAGTTATGTACTTATGCATAAGAAGGTATGTGTAAACTAGAGTGGTATGGGTGCACAAGTGTATAGGATCAATACACAAGAAAGTGTGTACAATACGAGTGGTTTTGGTTCACTTATCGATAGGAACGATGGGATATAGATGAGCGAATGGCATATATTAATGACTATCATCATCATCAGTTCTCGTTATGCCTACTGGCACATAAGGCTTCAGAGAGGACTTTCCATGCTTTCCTGTCCTGTGCAATCTTCAATGCAGTTTTCCATGTCAAAGATGCCGCACTCAGGTCACTTTCCATCATTCGTCTCCATGTTGTTTTTGGGCGCCCCTGTTTTCTCTTTCCCATTGGTGTCCATGTGAGAGCTGTTTTGGCAGGTATATCAGAAGATTAATGACTATACAGATGTATAAATATGCGAGTATATGGAAAAGTATGGGCAAGAACTAAAAGAAGGATATAACCCATAACCACCCTCAGTGCGTGTGGATAAGGAGACTTGTATGTACGGATGCTTACAACTAGTCGTATGCAACCATTCACTCCGGGTATCCATAAGTGATATGTTTACATAGGACTACAGGATGGACGGGTGCCTATAAACGTGTGAAATCGTACGAACCTGTAAATTTGTGATAATAAATTTAATGAGGAGCGTACTCAAGCAAGAAACTCATCATCAACCACCATCCACATCACCCATCAGAACGTGCTGGTAACCTAACGGAAAGATCACAATTTAGGAGCTAGATATAGCCAAATACTTCACAAGAACAGACTATATTGCAGACAGTATTGACACCCCAATGACACTAAAGGACATACAAGATAATGGTCACAATAGTGGCACAGTCTATGTGAGCAACACTTTAGTTAGTATGAAAAACGGACGTCGGTGCAGACATGAGAATGAATGTGGAAGTGTAGATGCCCCTACGGGTTAATGAACATGTTTATATGAATGTAAATGTTAGAATGATTACATTTGATAGACAGATATGAAAGAGAACGCAAGTGTAGGAAGTGTCAAACAGGTATGTATTCATATGGTAATGCATACATGGATATGTGTAAAAAGGAGTGCAAACATGTAATGTCCTGTGAGTTTATGGAAGCTCGGGTGTATGTATGGATACACTTGATGGTGTACATCCGTATACTCCGGAGATTCCTACTTATAATCATCTTTTTCCACATCACTCATCTAATATAAACATGACTGGTGGGACTCGCAATAGGATAAGACTGATAGCAAAAAGGAAAGACAAACGGATCGAGACTGACTTTACCAGAGCACCTGACCATCATTTCCACCCCCCCCCCCTCCCTCCCTTTTTTTTATTCCATGGCACGATGGTAAAGACTGGTAACGTGATGCGTATACCAGGGATCTGGCATTTACGTACACCAGAGCCTAGCTACACAATCGGACCACACTATAACAAATGACAGATAGAATCATCGTGAGGCTCCACCTACCATTTCACACACATCACCATAACATGATGTGGTCAGCATTACGCTGACCGTCTTTACTTCCACAGGAGAGCTATTATGTATCCATTTTAGGCTGGGGCCACCTGCAACGCCCCATACCATGGGTTTACCCTAAGGCTGAGCATTTCGACCACACATATTCCATTTCAGAAAGACATTAACTAGTCGTGTCTTTTATGACATGATAGTTGATGGGCAGTGCGTCTACTTATTTTCCTAAACATAGATCAGGGACCATATACGGATTTACATGACATAGTATAATGTGTACGACATTCAGAGTTACAGTTGGATGGGCGGTGTCGGTTAGGAAGCTGTAGCTAGAGAGCGGGAATGGGATGTGGTAACGTTGACACAGCAGAATCCGATACCATAGTCACCAGGACTTCTCCTCTTCGCATCAAGAGAAAAACTGGGCAGACATGAGAGGATTAAAAGTCATAGGATGATGTCTTTCTCAGAGACCTAAACGATCTTAAGTATGGTCTACAGTCAACATTGGCTTCTCAACACATCTGTGTCGAGTCAGATGAAAGAGAGGCCACCTATGTAAACATTCTTCTTCTTCTTCACTTCCTCTTTTACCGCTGTGGGTGTCGAGGGAGATATAAGGTTCTGTTTCTAGCTCTTCTGGCTGCCTCGACCATAGGCACATCGTGCTGTTGTAGAGTTTCTCTGATGTTATCCTTTAATCTTGTTCTTGGTCTACCCCGTGCTCTACGTCCTTCTTCTCTTTCTATGTATGCTTTGTATGGTATGGTGTCACGAGGCATTCTCTCTAAGTGGGCAAACCATTTCACTTGCTGTCTTTGTATGTAATCCAGAATTGGTTCTGTGCCGACTTGTTCTCTTATGATCTCATTCCTGATCTTATCTCTTATGGTCACTCCTACAACCCTTCTCCGACATCTCATTTCCGTGGTTACTAATTTTCTTTTATGGTTTGTTGTCAGTGACCATGTCTGGCACTGGTAGCACAGAGTTGGAAAAAATATGCTTTGAATAAGATGTCTCATTGTGCTGATTGGGATTGTCTTATGCTGTAAGAGGGGGCTAGCTGTCCCAGTACTTGGTTTGCTTTACTGCATCTAATGTCAATTTCTTAATCCAATTTCCCATCTTCAGTAAATGTAGTTCCCAAATATTTAAACTCAGATGCCTGTTTAATGCCTTTGTTTTCTATTGCTATGTTTAGATCTGTCTTCTTTTTTCCTATTGACATTACTTCTGTCTTTTCAGTGTTGATTCTCATATTATTTGTTTTACATTCTTCATTAATGGATGTTAGATGTTGTTGCAATTTCATGGCTGTATCTGATTTCAAGGCCTGGTCATCTGCAAAGAGTAATTCGTTAATCTTACTAATATCTTCATTCATGGGCTTGGCATTCTTGCATATACTGTCGATGTAGGTGATAAATAGCAGTGGTGATAAGACACACCCCTGTCTTACTTCAGATGTCACTGTGAAAGGATGAGATGTTCCCTGATTTATTCTAACTACACTTCTACAATCCCTGTATAAACTTTTGCACACTTCGATGAGGTGTTCGCTTACTGCACATCTTGCCATTATTTTCCATAATAATTGTCTGTCGACTCTGTCAAATGCCTTCTCCTGGTCTACGAATGCCACAAATAAGTTCTTATTGTATTCATTGTTCTTTTCTATTACCTGTTTAAGTGTGAAGATTGCATCTGTGCAGCTTCTATTTCTCCTAAATCCCATCTGTTCTTCTGCCAGCTGTGGTTCTATCACTGGTCTCAGTCTTGTTTCTATTATCTTGGCATACATTTTGCCAACATGGCTTAAAAGAGAGATGCCTCGATATTGACCGCATTCTCGTTTGCTTCCTTTGTTCTTCCAATGTAAACATTGGACAGGGGAAATAAGGGAATCCTGAGAAAGGTCAGCTTAATGAGCCGGTACGCCATCATGATGATCCTGTGTTGCTAAATTAAGTCACTTACCAAATGTAAGCTCGATGGGGTCGAAGGTTATCCTTACAGAGGGTGGCATTAACACCTGTGGCCTCCAGAGAAGGCTGAACCACAGGTCTCAAGATTTCGCTATAATATCTTGGGCTGGTTAAGCTGCCTTGGGCGACGTAGAGTAGGATCATGTCATGTCTCTAGAAGCCTTTCCCGCCCATGACAAAACCCCTGTCATAACGATCTATTTCTCGGGTCTCCAAACTGAATTCTGCCTTCAGTGAATGCCACAGCAAAGCGAGATTTGTAATTAAAGAAAACCTGACTCCGTTTTAGCATTGTCCGTCGGACGTGCTCGTGACATAAACAACGCGGGCTCTGCGAAGAGTAGGAATAAGAGCGATTCTGACTGAAGGACGTCGAGCAGCTAGTTCAAGTTCATGCAAACGTCTGCGAATGGAGATTTGACTGTCAATAATGTTTATAGATTGCCTAAGTTAACATCGTAGAGTAGAAAGGTCACCCTTCGATGACGCAGGACTCAAATTAGAGGTACCGGTCACATGCCTATTGGTACATTTAGGTCCTCCTTGCTAGTGGCAATCCAGCACACTTCCTGTAGCCTCAGATCTCTCCACAATTACTCGGATAGTAGCATGTAACACTGCAAACCGTCTAGCAACTTCACGGATAGATAAACACTTTCAACTCGCGCTATAGCCTTCATTCGTTGTAAGGTGTCCAGACTTTTCTCGATGGCATAGTTTTCGCAAGTAAGGAAACAACCCCAAGTCTGCTGACTGTTAAACGAATTAGGATTGAAGCCACTACTGTACATGAAATGTCAATCAGCACGATTACTTCACCTGTTTGGTTGTACCGAAGTTTGAAACAAAAATTCAAAATGGGAATTTATGCACAACAAACCAATCTGGTAATCTATTAGTCTGGTAATCCTAGTTTCAGCTTCATAGAAAACAGGTCACCCCATAGTTGCTCCGCTCCCGTGCCAACGAAAAACACAAGTAGCTCACAGTGTCACGCCATGTACTCAACTCAGAAGCTGGTCGCAAAAAAAAAAAACATTTGCCACAGCTAAAAAAAAAAAAAAAAAGTGGCGCACCTAGCGTCCATTTTGACCTGAGGCATTATATGAGGGTTAATAAATGGTAACCCCAGCAGTACCTTCACTATTAGCTGGGGAAG
>CAJHNH020000962.1:35000-37500 GCA_905116865.2 Candidula unifasciata | reverse complement strand
AATGGCAGCCCTAAAAATCAGTTACAAACAGGACGAGTGAAGAAGGTTTTTCATTGATTTATCCAACACGAGTCTTAAAGCTGTTTTGTTTAACAATGTTAATGTATTATTCTCAATTCTGGTTGGTCACGCAGTTCAAATGAAAGAAAGTTATGAAAATATTAATCATCTTTTGAAGTGTATAAATATCAAGAACAGATATAAAACTTAACGAAAAGTATATTAGCAAGCTTCACAATATAACAAATACAAACAACACGTGAACGTTGCGGCATGGAACCTTCATCAGCACATACATAATAAAACAACACCACACAAATACACAAAATCGCTTAGCTAGCATCTCGAAGCTGCCGGGTCGATGACTTCTCAGCAGTCCGCCGAGACACGTGGACCAGGGGAATGAATACCCCTTGTGGAGTGCTGGGGGCCATAACTGATAAAAAGGGGAGGGGGGATATAAAACTGTGTGGGTAGTTCAATTTCTAGGATTTTAAATGAAACTGTGTTGGCTGCTCAGTCCTTTGTGTGGTAAAGTTCCCAAAATGGAAATAAAAACTTTAAAAAAAAAGTAAAAACAACAATGACTCATGAAAACCAGATTATTTAGCAAATAAAGCATCAAGGTTTGGACTACAAATAAATTATGAAAAGACAAATATATAGAAAACACCAAAAACACATCAAACAGATGTCATAATAGAAACAAAATTATTTAAAGTACAGATCAATTGACTTTTTTTGATATGATATCACAACGTCTAGTTTGAGAATGGAGGTGGAGGCAGTCACTGCTGCCTTCCGCTTGCTTGAGAATCAGCTGTACACACATGTCGTTATTGTAACTGACTCACAGAGCATGCTGAGAAAGGTGGAGACAGGCATTCTCCATGCAGAGTGGCAAGCATCACTTTAGAGGTTCCGGGTAGTTAGCATCCTTTAGATATTTTCTGCAGGTCATGCCGGTGTGTTGGGAAATGAGCAGGCGGATGGACTGGCCGGTTCTGCACCACTTGGTGGTGAATTGATGAATGACAAGCTGGATGTTGTGAGAGCCCTTTGAGAGCGAGTGAACAGTGCCGAGAAACTGATAGATCATTACGGTCTGAGGAGAATGGCACTGCAAGGAGTTACAGTGCGATCAAACCGACGCTCGACACTCAGGGAAAGGGCGAGACGGATATACAATCAGACAGTTACTGGTACCATCGGAATTTTAACTCTTCGCTTGCGGCTGAAGATAGGGACGGAACGCTTATGGGAGTGTCCCGAGTGCTGTGATTTCGATTTTTAATTCAACATTCAACTTATTTTTATACTAATTGTGATAGCAAATGAATTTTTTTTTTTTTAAAGAAAGAAGTTATGAAACACTTTGGCAAGGCATATGCAGCTTATAATAGACAACGAAATATGCTACTCTAAATCGTTTAGTTTAAAGATCAAATTACCTAATTTGAATTCTCAAGTTATTTTACTCTCAACATATGCCAGTAACAGTTTAAGATTTACTAAAGACATGGAATACAAGTTAAAATAGTAAAGTAAGCAATGGACCCCTTTCTGCGCCTTTAGGCAAAAGGGCAAATAGGGCTAGACCTATATTTTTATAGACCAATCGGCACAAGATGGGTGATGTGGTCAGCATCACGCCGGCTGTCTTTACTTTCCGGGACGGCACTCGGTACCCACTCAAGGCTGGGTCGACCTGGGAGCCAAGGTAATTTCTTGAAAAAAAGTCTGGCTTCGCCACGGAGCGAACCCACGACCTAACTATTCGCGGCGAGCGTCTAGCCGCTCCGCAACGGGCGACTCCCAGATGAAAGGTAAATGCATGCGGGGGGAAAAGGCCTGAGGAAAATGATGAACATAAATTGGATGAAATAAAAAAAGACATAGGAGAAATTGCTGTGCAACGGCTCCGAGTGGAACGCACAAAGCTCTAAAGGAAAATCTGGAAAATCATGTTCCATTTACGTGTAGGGGCAGCTTCCAGACGTTGCAGATTAGCAGCAGGCCCTTGCCTGTAGACTCTGTGTCTAAACTGGTCCCAAGTTGTTCTATAGGGGCCAAATCTGGTGACAGAGCAGGCCAGTTAATCGTCGAAATATTCTGCTGCAGTAGATATTATTGCAGACTTTGCGCACGTCCGTTATCCTTTTGGAGAAGCTATAGGTCTGGATAATTTGTAAAGGCAGGAGCATTTGTTGCATCCAGAATCTCATCTCGATGTGTCACAGCATCAGCATTCACACGGAAGACATGAAGAGGCAAGCGATAGTGAAGAACTGAATCCTCCCCAAATGTAAATGCAGCCACTTCCGAATCGGTTTTGCTGAGGAACAGAGCAATCTGCAAAATGCGCCTCCTATCCCGTTGCCAAATCTGCGTACGTCCTTCTGCAAATTACCGTTCAATCTCGACTGTAAAAAGGACATAACACTGCAGTGTAGTCCTCTGCCCATTGCATGCGCTGTAGACGATGTCTTTTAGTCAACTA
>CAJHNH020000962.1:22500-30000 GCA_905116865.2 Candidula unifasciata | reverse complement strand
GGTAAAGAAATGTCGGAGATTGATTCTAGGGGAAAAGGCATCTATTGGCAGCCCCGCTCAGTAGTCGAAGGCGGTCAATCAACTAAAAACAAATCCGGGCGGGCAACTAAACAAAAAATGATTTGAACGTTGCTGGGGCTACGTCGTTCGTGTTTTTTGCAATTTTATGAAAAAAAAATCACGCTTTGAGTCAGAGGCAACGTTGTGTGAAAATTTGAAAGCAATAGATTCAGTAGTTTCCGAGTTTTGAGTTAACAAACTCGGAAAATTACCATTTTTATTAATATACATTTTGTGTGTGTGTGTGTGCTCCACATATTTAGCAGTTTCTATCTATTTCCTCTTGATGTTGTGATTATCACATAGGGCAAGGCATTCATTAGTGATCTCTGACGCTGCTGCTCTTTTTCTTTTCTGCTCAGGTTCCCTATGCCATTCTACACTCCATTGTTTTATTCTCTTTTCTTTTTCTGTCGTCTATCTACAGTATTCTTTGTGTTGTCTGCGTCTCGCTTTCATTCAGTTGTATGTAGAGCTGTTCTTACTAAAGTATTAAGGATTGTTCAGTAAATATTACATCTTTGTCATTTAATTACATTTGAATGGGATTAACATTGTGTTTTTCATCCGGTCTTTGTGAGTAAAATATAAACATTGTTTACCCAAAATATCTTTGTTTTCCCTGTAAATGCAGTTTGAAAGCTTTAACTTGCATGTAGTACCCGATGTCATCGTTCCACTTTCATTTTTATATTGTAGTATTCCTAATACTTGTGATGTTTTATCTTAAAACAGAGTCTCTTTGAATTACAGATATTGTAAAAGATGGCAAATACTTGGTTTGCTGTGTTGGATGTTGGATCTTTTGAGTCTCAGTCTGGTGTAAAGTTAGTTCCGAGGCAGACACATTCTTAAATTTCTTTAGTTGCTTTATTGTGCAAGAAATGTATATGTGGAGGTAAGTGTTAATTTAATTTGCACAGATTCTATCATTACTGGTTCTACCTTGGATATTTCAATTAAATAGCACGTTTTCCCCATTCGTCTTCTTCTTCTTTTTCATGTGTGACACCATTATATTATTAAGGCGAGCACCCATGTATGCCCGGACTTTATACACAAATGATTATTCATTCTTCCTCGTTTAATATTCATGATTGCCTATGATATTTATCACAGTTTAGATGCTTTTATAAACGATATAAACTATTCCTGTTATGTTCATTTGCTTTATTAAAAGTAATGTGTTATTCACTGTGCGTGTGTGTGCGCGCGCGCGCGCGGTTGTCCATTTAGTTCATTCCAACCTTACATGTATGTTTTCAGTTTGACCCTAGAGAGACACATCTGAAACTTTTTTTTGTTTTACCGAAAACATTTCTCCTACAAGTGGCTAACACCAAATTACATGTCTCTGCTCGGCTGGGATATCTCTTGTAATAACTTTGTTCATATGAACGCTGACTGTTCACTGTCATCCTATCATGCCTGTAGTGTGTGTGTTTTTTTTTTTAAGGAAAATCAAACCTTCGACTCACGTGGTAAACGTTTAGGAGAAAACAATATAACACAATCAAGCAATAAAAAAATATTTATTTTATTTTAGCAAAGTGCTCTTGAAAATATCTATATACAAATCACACCAAAGGCATTCTCCTGCAATTGGATGGTGACATCGCAGTATACACGAGAATCAAGATAATGTGGCGCAAGGGAGAGATTAGCTCAGTGCCAACACGTTAAAATTGCTTGTTCCATAATTTACCGCGTCAGTTGTAACAATTCAGTTATCAAGATTGTGTGAATGTTTTGAGTGCAGCAATTACTTACCTCCACCTGGCAAGTACGTGAACATTAAAAACAAATTATCAGTAAGGATTAAATTAGAAGCAATTATGTGTTTGGCTGTAGCCTGAAACCTTCAATGAAATGCATGGATGTCAATCGGTCAATACAAACATATCTTTAACCTGTAAAGTGTTTTAAAAAAATTAGTGTAATAGATTTTAGCTTAGAATTTTAGCTTGTTTCTGCAACATTTAGTGCAACTAAAGAATGTATCATCTTGAACTAGTTGTTATTATTTTTTTCATAACTGCGCTCGGTCAGTTTATAGCATGTGTCATATGACAGTTACTAGGACAAATTGGCCCCTTTTGTACTTTCCCCTAGGAAAATAGAAAGGTGCGGCGTCGATGATAAATATAAAAACATACTGAAGTGTAAATAAATAAAGTGACATAAGTGTGAGAAGTATTGTGAGGAAGGTGGGTGAACTGACTTAGTTAGACATCATTCATACATATTTATATGCATACATGAATGCATACCTACATATATATATATATATATATATATATATATATATATATATATATATATATATATATACATACATATATGAGCGTGCGTGTGTTTGTTTTTTGTACACAATCATCGTGAATTCTCTTTAAGCCTACTGGCACATGAGGCTTCAGAGAGGACTTTCCATGCTTTCCTGTCCTGTGCAATCTTCAGTGCAGTTTTCCATGTCAGAGAAGCCGTATTCAGGTCACTCTCCATCGTTCGACTCCATGCTGTTTTTGGGAGCCCCTTCTATCTCTTTCCCTCTGGTGTTCATGTGAGAGCTGTTTTGGCAGGTATATCAGGATTCATTCTCATAACGTGGCCAAGCCATTTCCATCTTCTCTTGGTTATCATACTTTTTTTTACACAATGCTTGAGTATAAACTGATTTGTCCGTGTGCGTGACCCTTTGTATCTTTATATTTATCGGGAATACCTTATTTATAAAATATATTGTTAGGTATTGATTGGTACTCATAGATACAGAAGAAGAACTAGAGACAAGAGAATATGCTAGAAAACATAAAAATAGCAAGTTATAGTTACCACTCCAGGAATCGAACTTGTCACCTTCAAATAACAGATGTGTCTGGCTGCCTGAATAAGTCTGCTTCAAAATGATTGTTCTCATTCAGTATCAAGCATGTTGAGCTAGGTTATTTTATTTTTTTTTTCGATACATGGCATGCATATCTTACTTCATACTGTCCACTTCTTTTATAGCAATGAAACGTTCAATTCAAACTGCCTGGACATATCTCACAGTTTATTTCTCATATGTTAGTAAAACTATTTGCTAAAGTGACGTCTTCGTCATTTTGACCAGATAATCATTTGATGGCAGTTAAGACTTCGCTGCCATGTTCATCTCCTACACTATATGCAAATTAATATACTGGTAATACATAACAAACATACCGTTCTTTTACCCATAACCGACATAGTAAATAGTTAACTTGTAGCATGAAAAATTGTCACTTATGTTTCTTCTTCTTCTTCAGCATTCCGAGCCCTTTAGGTTCATTGCTGCAGATATCACCAGCCTCCATTTATCTCTCTAATTCATCGTCTCTTTCTAGTTCGTGACATCAACTGTTTGCATGTCTGTCTGGATCTAGACTGTATTCTAGATTGTATTTCTTCTCCTAGCGTTTTGGAGTAGTTAAAGTTTGACCCTAAATACTTATTTGTTTCCATTCGTTTGATTTTCTTTTATCATTGTGAATATAGCTGAAGTTAAAACCCTTTCCTTGTCTGGTTATTATCATGTATTCTGTCTTATCTTGATTGATAACAAGTCCCATTTTGTGAGCTGCTACTTTTAAAAGAGTCAATGTTTTTACTGTCTTTAGTTCATTTCCTCAAATGATATTAATTTCATCCGCAAAACCAAGTATTCTAGTAATTTCTCATACAGTACATTCTTGTTTCAGTATCCTTGTACAATGTTCTCTATTATTTATCGTGTTCCATTGTGATCTCTTAAACTCTATAACCTACAGCCCTCAGTTCTAAACAATATTTTAATAAAAACTTCCTGGAGTCGTTATTTTGATGGTTAGCTTCCATATCCATTCAATAATGTTAATCTGTTCTCACTTTTGCTGCCTAAATACTTTATTGATTCTCTACATTCTGTTCTGTATTTTTCTTGATTTCCCGAGTTGCTAGTATCATTTAGCCACATCTGCTTGGCATGTTGTTGTTTTTTTTTTTTTTTTTTTTTCAGCTGACTGTTTCTTGACATTTTGTATGGAACCAGTTGTTCTTTCTGTTTCTAGTGGACACACCAAGACATTCTTCTGCAGTGGTTTGAATTATATTCTAAATATCCATCCAGGTTTGGTCGACGTCTTTGTCTGACAGATTTTAGAAAATTTAACTTTTACGTTTTTATTCATCTGCAAATTTCTCTGATATGGATGTTTCTTGTAATCTTTCTGTATTGTACTCTAGACATGATCTTTGCAACTTGATGTGGAAGGATCTCTTAAGCTTGATTTTCAATTTTGCACCAACCAGGTAGTGGTCACTATGACACTCACTCCTCTGCTGTTTGTTTTATGTTCAATGCATTTCTATTATTCATTAACATGTGATCGATATGATAAAAAGTTATTTTTTCCCGTGATTGTCAAGTTTGTTTATATATATATATCCTTTCTTTGAAATCTGGTTCTGCTTTTCTGTAGTCCTTTGGCTTCTGCGAGGTTGATTTATCTCCATCCGTTATCGTTTGAATTTGTATATTTGCTTTCCATGCCTGCTACAACTTTATGGGTGTTTTCCTCTTCCTATTTGTGCATGGAAATCTCCTAGGACAATAAGCAAGCTCGTTTTTTAAGTTTCCTCTAAGATACTCTCAAGGAGACCATATAAATCTTCCTTAATATCATCTTTTTTATCTTCAGTGGATGCATTGTCCTTGTATTCGTAACTTATTGTTCCTATCGTTAACCGGTTCAAAATGCATAATACTTTCCCACAAACATTTTCTTGATGACAATCTCTGTCCCTAGTTCATGTTTGTTTTGAGTGTTTCCTCAATAAAAGTACAAGTAAAAGTAAATGACCCATTCCCATGCCTTTATGCATAGTGGGCATATAGGGCTAGACTTATATTTTATAGACTAATCGGAACTTCGTGGGTGATGCAATCAGCATGACCCCTGTGTTTCGCCCACACACTATTTCGAATTTCCTCTGTGGTACCCTGTCATGTCCATCTTATTTCTCGAATCGCTATTTCATCCAGTTTGTGTTTCGGCATACTCAAATAGTAAATTTGTAGAATGAACAATTTCCATGTATGATTCGCCATACTGAAACAGTAAACTTGAAGAATGGATAATTTCCATGTAAGTTTCGGCATACTCAAGTAGTAAACTTGCAGAATGAACAATTTACATGTATGATTCGGCAAACGTAAATAGTAAACTTATAGAGTAAATGATATCCATGTTTTATTCGGCAAACTAAAACAAGAAACTTGTAGAATAAATGATATTCATTATGATTTGGCATACTTAAATAGTAAACTTGCCAAATAAGTGATTACCATGTATTATTCGGCACATTAAAAAAAAAGTAAACTTGTAGGATAAACGTTTTCTATGTATGATTCGGCAAATTGTTTGTTTCGGCATATTAAAGTGTAAACTTGTAACATGAACGAATTTCATGTTCGTTTCGATATACTCAAGTGTAAACTTGCAGAACCAGTGGTGGTACTCATTTTGAGCTTTGTCCATCTTGAAGCTCAGGTTAGTTATAAAATGCATGGGTATGTGGGCCGACACGTGTGTGTGTGTGTGTGTGTGTGCGTGCGTGAGCCAATATCTTTGGTTTATGAAATGTTTTAAACATATACAACTGTTTTTTTCGTTTCTAATAAAGGAACATATGAACCTTAAACAAACTTTAACATTTTGGCTGGTATTTGCACAATGGTTTACATACAACATATAGTAATGACCAGCCCGCCGATTTCACGACATTTTGCCTTATTATTCCACAATGCTTCGATTTCTATAGTTCCCAGCGGCATAATAAGTCACCATGTTCGACTGATACTGCAATGGATTTTCTACTGCTCCATTTGTGAAATCATAAACGTTTTTGGAACAGTGACCAACATCATCAACATCATCTGCTTCATAAGGCAAGGGCTGCACGACTCGATTAACATAAGTCTGCTAGGTATTACAAGATATGTACATTTATGTATGTGTGTGTGTGTGTGTGTGTGTGTGTGTGTTAATTGTTTCGTGGCAATAGAATTGCTTAAATGTTAATGAGCTAACTACTTACACATGATTACTCTAGACACGACTTTAGGTGCTCAGATTTAGATATTAGCGTCCTATGTTGATCATACTTATCTTATGAAAGCTGATGAAACATCTTGTACACAGTGTGTGCTTCTCGTGCCTGACGGTGTCAGTATTCATCCCCAGATCTCTTTTTCTTAGCAGATATTTAAAGACAAATCCCAATTCTCCTTGAAGCGTACTTTCTCTTATCTCTCCTATCTATCTCTCTCTCTCTCTCTCTCTCTCTCTCTCTCTCTCTCTATCTATCTATCTATCTATCTATCTATCTATCTATCTATCTATCTATCTATCTATCTATCTATCTATCTATCTATCTATCTATCTATCTATCTATCTATCTATCTATCTATCTATCTATCTATCTATCTATCTATCTATCTATCTATCTATCTATCTATCTATCTATCTATCTATCTATCTATCTATCTATCTATCTATCTATCTATCTATCTATCTATCTATCTATCTATCTATCTATCTATCTATCTATCTATCTATCTATCTATCTATCTATCTATCTATCTATCTATCTATCTATCTATCTATCTATCTATCTATATATACTATCTATCTATCTATCTATCTATCATCTATCTATCTATCTATCTATCTATCTATCTATCTATCTATCTATCTATCTATCTATCTATCTATCTATCTATCTATCTATCTATCTATCTATCTATCTATCTATCTCTATCTATCTATCTATCTATCTATCTATCTATCTATCTATCTATCTATCTATCTATCTATCTATCTATCTATCTATCTATCTATCTATCTATCTATCTATCTATCTATCTATCTATCTATCTATCTATCTATCTATCTATCTATCTATCTATCTATCTATCTATCTATCTATCTATCTATCTATCTATCTATCTATCTATCTATCTATCTATCTATCTATATATCTATCTATCTATCTATCTATCTATCTATCTATCTATCTATCTATCTATCTATCTATCTATCTATCTATCTATCTATCTATCTATCTATCTATCTATCTATCTATCTATCTATCTATCTATCTATCTATCTATCTATCTATCTATCTATCTATCTATCTATCTATCTATCTATCTATCTATCTATATCTATCTATCTATATCTATCTATCTATCTATCTATCTCTATCTATCTATCTATCTATCTATCTATCTATCTATCTATCTATCTATCTATCTATCTATCTATCTATCTATCTATCTATCTATCTATCTATCTATCTATCTATCTATCTATCTATCTATCTATCTATCTATCTATCTATCTATCTATCTATCTATCTATCTATCTATCTATCTATCTA